>CANTUT010000523.1:190000-370000 GCA_947687605.1 Reutealis trisperma | reverse complement strand
TAGTAAAACACAATTTTCTAAAAAACTAGTTATTGGGCAAAAAATTTTAAAAATAGTAAACAAATTTTTTTTTTTTGTTAAATAAGTGGTAGTTAGTTGTTCATAATGATTACATATATAAAATAAGAATATGTATTTAATAACATAATTAAATGGTAAATATATTTATTTTATTAATTTAATAATTTTATTAATATATTTATTTTATTAATTTAATAATTTTATTAATGTCATAACGTATATGTCAAGAAACATGGTTCCCTGCTTTTGTACTCCTTAGATAACACGTTTAATGCATCTTCAGGCTCAAATGAAATATTTCAAGGGGAAACTTAATAGAATTAAATTTTGTTCTTCTGATGCAACGCTTGAGATTTACATCTCAATTAAGCACATAGTATATGTGCATGAGATAATGCAAGAACTAATATGGGTGAGGAGTACATAGTACATAGCCATCCAATGCCATCTTCTCCTCATCAAGCTCTGCAGGTACATGATCCATGCTAAATATTCCACCCCCTAAGGATGATCAACTTAGACATAGAAGGTCCAGGAGAAACTCGGGTGTTCATACACCACCACGACTGCAGGATGTTCAAGTACAGATACCATTATCTTACCACCCCATTGGATCACATCATATTACAGATGCTGGTTCGTCCTCTTCAACTGTGCCTGCATTTCCACCTACACTTTCATTTTCAAAATCAGCACCTTTTGTATCATTTAGTACTCCTGCTTATCCATTGACTCCTTTAGTGTCACCATTTATTTCTCCCTACTCTACATGATCTCAGATGTTTCCATCATCGCAATGGTCAATGCATCACCAATGACCTTTCATACAGCCTTCTCATCCACAACACCATCCTTCCGATTTGGATGCCATGACTCTAATTGTATTTTTTATTTTTTTATTTTTCCAAACAATGAAATTCAAACCCTTTAAAATTAATTTTTTTTTTGGCCAAAGCTTTAAAATTAATTTCAAACATATAAATTTTTTTAATTAGATAGTTTAATTGAAATGGACATCAAATAAAATGATGTTAATTTGTGCTAGTCGAGAAAAAAAAAATTTTCAATGCCTGCTAGTTTTGATCATTCTGCTTAGGGATGACAATGGGGCGGGGCAGGGTATTATCCCCTATCCCCATTCTCATCTCAGCGGGGAATCTCCATCTCTTTCCCCGTCTCACATGCGGAGACTATTTAATCCCCATCCCCATCCTTGTGGGGATTTCCGTTCCCCACTTGAAAATATTATTTTATTTTATCTCCTTTTAATTTTATATACTTTTAGATAGTGGAATATAATGTATAGAAATTTAAAATTTAAATTTAAATTATGCTTAAACTGATTCCAATATATTTAAATTAAAACTTATTAGTATATACACTATATATATTAATAAGTAATCTATATATATATATATATATATATATATATATATATATATATAGTATACTTTTTATATTTATAAAATTCATAAATAATAGCTAAAAAAAAGAATAAATTAATATAAAAATATTAATAAATTCAGACACATAAAATATGAAAATGTGAATTAATCCAATCTAAAATTTTCGCCCCATTCCCCATCTCCATCCCCATAAGGGTAAAAATTGAAAAATTTTCGTCCCATTCAGGACAAATCTCCATGGAAAACGGGAATTCCTCACCTCATTGCCATTTCTAATTTTGCTTTCCACAAAAAGAAACTTCAAAAAGCAAAGTTGATAGCAACAGTATAGGGCCCTTCATAAAGAGAAGACAGCCATGGACATTGACTTGTATAAGCAATAATTAAACACTAAACTTCCCTAATTAATAAGTTCCTAACCAATAATTAAACACTAACATTTTATACTGCAAAATTTCGGTATAAAAAAAAAGTAGTAATAAGAAAATCCTTAAAAATCAATATTTTAATTAAATTAAATATTTTAACTTATCATGTTAAGTGAATTTTAGCATAAGAAATAGAAACTTTTAAAATATTTGAGTTATATTTGGCCTGACCAATTTTTAAAAAAGAAAAAAACTTCACAATAATTAAATTTAAAATTCCAAAAGTAGCCTCTTTTTTCTTTTTTTTTTTTTTTTTTGAACAACAAAACACAAAAAATTAGTTGCAAGTCTCTCTCTGTAAGTATAAGCAACAAAGTTAAATTATAACCTGCATGAATTAGAGAGAGCAACCAAATTAATTAAGGATGTTGTCTTCACTACTAATTGCTACAATTTGCTTGGTAGCGGCGACTGCTGCTTCTCATGTATCATCATCATCCATGCAATTAGAAGCCAAAGCTCTGCTCGAAAGTCGATGGTGGTGTGATGAGTCTTATGTCAACAAAACCTCTCACTACGATTGGCCTGGCATTGCTTGCGATCACACTGGCAGCGTCATCCACATATCACCACCGAGTTTGTGCACTAACGGTTCAAATATTAGAAATCTGAATCTTTCATATTTCCCAAATCTAGTCCTCCTTGATCTCAGCGAAAATGGAGTCTATGGGAGCATACCATATGAAATTGGTACACTTTCAAAACTCCAGTACCTCATCCTATCCAATAATTATCTGACAGGTGAGTTTCCTTTTTCTTCACTTGCCAACCTTACCCATTTAGTGGAGCTTGACATTTCATACAATCAAATAGAAGGAACCATTCCTTTAGTAATAGGAAAGCTAAAAGATTTGGTCATTCTTAACTTTGAAAGTAGTATGCTTTCTGGTCCAAGTCCTCCTAAGATTGGTAATTTAACCATGTTGGAATCGCTTTTCCTTGATGATAACCATATTAATGGCTCAATCCCTGTAGTAATCAGAAATTTGAAGAATCTCCAATATTTAGAAATCAATCGTAACAACCTTTTTGGCCCAATCCTTTCTACTATTGGTAATTTAGCCAAGTTGGAACAACTTTTCCTTGATGATAACCACATTAATGGCTCAATTCCTCTAGAAATCAAAAATTTGAAGAATCTCCAATATTTGGAAATCAGTTCTAACAACCTTTTTGGCCCAATCCCTTATATTATTGATAATTTAACCAAGTTGGAATGGGTTTTCCTTGATGATAACCACATTAATGGCTTAATCCCACTAGAAATCTTTGAAGAATCTCCAATATTTGAACATCAGTTTGTGAGGCCTCGCCTGAGCACTAATCTGATCCGCTAAAGAGAATCTAGCTTATTTGGGAAAGAACTCACGAGAAAGCCGTCGGGCTTATCTTTAATAGATTTGAAAATTTTTTCTTAGAGTCGCCACCTTAATTTATTTTTACTTGGAAAAATATAAGGAAAAAACCCATTTAACTCCAATTATTACCCAAAGGAAAAAGATCACTAGCCTCGAAGCCAAAAAGGATTTAGGGACTAGATTTTTAGTTTAATTTAACAAAATAAGTTTGGCCAAGTAATATAAAAGTAACTTAAAATATATTTTATAAACAATTTAAAATGCATGAACAGTTTATAATATGCATGATCATTCAATTAACAGTAAAGTAAATACACAAGTAAAGGTTCGAAATAAGAGAAAGTTAGCATTATAATAAAAATCTCAAACTTAAGGAATACCTTTTCTAGCCCTTATGTATTCTAGAAGTCACACATTCCCCAAACTAAGTTTAATAACAAAGTAAAGGAAAGCAAAATAAAAGTAAGTGAAGAAGGTGATAGGGGGAGAGTTGGTTAATTTTAATTGGATTCAATGCCTAAACCAAACATATCTACGTATCCCTTTGAATGAGAATCAGAACCCATGCAATTCTCCCTTCTTGCGAAGGGGTTAGTATAGTCTAGCCACTTTATCATATTTTGATTGATTGATTAAAAGAGGGTTGAGCTAATTGATTAATTTAATTGATTATCGAATTGATTAGGTAACAACCTAGATGATTCAATTTAATTAACTAACTAAAAGAGACAATGAAATTAAGGGAAAAAAAGCTTACCTCAGATGGCGGGCAGCGACTGGCTTTAGACGGCAAGTGGCGGCTAGCTTTGGATGGCGGGCGGCAACTTGCCTTAGATAGTAGGCGATGACTAGCTTTGGTGGAAGGCAACTAGTCTTGGATGGTAGGCGGAGGCTGGCCTCAGATAGCAGGTAGCAGCTGGCCCCGGACGGCGGGGTAGCTAGCCTTGGGTGGCGGACACGAGCCTTAGGCAAGAGACTTATCTCGAACATGCGAGCGGTGGAAAGCCTTAAACTAGTCGGGTAGGAATCAAGGAGAAACCCTCCAACTTGCTTTTCAAAGTAAGAAGCAAATGCAAAAATTTTTGCTTGAAGTAATGCTTTTCAAACTCTAGAAGTTGCTATTTTGAAGTGTGGAGAGGCCCTCTATATATAGAAGGTTTGAAGCTTAGAGGTTGAAATTTTCAATATGGGAGTAGGAACACACCGCTGTTGCCACACAAGCCTCTATAGCACCACAGAGGTCTCTGCGGCAGTGCCACAGAGGTCTTTGTAACACCACAATTGCCGTAGAGCTATGCGGCAACTTGCTCTGATTCGCCTGTTCTACCCGTTTTCGTCCATTCTCGCTCATTTCTCGTCCGTTTTCCATGATTCCAATTGCGTTACACCCGTTATTAAGTCTCGGATGATTTAAGAGTCTTAATTGATTCTTTTCCTAATTGAATGATGTGTAATTTTGAGAGGTGCAGAATTAAAGGTTCACACAGTCATAATAACCTCCTTGGTCCAATCCCTTCAACTCTCGGTAATTTAACCAATTTGGAAGAACTTCACGTTGATTGTAACAATATCAATGGCTTTATCCCTCCGAAAATTGGAAATTTGAAGAGTCTCTGTTTTTTGAGCATTAGTGGTAACAACTTGAGTGGTCCAATCCCTTCAACTCTCGATAATTTAACCTGGTTGGATTCTTTGTTTCTTAATTCAAATCTCTTAGGAGGACCCATCCCAGTTGATTTAATAAATTGCTCCCAATTACTATGTTTATCATTGAGCAACAACTGTATAAATGGCACCATTCCCATTCAAGTTGGAAACCTTCTGTTATATGTACTAGATCTGAGTTACAATTTCATCAGTGGAGAGATACCTTACACAATTGGATATATGCCAAATTTAGAATCCTTAAATCTGAGCCATAATAATCTCTCCGGTTAGATTCTGAATTCTCTTGCTTGTTTGGACAACACTGTTAACGTCAATTTGGAATACAATTCTTTCAAGGATGAAATTCCACAACGTTTAAGGTTTAGCCCTTGCCGGGATGAAAATGGCGAATTCCAGCAATGCAAAAAAGTCAACAATGTCTTACATTACACAGAAATATGTGTTCCTGTTACCATGCTCCTTATTGCCCTTTTGATTATAAGATTTGTATTCCTTTCTTGGCAACAAAAAAACAAGGCCAAGAATTCTCAAATACTAAAGAATGGAGATATGTTTTCAATATGGAACTATGATGGAAAGATTGCTTTTGAAGACATAATTAAAGCAACTCGAGACTTTGACATTAGATATTGCATTGGCATTGGTGACTATGGTAGTGTTTACAGAGCACAGCTTCCTACTGGTAAAGTCATTGCATTGAAGAAACTCCATCGGTTGGAAGCGAGGAGCCAGCTTTTGACAAATGTTTCAAGAATAAGGTCAAGCTACTCTCAGAAATACGCCATAAGAACATTGTCAAACTTCATGGGTTTTGTTTGCATAAACGATCCATGTTTTTGGTTTATGAGTATATGGAAAGAGGAAACTTATTTTGCATCTTGAGAAATGATGCTGAAGCTGTGGAGTTGGATTGGACAAGAAGAGTAAATATTGTCAAAGGCATAGCACATGCTTTATCTTATATGCATCATGATTGCAACCTTCCAATTGTTCATCGGGACATTTCAAGCAACAACATCCTATTGAATTCTGAACTGGAAGGTTTCCTATTTTGGTACTGCAAGACTCCTTTGTCCTAATTCATCCAATCAAACTATTCTTGCTGGCACCTATGGTTACATTGCTCCTGTTGAACTTTTTTCACTTAAATCCTTTTTTCATATATAAGAAAAAGAGTACTTTTTATTTTTTTTATTTTTTATTTTATTTTATTTTTTTTAATTCAGTATTTTTTATGGACAGAACTTGCCTACACTATGGCTGTGACAAAAAAAATGTGATGTTTATAGTTTTGGAGTGGTGGCATTGGAAATATTAATGGGAATGCATCCTAGAGATCTACTTTCATCATCATCATCATCATTATCTATCCACAATTTGATGCTATGAAGTATTGGACTCGCGTTTACCAACTCCAAGAACTAGGATTGCGATGCAAGATATAATTCTTGTTGCTACAATTGCATTTAACATCCCAACCCAAAATTTCGATCCACGATGAAATCCATGTCCCAAGAATCTCTCTTGTGAAAGACCTACAACAAACCCTCTCCATTCAATTTCTATTTTAGAGCTGAAGAAGCAGAGCGTGCCAATATCAGGGGAAACAAAGTCTAAAATTTCACGTCATCAAGGTGAGTGTGAAATTGAAATCTGCACTTTGACTTCACATGGAACTTCCTCCAGTTCTAGTAGAGTGTTAGACTTGGAGAATGGTGCAAGTTCTGTTCAATGAAGAACTAATGGCAAACATTGGCCATTGTGGAAGCAAAGGGGATCAAAGCAATGACTTGATTACAAAATGTTTGTAAAGGGAAATCATCACATATCATTTTGTAAAGTGAAATATTCACACCAAACGCTTAGTTAGTTTTACAAAATGCATTAAATTCTTACAAAAACAAAGGCAATTTATTCTATTATTTTATTATGGTCTATTATTATTTATTTCATCCGTTTCAAAATATTTGTCATTTTAAAAATTTTATTTTGTTACAAAATATTTATCATTTTATAATGGTCTATTTATCATTTTACAAAATTAGTTTTACAACATCATTAAATTCTTACAAAAACAGAATCTATTATTTTATTATGGTCTATTATCATTTATAAAAATTTTCATTATCTTAAACAAAATCAATAGTTTAACATAATATTCTTTTATGTTATAATAAATTTGTATGTTATTATGTAAATGATTTATATAATAGTTTTCATAAAATAAATAATACAAAACAAAATAAATTACAAATTAATATATAGAACATTTAGCCCCCTTCTCAGTTTTTTTTTTAAAAAAGAAAAAACTTGTCTTAAATCTTAATGTTAATTCAAAATGCGGTGATTTGGTTGTTTAGGTGGTCCACCTAACTAATAATTTTTGTCTTATTTATATTATATATAAATATATGGAAGGGTGATAAATATATTTACCTAAGAGTTTTATACTAAATTCTTTTTAATTGTGGATTTATAATGGATATTATAATTATTTATTTATTAAATAATATAATTATTTAATTATATTTAATTTAAATAACAAATAATGGAATTCAATTAGAATAAGAAAAAATAAATTAATTTTTATTTAATACATAATTAATTATATTTAATATCTAATTATATTTAATTTAAATAATGAAAGATGAATTCAATTAGAATGAAGAAAAAATAAAATAATTATTATTTAATATACAATTAATTATATTTAATATCTAACTATATTTAAATTAAATAAGGAAATAATGAAATCAATTAGAATAAGAAAAGAAAAAAATAATTATTATTTAATATATAATTAATTATGTTACAAATTGATAATTATATAATTATTATAATTTAATAATTTTATTATCTTTTTTAATTTTATTTAATTTAAATAAAGAAAAAATGAATTCAATTAGAATAAGAAATGAATAAAATAATTATTATTTAATATATAGTTAATTATATTTAATTTAAATAAAAAAGTTACTTGGCTCATATATGTGGTTTTAGAGAAATTTTTTTGTTTTAATGTTTTTGTCGTTTTAAGATTTTAAGAACGTATTGATTATTTTTTTTTGTAACTTTATCCTCTATTTATTTCTCCACTAATCATTTGTATTAATTATTTTTATTTGTCTATATCATAATCAATATAAAGATATTTTAATATTTTTATCTTAAAATTATGACAATTTAATAACTTTCTTAATCCATGTACCGAAACTTTAAACTATATATACTTTGAAATGAAAGGAGTATAAAAAAGGAGATTTAGAAAAAATTAGCATTTTTAAAATTATATAAACACGTAAGTAAATAGTAAATTCATAAAAACTTAAATTCGGAGTATCTAAGAAAAAGTAAAGAACTATGGTATAATGATGATAAATATATATATATAAAGTCTAAGCAATAAATTTAAATTCGATTTTTTTTCCCTAAAAAAAAAGGAAAAGAGAAAAGTAAATAAGTCATTGTAAAAATTTATACCCAATTGCTTCAGCTTGACATTTCATTTAATAAAATCAATGGCTCCATTCTTCCAATATTAGGGAATCTAACTAATCTCCCTAGAAAGTTTTAAGTCTTGGTCTTCAAAATTTTATTGGCCCAATCCCTTTTAATCAATTTGTACCTTAACAATAATTTTCTCACCAATTCAATTCATTATTCTCATGGCCATCTAATCACTTGGGAAGTTTTTTTTTCCCTTGATAACAAATCGAATTAATGATTTCATACCACCATAAATTGAAAATCTGACTAGTCTCAATTATTTATGCATTTCTAATAATAGTCTCACTACATGTCCAATCTTTTATTCTCCATTATATGGATTGCAGTTGAAAAGAGATTGTGAAAAAATAATTTAGGGTTTATATGATAGCAATGATGGTGAATATTCTCTAATTCCATTAAATTAATAGAGTAATCCTAGTTAATTTCAATTGTATCCTGTAATTTTATTTTTCAAAATTTATATGTATTTTTCTTGATAAAATTACATCAAAAAATGAAAAATTGCATAGTGGAAACTGGAAAGGAAAAAATTATAAAATGTAATGGAAAATTGTATAAACAAATATTTCATGAAATTTTATATTCAGAAAAATACGATTTTCATTGTACAACGTAATTTCCCATTATTGAATTATGTAACTTTTTTTTTTTGAGGAAGAACAAAAATTACTTAGATCCATAGAAAAATTACATAATAAAAAAGCAAAGCTACATAATATTTTCATTGTGTTATTTTTCATTAGTAAAAGTAAATTTTTTAGTGTTATATAATGTTTTAGTATGGGATTATATTATATATAAAAAAAAAAAAATTCAATGAAGAAATTATGCAGTGAAGGGGGAAAAAATAGACTTTGTTTAAAAAAAAAAAAAGGAAAAATAGATTTGAGGTTGATTTGTTAAGAAGTGAATTAACTACATTTCAATTAAAAAAAAAATCCAGTACTGGGTAACTTATAATGTAAAATATTATACAGAATTGCTAATAAAAATTAGAAAGAGTAAGTTGTATTTTCTGTGTGTTCAATATACAAAAATAAATACATTTATGTAGAGTTATCTGGCACAGTTAAAACATGATTAATGAGCTGTTCTTGACTACAATAGAAGCTGCACATGAGACAGTTTGAATTATGTATAGGCTGCACATATTAGATAGACTGAACTCTAGATTTCTTCTGAATACTTTGACTTTCATTAACATGTAAAAACTAGAGGCTAAATGTTAATGATGATCTGTCGTGGATGCTTATATCACAGTCAACTTGTTCACTTCTTAATTCAAACTGATGAAAACGGTAATGACCAATTCTTTGGAAAATATACAAAACGACATGATAATGATTCCAAACTACAAAATATTACCTTTTGACAAATCTCTCATTTTTTTATAAAAGAAATCGTGTAATTATACCTTGACTTTGGGTCAAAAAGCAAACAATCACTCATTTTTAATCAAGCAAGTAAATAAATTTTTGGTTTAATAATATTTTAATATATTTAAATTGATAAGATTGAGAGTTTAAATCCCTAGTTAAATCTAAATTAATTAATACAATCATAATAATTATAATAAATAAGCATCACATTATTAAAATAAAGAACTTCCTAAATCCATTCCTAATCGAGCCAAACATTGCAACCTTCAATTATTTCATTCTTAATTGCCACAATAATCACACAAGCGGTAGCATGTTATCATCATCCAAGTATTTAGAAGCAAAGTATTTGCTTAAGAGTGACTGATGGTGTGGAAATATTAATATCATCTCATATGGTAACAACTCTATTGGCTCTATCCAACACCTTCTAGTCTTAATCTTTTTACCTTTTCATCCAATCTAATCCATTTGTACCTTCCTAACAATTTTTCACCAGTTCAATTCATTATTATCTTTGTCATCTAATTAAATTGGAAGTTTTTTTCATTGATAAGTACTTGATTTTATTTCACTAGAAATTGGAAAGTTCACAAGTCTTAATTATTTATGTGTTTTTAATAGAGAAAAAGTATGAAAAATATGATGAGTCTCAGTTATTTATATATTTTTAATAGAGAAAAATATGAAAAATATTTTGTTATGTCGTAGTTTTTAACTTAAAAATTTAATAATTTATTTTTTGACATTTTGATATCATATGGTTTGCACCGTTAACACGTTCAAGCTAAATTTTATAACACTATTGATCTTTACTAATATAGTATCTTTATTGAATTAAAAAGCTTTTATTTTTTTTTAACTGAGATGGATGTCTAAATGGAATAAGGAAATACTATGGTTATCAACTATAGCGTACTAAATTATCACAAAACAAACCACATGTTTTTGTGTGTATGTATATATACACTTTCTTCTAAAAGAATATCAGTAAAAAAGCCAACGAGGATGCCATATTAGTCACATAGAAGTATGTGAATTGACTCGAAAGTGCTATGGTGTAAACTACAGGGTATTGAAGTATCATAAAACGGACTTCATATCATTAAGTGCTGTTAAACATTTTCTAAATGCTAGTTATCATTTATTCAGGAAAAGGTGCCAAGAAAAAATTTATATCTTTTCTTTAATATCTTTTCTCTAACATTCATGTTCTTAGAATCCAAGGCTCTGGTCCATACTGGATGGTGGTGTGATGAGTCTTATATCACCAAAACTTCTCACTTCAATTGGATTGGCATTGCTTGTGATCACACTGGCAGCTCCAGCAAGTCAGTGCACTTACAGTTCAGATGTTAGAAATCTGAATCTTTCATATTTCCCAAACTTGGTCCTCCTTAATCTGAGTGGAAATGGAGTCTATGGAAGCATACAATATGAATGTATTAAATACAATACATCCATATAATTATTCTTGGCGAAGATGATAATAATAATATTCATCTAATAAAAATAAGCTTACTTCTTACTTTTATACTTCTTCCGTTCTAAAAAATGTAAGCATGTTTAACTACTTTGGATGTCCTAAATTATAGTCCATTTTCTACATTTTTAAAACAATTAATTAATTTGTTTCTTAAAATATCCTTAATTAATTAGTATCTTTATAAAAAAAAAATTATTTTTCTAGATTCTACATTTTTAAGAAGTTATTTACTACTTTAATATTTCATCTGCTTCTAAAGATGAAGCAAATTTGCCCTTTCTAATGGCCACTAATGTTTGAATATTAATTGCATGCATGTGCCACTATAGAAAATTTATTTAATGCTTAATAGTTTTTGAATTGCACTTTAAATATTGTAAAGTAACATTAAGGATAAAAAAATGAAAAAATTAAGTAATATAACTATATTAACTATAATTCCTTAATCTATGTGAAAAAAGCAAACAAGCCTATTTTTTTTGGAATAGAGGGAATATTTAAAAAAACATAATTAATGTAATTAAATCAATAAATTTGACTTAATATATTTTTCTAATGAACCATTCTATTAAATATTATTATCTGGTCCCAAAATCTTTGGCTCCTTTTTTTTTGCAGAAAATTAAGAATGCAATAAATAAGATGATATTTTTCCTTTTAATTACACCATCGATGGTATAATAAACACACTTTGCATGAAGTAATTTTAAATTAATTTTTGTATTAGAATTCTATTTTAAATGTAATATATTATTTGTTTTTAAAATGTAAAAATCATAATTAATTTCATCTTTTAACATAAGTTCTTTTAAATTAAGATTAGTATTACAAATAAGAGATAAAAATTCTTTAAATTTCAGTTACAATTACATCAGTGGAGAAATACCTTCCACATTTGGAAACTTAGCAAAGTTAGATTATTTGGATCTTAGCCACAATAATATTTCCGGCCAGATTCCAAATTCTTTGGCTTGTTTGGCCCAACAGTTGTCATACATTAATTTGAAATATAATTCTTTGAACGATACATTTCCACAATGCCAAAAGTCTTGCGATGACGAACATGGTCATTTCCAGTATTGCTTTCGGCCTAAAAAAGTAAACAAATTCTTACAGTACATAAAAATATGTCTCCCTGTTAGCATGCTCCTTACTGCCTCTTTGATTCTGAGGTTTGTACTCCTTACTCGGCTGCCACAACAAGAGGCAAAAAATATTCAAATACCTAACAATGGAGATATGTTTAAAATATGGAACTATGATGGAAAAATTGCTTTTGAAGACATTGTTGAAGCAACCGAGGACTTTGACATTAGATATTGCATTGGCACTGGTGGCTATGGTAGTGTTTACAAGGCGCTGCTTCCTTGTGGAAAAGTGGTTGCTTTAAAGAAACTCCATTATTTGGAAGCGGAGGAACCAGCTTTTGAGAAATGTTTCAAGAATGAGATCAAACTGCTAACACAAATACGCCATAGGTGTTGTGGAAATTGGGTTAGTTTCCACCAAATGTGAATAACTGTGCCAAAATTATAACAAGAAAAATTTTCAGTTAATTGAAGGAGTCACAATGATCTCACTCAAAACCCAATTAACTTAGACTTTTATATTCCTTTTGACAGAATTTTTCTTAAAATAATTTAATCACGATATATCACCAGAATAAAATACTCAACAATAGCTATTAAATAAATAATAAAGAAAACACCAAAAATTAACGAGATTCAGCCAATTATACCTACATCCTCGGATACCACCAAAATAATATTTCACTATTTTAAAGAAATATTACAAAGTGAAATAGTACAAAAGAGAGAAAAGAGAAATAACAATTAAGCCTTAGAAATGAGAGAAATACTTAATATTTTTGAGATGATTTTGCAAAGCTTAGGTTCTTGCCTTTTATAGGCAATAATCTCCTCCTATGCCAACTAATATTTGCACATTTGTCAACAAATATGGCTGCCTATGTCAACAAAAAGAAAACAGTGCCAAACAATCTTGAATAATAATTTCAATATGTAGACCATTTTGAAGAGCCATTTCAACAAATCTCCACCTTGGCGTTCTCAAAATCTCAGCCAAACATTCTCTAAACTCTCTTTTCACAAACTCCAGTAGTGTCACCAAACGCGCTTTGAAGCGTCATACTTCACATTCTAAGAACATTTATCATGTCCAAATAGTGTTGGAACTTAACACCTGTCACTACCTTAGTTGTCATATCTGTGGGATTTTCAACGGTTGGAATCTTCTGAAGTAGTATCTGACCTTCTTCAAGAATCTCCCTTACAAAATGATAACGAACATCAATATGCTTTATCCTTGCATGATACACTTGGTTCTTTGTTAAACAAATAGCAATTTGACTGTTACAATGCACTTTTACGTGTTTATGACCAACTCCTAAGTCATTCAACAACCCTTGAAGCCAAATAGCCTCCTTAACAACTTCTGTAGCTGCCATGTATTTTGCCTCAGTTGTAGACAAAGCAACTATTGACTGTAAGGTAGACCTCTAACTAATCGGTGCCTTTGCAAGAGTAAACACATAACCGGTAGTAGATCGACGTTTGTTTAAATCACCAGCATAGTCAGAATCACAATATCCAACTATACATTGACCAACTTTCTCATCCCGCTCAAATAGTAAACCAACATCCATAGTATTCTGAATATACCATATAATCCATTTCATAGCTTGCCAATGTCCTTTACCAAGATCATGCATGTATCTGCTCACAATTCCAACTGCTTGTGAAATGTCAGGCTTCGTACACACCATAGCATACATCAAGCTACCAACAGCATTTGCATATGGAACCTTTGACATATATTTTTGTTCTTCATCATTCTTCGGAGATAAAGAAGCATTAAGCTTGAAATGAGGAGCAAGTGGAGTACTAATTGGTTTTGTCTTTTCATCCATCCTAAAACGATTTAGCACCTTTCTCAGATATTGTTTCTGAGTCAAACTGAGTCTCCCCAATTTTCTATCTCTGTTTATCTCCATGCCGAGAACCTTTTTGGCCTCACCCAAATCTTTCATCTCAAACTTTTGATTTAGTTGAGCCTTCAACTTCTCAATTTCTCCTTTATTCTTTGAAGCTATCAACATATCATCAACATAAAGGAGAAGATAGATAAAGGATCCATCTTGTAGCTTACGTAAATATACACAATGATCATATTTGCTTCTTATGTACTTCTGCCTGATCATAAATTTATCAAATCATTTGTACCACTGCCTTGGAGATTGCTTTAATTCGTACAAAGATTTGTTCAATTTGCACACCATATTCTCTTTTCCAGCAACCTTAAATCCTTCAGGCTGACTCATGTAGATTTTCTCTTCCAAGTCTCTATATAAAAATGCAGTTTTTACATCCAGTTGAACTAGTTCCAGATCTATTTGTGCTACTAAGGCTAATAAAATTCTGATGGAGGAATGTTTTACGATTGGAGAAAACACTTCATTATAATCAATTCCCTCCATCTGTGCATAACCTTTAGATACCAATCTTGCCTTGTAGCGAATATCATTCTTGTCAAAAAATCCCTCTTTCTTTGCATAAACCCATTTGCAACCAATTGTCTTCTTTCCCTTAGGCAAACTTGCTAGCTTCCATGTCTGATTTTTCTCAAAGGATTGCATCTCTTCTTCCATAACCTTCTTCCACTTTTCTACTTTAATGCTCTGTATAGCTTCTCTGTAAGTGGCAAGAACTTCATCATTTTCAATTCAAGATGCATAAGTCACCATATCTTCAAGACGAGCAGGTTTCTTTATGTTCCTTTTTGGCTTACTCAGTGCAATTGGTATATGTTGTTGTGGAGGTTCTTGTGCTGGAACCTCTACTTCCTTATCTAATTCATCTTCTACTATTTCTTCAGACTCCTTATCTAAAGTAGGAGTATTAGATTCTACTATTGTTAGGTCAGCTACTCTCTTTCTATTAAACTCCACCTATTTGGGAGTACACTCCACCTGTTGTGGAGTACCATTTGTCTGCTCATTAGTTACCTTCTTCAACATGGTAGACTCATCAAAGGTAACATCCCTGCTGAAGATTATTGTCTTTGTCTCAGGGCACCATAAGTGATATCCTTTGACAACAAAGGAAAATCCCATAAAGATAGCTTTTTTTGCCCTTGGATTCAACTTTGATTCGTTAACGTGGTATTATGCAGTGGAACTAAACACATGTAAGGAATTATAATCTATAGCAGGTTTTCCATGCCACACCTCTAAAGGTGTTTTGCCATTAATAGCAATTGATGGTAATTGATTTATGAGATGACACGCATATGTAACAGCTTCAGTCTAAAACTGTCTGCCTAACCCAATATTATACAACATACACCGAGCTTTCTCCAATAGAGTTCAATTCATGCGTTCTGCCACCCTATTCTGCTGTGGTGTATTTCTGATAGTGAAGTGTCTAACAATTCCTTCATCTTAGTAGACTTTCATAAAAGGATCACTCTTGTATTCTCCGCCATTATCATTTCGGAGACATTTAATCTTTCTGCCCGTCTAAGTTTCCACCATCTTCTTCCATATGAGGAGAACTCCCAACACTTCATCCTTTGTCTTCAATGTATACACCCACACTTTTTGGGAAAAATCATCAATAAAGGTAACATAATAGTGTTTACCTCCCATTGAAGCTATTTTGGAAGGTTCCCACACATCTGAGTGAACATAATATAGAATTCCCTTGGTATCATAGATTGCAGTGCCAAACTTCACTCTAGTTTGCTTCCCTTTGATGCAATGCTCACAGAAGTCCAATTTACAATTTGAACTCCTTTTAATAATCCTTGATTTACCAGAAGTTTCAAGGATTTTTCACCAGCATGCCCTAATTGCATATGCCATAATCTGGTTGCTTCTGGCTCGTGATCATCACTAGAAACTATTGCTGCTATTCTGATAACTACATTACCGTCATAGTAATATATGTTGTTACTCCTCCGAACTCCTTTCATTACTACAAGTGCACCTGAGATGATCTTCATTACTCCATTTTTAGTAGACACCTCAAAGCCCTTTTTTTCCAGGACTCCCACAAAAATGAGGTTTCTCGATAAATTAGGCACATATCTAACATCTGTCAGAATTCTAATTGATCCATCATGATTCCTCAGCCGGATTGAACCAATTCTAGTTGTCTTACAAGTACTATCATTTACAGTATAGACAATTCCACCTTCTATTTCTTCAAAATCAGAAAATCAATCCCGATTAGGACATATGTGGTGGCTACAGCCTGAATCCAGGATCCAGACATCTAAACTGCTTGATGATGGCATCAATGCTAATGAAAGGTCTAAGTCTGTATCTACGTAATTAGCTACATTTGAATCTGCAACAGTTTTTCCATTTTTATTTTTTAACTTTGGGCAATTCTTCTTCCAGTGCTCTTTTTCCCGACAAAAGGCACATTCATCTTTGCCCACTCTGGATTTCAATCTTCACTTCTTTCCTTTGCTTCTTTTTTGCGAACGGCCTTTGACTACCAAAACTTCTACTGCCCCATTGTTGATCTCATTTTTATCTTTTCTTCTCAATTCATAACTATATAGTGCAGCACAAACTTCACTGAAAGACACCTAGCCTTCCCATGGAGTAAAGTAGTTTCAAGGAACTGAAACCCTTCAGGAAGAGATCCCAACAACATCAGGGCCGGATCTTCATCTTCAAAAGTCACATCCAAATTCATCAGGTCTGCTACAAGCTGATTGAAATTGGTGATGTGATTATTCATTATGGTACCAGGAATATATATGAATCTAAATAGTCTCTTCTTCATATGGAGTTTATTTTGACTGCTCTTTTTCAAGAATTTTTCCTCCAGTGCCTTCCATAATTTACTTGCAAAAGTTTCTTTACAGAAGGCATACTTTTGCTCTCTGGATACGCAGGATTGAATAGTGCCACATGCCAAACGATTAACTGTTTTCCATTCCTTCTCATCAACACCATCTGGTTTCTCTTCTTCAATGGCAATATCTAGACCTTGCTCAAATAAGGCGTCTAGAACTTCACCTTGCCACATGCCGAAATGGCCTGTACCATCGAAAATCTCCACTGCAATTTTCATATTTGCCACCACAGTTCTTGCCAAAATTGATAAAGTAGGAACTGCTGTTGTGGTTGATGTGAATGTAATTTCGATTTCGGCCATTTCTACTTTAAAATTTTTTTAATAGCTTTCAATATGCGAAATACCCAAGATCCAAGGAAACTTTTCTGATGTGGAAGATCATATTAAACTGTAACCACAGAGCATACTCAGTAGCCTCGGCTCTAATATCAATTATTGTGGAAATTGGGTTAGTTTCCACCAAATGTGAACAACTGTGCAAAAATTATAAGAAGAAAAATTTTCAGTTAATTGGAGGAGTCACAATGGTCTCACTCAAAACCCAATTAGCTTAGACTCTTATCATCCTTTTGACAAAATTTTTCCTAAAATAATTTAAGCATAATATATCACCAAAATAAAATACCCAACAATAGCTATTAAATAAATAATAAAGAGAACACCAAAAGTTAATGAGGTTCGGCCAATTATGCTTACGTCCTTAGACACCACCAAAATAATATTTCACTATTTCAAAAAAATATTACAAAGTGAAATAATACAAAAGAAAGAAGAGAGAAATAACAATTAAACCTTAGAAATGAGAGAAATACTTAATGTTTTTGAGATGATTTTGCAAAGCTTAGGTTCTTGCCTTTTATAGGCAATAATCCCCTCCTATGCCAACTAATATTTGCACATTTGTCAACAAATATGGTTGCCTATGTCAACAAAAAAAAAAAAAACAACCTTGAATAATAATTTCAATATGTAGATCATTTTGAGGAGCCATTTCAACAATAAGAACATCGTAAAGCTTCATGGGTTTTGTTTACGCAGACAGTCAATGTTTTTGGTTTACGAGTATATGAAAAAAGGAAGCTTATTTTAGATGCTAAGAAATGATGACGAAGCAGTGGGATTGGATTGGACTAAAAGAGTTAATATTGTTAAAGGCATAACACATGTTTTGTCTTATATGCATCATGATTGTACTTCGCCAATTGTTCATTGGGATATATCAAGCAACAACATCCTGTTGAATTCTGAATTGGAAGGTTTTGTGTCTAATTTTGGCACAGCTAGAGTCCTCCATTCTGATTCATCCTGTCAAACTGTTTTTGCTGGCACCTATGGTTATATTGCCCCAGGTGAACTTTTCTTCGCATATATAATGCTAATTAAGAATAAATATGAATAGGATCCTTTTTTTTTCTTAAAAAAAAAATTCTAATACAATATTTTTTTATGTACAAAACTTGCCTACACAATAGCTGTGACTGAAAAATGTGATGTGTACAGTTTTGGAGTGGTGGCCTTGGAAATATTAATGGGAAAGCATCCTGCATATTTACCTTCATCATCATTATCTATCCAAAATCTGATGCTAAATCAATTATTGGACTCGCATCTGCCACCTCTAAGAACTATTACATTATTATATGTTGTTTCCAATTATAAGAAGAGATGAATTGTATTTTTGTATGTTATTACATAATGAAATAACACATATTTATATACACAAAAGTGTGAAAGAAAAAAAAATAATAGCCTAATTAGGAACCTATAATCAAGCCTAAATAGAATCTTAAAATATATACAAATATATTAACAAGTCTAATTAGGAACCTTATGGTAACATCCCCATCCTCCCCCCCCCCCCCCCCCCCCCTCTTAAACTCAAGGTGGTATAGTGGAAGTCAGCTTGAGTTTGCTTAGTAAATCTTGGAAGCGTGTGGGAAGATGAGACTTGGTAAAAATATCAACTGCTTGATTGACAAAGGAGACACGAAGCAAATATATAGTGCCTTGAGTAATATGATGGTAGACAAAGTGATAATCTATTTCAATATTTTTGGTGCATTCATGGAAAACATCATTATGAGAGATCTGGAGAACACTTTGATTATTACAATGAAGAACAGTGGCAGAATGATGGGTGACACACATATCAGCTAATAACCATCATAACCAAAGTAACTCAGATATGGCATCAGCAAGAGCACGATATTTAGATTCTAAGCTGGAGCGAGCAACCACAGATTGCTTTTTGTAGATATGGAAAATGATATTGCAAAATTGTTGCAATTGATTTTGCAATATCCAATTTTTCTATTTAAAAAGGAATGAGCTAAAAAGTAAAGATAGAGATAAAATATGAAAAAACATAGTGCAAAAATGGATTCAGGAGGCAAAAAACCTTCAGAAACTGATTTGAAAAGCTGAAAAACTGGTTGAAAAAGGCCTGAACCGGTCAGTCAAAGTTGCTAAACCGGATCGGTCAATAGAAAACCGGGAGCATGGATCGAGAGCACAGAACGCGAATCGGGTCGCGTACTTGATCACTAATCAAAGCAGGCAGGGAGCGAATCTGGTTTGGCTGTAGCAGTTCAGGTTATGAACTAGATCTGGAAGTATGCTAATTTCAGCACCGGAGGACAAGCAGTTTTTGGTAGGGCGTGAGGGTGTGTGCGGCTTCCGATGGGGATCTGATGAGTTGTTCTGAGGTCGCTAAAAAGAGAAGAACATATTGGTATATCAAATACCCAAATTTGGCATAGAAAAATTAATGAAAAGAGGAGCAAAAAATATTGAAGAACATAAGGAGAATGGCAAAAAAAAATTTCAGAAAATATTGAAGAACACAGGGAGAATGGAAGATAAAAAAAATTCAGAAAATAGGAAAGGGAGAGAAAAAAAATCTTAGAATGGCTCTGATACCATATTAAAAGAGAATGAATTATATTTCTGTATGTTATTACACAATAAAATAACACCTATTTATATACACAAAAGTGTGAAAGAAAAATAAAAATAATAGCCTAATTAGGAACTTATAATCAAATCTAAATAGGATCCTAAAATATATATAAATATGTTAACAAGTATAATTAAAAACCTCATATCATAAGCCTAATTAGAAACCTTATGTTAACACCAATCTTGCTCAACAGTCTATTACATTTAAATATAACTGTAAAAGAAAAAAAATCCTTTCTGATATTAAATTAAATACAAATATATCAATAATTAGATTTTCGTGTGTTAAAAAGTGAATTAAATAGATTTCAATTCTTTAAAAAAAAATCCACTCTAATAATAATGGGTTCCGTGTCGAAAGTGTTGGACTAGATGTTAACGATTAGTCATATATACATCTAAACCACATAAAATTCGTTCATTTTTTAATTGAAATTAATAAACACGGCAATGGCCAATTCTACGGGAAAAAAAAAAAAAAGGCAACTGTGATCAGCGGTCATACGCGAACAATTTTATAGAATGTGACTATGGCTGCAGCTTGAGGTTAGGATGGCCACGAATATATATTTGTATAAAAAATTATATGTTCATAAAAAAAAATGATATATTTTTATAAATATATGTATATATTTTTTACTTAAAATTTATAATAATAATAATAATAATGAATTTTAAAAATTTAATATATATATATATATATATATATATATATATATATATATGAGGCGAGTTCAACAATATCCGCCCTTGCTTTATTATAGGCGGGATGAGTTTTATCTATTTTATTAGGATCAATGGATCATATTAAACGGTTACTCATCAAAGAGAATAAAAGTGATGATCCCTACTTGAGACCGGCCAACACTTTTTTGAACTATTTTTAGTCAGTCTTGATTTTCAGTTTCCACTGTTGAAACAACTTTTCATTTTTGCACCGTTCAACAAGAAATTAGTATTTATTTTCTTTCCAAATATGATAGAAAAGCACTCCCCATGACAGGACTATACCATCTCATACGTATGCTTTCAAAGCTAATTTACCTTGACTTGTCCTTTAATTATTTAACAGGTCATGAATTACACCTTGGAATTGAGAACCTTACCCAATTGCATCCGCTTGACATTTCATTTAATAAAATCAATGGCTTCATTCTTTTAATGCACTTTTTACATGGCTCAAACCATTTATTATAAAAAATAATAATATTATACAATTTAATACTTCTATTTTAATTAATTATCTCAACTGATGTAATATTATTATATTAAAAAAATTTATATAATATATTTTTAATAAATAAATATTGCAAATAAAATAATGACACATCACTTGAGATATTAAATTAGGACAAAAGTGTTGAGTTACAAATTATTTTCCTATAAAAAATTATCTCATAAAATAAAAGTCCAATGGACTCTTTGTTCGTTAAATATAAAGTAAAAAGTTAATTTGACTCTCCACACTCTTTATTCTAATTTTAATTAATGCACTCCAAATTTTTAAACATTTTAATTAATTAAATTTTTAATCTTATCTTTTTGTAATAGAGAGAAAGTAATTAAATAAAAAAATTATATATGAAAAAAATTAAAAAAATTTAAAATCACTAATGTTTATAGAAAAAAGCAAAATGAAAAAATATATATATAGAGTTCAATGTATTTAAAATTTTATTCCACTTTTTATATTTAAATATACTCTTTATCATGTAAATAATACTCTTTAAAATAAAGATTCCCATTAAAAACGCTTAATCTCCCCATAAAGTTTTAAATCTTAGTCATAAAAACTTTATTGGCCTAATCCCTTTTAATCTTGGTCATCTAATCAATTTGGAATCTTTTTCCTCTGAAAAGTTTTAAAACTTGTCATAAAAACGTTATTGGCCCAATCCCTTTTAGTCTAGGTCATCTAATCAACTTGGTTTTCCTTGATAACAAATAGAATTAAAGATTTTATTCAATCAGACATTGGAAATTTGACTAGTCTCAATTATTTATGCATTTCTAACAACACTATTAGAATCACCAAATATAGCGACATCATATTAGCATTGCTATACTTGATCTTAGCGTCGCTAAATACATACAGTAATATTTTAGCGATGCATTATGGCGTCTCTAAAATACTCATTAGTAAGTGAATTGAGCGATTCCAAATATATTATGTCACTATTTAGTGACTCCACATTTGCGTCGCTAAATAGCGAGACAACGAATCATCGCTAATGACAAATAAAGCATTGCTAAATGGGCAACCAAAAAATCAATGCATTGACATCTTTAGAGATGCTTTAAATTGTGTCTCTAATTTATTGACACAAATCAACTATCAATGAATTACAAATATTTTAATAATTTTTTGTAATTACTTTTCATGTTTTATTAATTTTATTTATTTGTCTTAAATAAAAAGATTGTGGGTCGTGTCAATTCATATTTCTAGACCTGCGCAATTCATTTTACCAATGTATTAAAAATGGTATTATAAGTTCAACCTAACCTTATTTTAAATAATTAGCAAAGGTTCAAATACAATATTCAAGGAAATATGTTATATATTCAAGGAAATATGTTAATATTTTATTGCAATAAGTGCAATTAAAATTAAAATAAAAAAAATCCCCAAAAAATCCTCCAAAATTCAAACAATCAGATAAATTCACCAGTACAAAAACTCAATATATAATTTCTTATAAGGAAAAAAAAGATTCATTCTTTCTTTCCCATTTATAGTTTGCTCTTAACTGCATCAACACTGTCAACTAGAGGCAATGTCTGCACAAAATCATAAATCCAGTGATGTACACATTTCATTAAACATATTGTAGGCATGTAAAGTAATGGAACAATAAAGGTAAAGAAGTCAAACCTGACAAGTTAATATCTCTAGAAACGGCAATGACACAGTCTCACAAAAAAAAAAAATCAGAGCTCACAAAAAATAGAAAATCACACAATTTTTTTAAAAAAATAAAATAAAATTATCACAAGACTGAAAATTAAGCGAAACAAAAAAAAAAAAAGAATTCAATAAACTCACACAAACGGAATAGAAACAATAAAGAAATGCTATAAGAAAATTAAAACAAAATCCACAAATCAGAAAGCAAAAACTCTCAAAAAGCAAATAGAAAAATAATAAAACAGAAAAAAATTATAAAACATACCAGAATCTATTGAACAATGTAGCGGTGGTGAAGGATAGACTGACAAATTGACGACCCATCAACAACAACAACATCAACCAACCACCGAGCAAGTGAGTAAAGACGACAGCATTGGCATTGTAGGGAGGAGGAAGAGAGAAAGTGAGCGGTGTGCTGTGAATAGACAAAAGTAGAGAGAAAAAGAGAAGAGAGGAGAGAAGAAAAGTGAAAAAAAAAAAATAGAGTTATTTAAACCTAATTGCACCTTACTAAAGCCATGTGCATGAGCTTAGTGATGCCATTGCCACTCGAAATGGTGTTGCTAGGCTCAAATGAGTGACACAGGTCTAATTGATGCTATTTCACTTGTTATTTGCTTAAATGGCGTCACCATATCTACTGGCAAATTATATTAGCAAATATAAAAATACAAATAAGACATCATTAAACTTGACGTCGCAAAAATATCAATAAATTAAAATTTTTATGGCACCTCCATTGCGTCACATTCATGTCGGTAAAGCATTGCTAAATAGCAATACAACTTTGGCATCATTATATTACAAATTTCTAGTAGAAATAGTCTTATAGGTCCAATTCCTTATTCTTCATAATATGGATTGGCTGAAAAGAGATTGTGAAAAAAATAATTTAGGGTCTCCATGATAGCAATGATGGTGAATATTCTATAACTCCATTTAATAGAGTAATTCTAGTTAATTTCTTAGTATAAAATAAATTTGGCTAAGAAATCCTCATGCACGATGTTTTAAAAACTTTGAACTCATAATTGATAAAATTTAAATCAGAACAACATATCAAAAAGAAAATTGTATGATAGATTGCTGTTTTTTTTTTTTTTAATCAATCTCTAACCACAGTTTAAACTTTCAATCTTAGGTTTATTAAAATAAAATTAAAAGAAAAAAGAAATATTTTTGTTTTACTATGATAAAATAAAACTAAAAGGAAAAAATAAATCTTTTCTCATATTAAATTAAATACAAATATATTATTTGAGGCGGATTTGATTGGAAGTGAATTCAATAGATTTCAATTTAAAAAAAAAAAATCCAATCATAATAATTAGCAACGTGTAGAAAGTTCATGGTCGGCCAAATTTGAATAATGGGTAACGTGAATTTGTTGACTGTTAATTCAAACTAATGAACACGACAATGGCCAGTTCTATAGAAATAATAATTCCATACAAAACATTAATTACCTTTTGACAAATCTTTTTTTTAAAAAAAAAAAAAGAGTAATTATACCTTGAGTTTGAGTCAAAAAGCAAACAAACACTCATTTTTAATTAAGTAAGCAAATAAGTATTTGATTTAATCAGTGGCGGAGTGAAGATTATTTTTTGAAAGAGATCAAATATAATAAGAATATTATATTATACTATAAATTAGCATACTATATATTAAAACTTTTAAAAATTAGGAGGATTGATTTTAATTTTTATATAAATTAGCATATTATATATTAAATTTTCAAAAGTTAAGGAGCTATGGCCACTCTCGGTCCTCTCTAGCTCCGTCAATGAGTTTGATAATATTTGAATATATTAAAATTGATAAGATTAAGAGTTTAAATCCCTAGTCAAATCAAAATTAATAAAATAATAATAATAAATGAGCACAAGTAATCTTCACATTAAGAAAATAAGGAACTTCCCAAATCCAAGCCAAATTTAAGCATGGCACCTCCAATTGTTTCATTTTTAATTGCCACAATAGTCACACTAGCGGCGGCATTTGATATATCATCGTTCTAGAATTTAGGCCATATTTGGTCCACAGAGTAGAATAAATAAAGAATAAAATAATTATTTTTAAGAAATAGAATAGGATAATATTAGAATAATTATTTAAATTTTATAATTTAGTTCATAGTATAAAATAATTATTATTTATATAAATGACCATAATATTTTTATAAATTAATTTCACTATTAATATTAAAATTAAATATATTTTTATTAAATTATATTCAAAAGTAATTAAAATACATAATAAATAAAATTTTTATTTGACTTAAAATTTAAAAAATAAAAAAAATAAAAATAAAAATCTGAAAATAAAAAAAAAATAAGGCAATAGTGGTGATATTGAACTTGCCAATATTTTTTAAAGGTAAAAATGAAAATATCTTATTTTATAATCTAAAAAATACAAATTTTTTATTTTTTTGTAAAATATGTATTTAATAAACATTGTAAAATTAGTATTTTATTAAATTAATATTCTTTATTTAAAATTTGAAGCAAAGCATAAAATAAATATTTCATATCGACTAAGTATTTTATTTTTTTTACTATTCCATAAATTAAATATCGCTTTAAAAGTAAAGGTTCTGCTTCATATGGTTAATGGTGTGGAAATATTAATGCAATCTTAAGCCGTACAACTCTATTAGCCCAACCCAACCGCTTCAAGTCTCGGCTTATATATATATATATATATATATATATATATATATATCTATTAGTACCTTACAACAATTTTCTCACTGGTTTAATTCATTCTTTTCTTCGTCATCTAACCAAATTGGAAATTTTTTTCCTTGATAACTACATGGTTTCATTTCACGAAATTTGAAAGTTGACAAGCCTCAATTATTTATGTAATTTTAATAGGAGAAAATATATATTAAAAAAATAATTTGTAATTTCACACTTTTGTACTTAAAAATTTGTTGTTTGATATCGTATGGTTTATTGTTAGCTCTTTTAGGCCAAATTTCACAACACCATTAATCTTTATTAATGTGACATCTTTATTAGATAATTTTTTTTTTAATAGAGCTTTTGCCTAAGTTTAGGAAATATTAGACCTTTAAGTACGAATTTTTATATCATAGATTCAGATTCACTTTGTATCATGGATCTATATCCGAAGTTTTAGTTATTATATGTATAATAAAATGAGTAAAAACATTGGTTAGTGTGGTTGGTTAATATATTAATATTACTCCCTTCCATTGAGGTGTTGGGTTCAAATCCTAACAAGAGTTTTTTTTTTCTTTTTTTAGTTATTATTTGTTTTTTTTACTTTTTTATTTATTCTTTTTTTCTTTTTTATTTGTAATATTTATAATTAAAATTATATTAATAGTTGAATCTTTTTATTTGTTTAATTATTCTAATTAATTTTATATTTATTTTTGTAAGAAAAAATTATATTAATGGTTGAATTTTTTCTAAATATTTATTTATTTATTTTTATGAAATTATCAGTTTAGTTTTTTATTTATGTTGAATTTGAAAAAACTAATAGAGTTATTAAATATTATTTTATATTTATTTAGGTAAATTATTTAATGCATCAAATAAAATTCACTTTATATATATATATATATATATATATATATATATATATATATATATATATATATATATATATATATATATATATATTAATTATAAAATAATATTTTTATTTTTTATGATATTAAAATTTTGTTGTAATATTTATATTATTAAAATAATATCTAAATTTTTTTATGATTAGAAACTAATCTATCAAAGTTTATAAATTATAAAGAATAAATTTATAGGTTATAAAGTATAATTCATAAGATATAAAATTTAAATTCATCACTTTTAAAGAATACATTTTATTCTGTTACTAATATAACTGTTAAATTTATAATTTACAAATAATGAACCTACGCCATATATTTGATGAATTTATAAGTGATACTTAATGAACATATTGCTTATATTGCTTTGAATTCTACTCGATCGAGATAACAGAGTTAGTTATTGATTAATAAAAAAAAATAATTTAGTATTGATTTATAATCATGAATTTGGCAGTAAAAAATTATGAATCTGCATGTGATATATGATAAACCTAAACGTTATATCTAATGAACCTGATAGTTATATGTGATGAACCTAAACTTTAAATATAATAAATCTCATAATTATATGTGAAATAATTAAAGAATGAAAATTATAAATATGAGAAATGAATAAAATTAAATTATAGAATAATTAATCATGAATTTGACAGTAAAAAATAATAAATCTACATTTGATATATAATGAATCTAAATGATACCCGATAATTATATGTGATGAATCTAAACTTTAAATCTAATAAATTTTATAATTATATATGAAATATTAAAAAATGAAAATTATAAATATGAGGAATGAATAAAATTAAATTATAGAATAATTAAATTATGAATCTGACAGTAAAAAATAATGACTCTACATGTGATATATAATGAATCTGAACGTTATATTTAATGAATTTGATAGTTATATATGATGAATATAAATTTTAAATCTAATAAATTTGATAATTTAAAGTTTAATATAAATCTATACAATTTACAAATGATGAATTTACACTATATATTTGATAAATTTATAAGTAATACTTAATAAATATTTTGCTTATAAGTGGTGAATATGATTATTATATAAATTATATTTGACGGTGAATTTTCAATGAATTTATTATTATTTAAAAAAAAGATTTGATTTTTGAAAATTCATTGTTATAAAAAAGATAAATATGATATTTATCTTTTTACTAAATTATCTTTAAAAACCATGTAAAAAAATTACCCATAAAAATGTTAAAATTTGTAAATAAAAATTACATTGAAAATTAATGATATTAAAATTAGTTATCATTACAAGAATCAAATAAAAATAATTATTAATATAATCTTTTTCTTATAAAAATTAATATAAATTTAATTAGAATAATAATAATACTTATTATTATTTAAAAAATAATTTTTGAAAATTCATTGTTATAAAAAAATAAATATAATAGTTTATAAAAATTTAAAAATTTCCTTAAAAATCATTTTAAAAAATTACTTATAAAAATATTAAAATTTATAAACAAAAATTACTTTGAAAAATTAAAGATATTAAATAATCATTATAATAATCAAATAAAAAAATTCAACCATTAATGTAATTTTTTTTAATATTTTTATATTTAAAAGAAAAAAGAAAAAAAAAGAATAAATAAAAAAATAGAGAAAAAAACAAAGATTAAATGGAAAAAGAAAAAAAAATAGAGTTTCAATGATTTGTGAGGTTCCCGGTACAAAAGTTAATATATTAACCAATTGTACCAACTTATTATTTCAGTATTTTTAGTGTACATATAATGCGTAATATATATTTCGGGATCATGATACTACATGATTTCAGGTCCATGACATAAATTGGCTTAAGTATGAAACTTCCAAATCAGAAGGTATTTATAATATTGTTGTTATGTTAGTTTTATATATTTAAATTTTAATTTTCGATAAATGAATGAGTTTTTTTTTTTTTTTTAATGTTATGTATTTTAAAGACTTGTTTATCATACAAAATTTATTAAGTTTATTAATAATTATGATTATGATGAAAATATAAATATTGACAAACCAATAATTCACTATTTAATCTTCAACAATTTTAAAAAAATCGACAAATAATTATGATTATGATGAAAATATAAATATATATAATTTCTTGTTATTTCTCATACATCTCATATTTTAAAAATGATATTTTTAGAATGAATTAATTATATTTCATTACTTTTTTAATGACATATTATTAATTCTCGCCATTTATTTTAATTTATCTTTTAGGTTAATTAATTATTAGTTGTTAATTATTCGTTTTATATTATATGAATTCCACATCTAGAGGGTCATTTTTAATTCTTTTAAGTTTAAGAAAAATAAAATTAATTCTTTTAAGTTTAAGAAAAGGGTCATTTTAAAAAAAAAAATAAAGAATATAGTTCGTTGGACTCTCCACATTTAGAAAGCCAAATATCACTCTCTATTCTAACCTTAATTAATATCACTTTACATTCTAACTTTAATTAATACAATACAAGTTTTTATACATTTTATTTAAGATAATTTTAGTACTATTTTTTCTATTAAATAAATTTAAAAAATTAAAAATGAAAACAATTAATGTTATGAGATAAAATAAAAAATAAAGAGTATATTGGATTAAATAAAATTTTTTACTATTTATCAATAAAATACTATTTATTAAATAAAATATACTCTTTATACCCGTTAGATATTCCCAGAGAATCTAATCTCCCCAGAAAATTTTAAGTCTCGGTCATAAAAACTTTATTGGCCTAATCCCTTTTAGTCTTGGTCATCTAATCAATTTGGAATTTTTTTTCCTTTAGAAAGTTTTAAATCTTGTCATAAAAACTTTACTGGCCCAGTCCCTCTTAGTCTTGGTCATCTAATCAATTTGGAAAATTTGTTTCCTTGATAACAAATAAAATTAATGATTTTATTCCACCAGACATTGAAAATTTGAAGCAATATTTTAGCGACGCATTATGGCGTCTCTAAAATACTCATTACTAAGTGAATTTAGCGATTCCAAATATCTTGTCACTATTTAGCGACTCCATATTTGCGTCTCTAAATAGCGAGACAATGAACGCATCACTAATAACAAATAAAGCATCGCTAAACGGGCAACCAAAAAATCGATGCATTGACATCATTAGCGATGCTTTCTAGTGATGCAATTTTTTCATCAAGAATGTAGTGACACAAATCAACTGTCAATGAATTACAAATATGTTATTAATTTTTTCTAATTACTCTTCAAGTTTTATTAATTTTGTTTATTTGTCTTAAATAAAAAGGTTGTGGATCGTGCCAATTCATATTTCTAGGCCTTCGCAATTCATTCTAGTAATTCCATTTAAAAATAAAAATGGTATTATAAGTTCAACCTGACCTTATATTAAATAGCCAATAGAGGTTCAAATACAAAATTCAAGGAAATATGTTAATATTTTATCGCAATAAGTGCAATTAAAATTAAAAACAAAAAAAATACTCCAAAATTCAAACAATCAGATAAATTCACCTGGACAAAAACTTAAGATATAATTTCTTACAAGGAAAAAATAAAAAAAAAGAAGATTCATTCTTTCCCATTGATAGTTTGCTTCTTAGTTGCATCACATTGTCAACTGAAGGCAATGTCTACACAAAATCATAAACCTAGTGATGTACACATTTCATCAAACAGATTGTAGGCATGTAAAGTAATGGAACAATAAAGGTAAAGAAGCCAAACCTGACAAGTCAATATCTCTAGGAACGGCAGTAACACGAGTCTCACAAAAATAAAATAAAATTCAAAGCTCATAAAAAATAGAAAATCACACAATTTTTTTTTTAAAAATAAAATTGTCCCAAGATCTAAAATTAAGCAAAACCAAAAAAAAGAAAAAGAAAATGAATTCAATAAAATCACACAAATGGAATAAAAAGAAAAAGAAATGCTATAAGACAATTAAAATAAAATCCACAAATTAAAAAGCAAAAACTCTCAAAAAGGAAATGGAAAAATAATAAAACAGAAAAAATTATAAAAAATACCCGAATCTATTGAACAATGTGTCGGTGGCGAAGGATAGACTGACAAATGGAAGGCCCATCAACAACAACAACAATAACAACACCGACCAATCGCCGAGCAAGCAAGTAAAGACGACAGTGTTGGTGTTGTAGGGAGGAGGAAGAGAGAAAGTGAGCAGCGTGCTATGAAGAGAGAGAAGTAGAGAGAAAAAAGACAAGAGAGGAGGGAGAAGAAAAGTGAAAAAAAAAGTAGTTACTTAAACCTAATCGTAGCTTACTAAAGCCACGTGCTTGAGCTTAATGATGCCATTGCCATTGAAATGGTGTCGTTAGGCTCAAATGAGTGATACAAGTCCAATTGGTGCTATTTCACTTGTTATTTGCTTAAACGATGTCACTATGGTGACTCCATATTTACTTGCAAATTATAGCAGTAAATATAAAGATGCAAATAAGATATTGCTAAACTTGGCGTCGCAAAAATGTCTATAAATTAGAATTTTTATGACACCTCCATTGCGTCATATTCGTATCGATAAAGTGTTGCTAAATAGCAATACAATTTTGGCATCATTATATTACAATTTTCTAGTAGTAATAGTCTCGTAGGTCCAATATCTTATTCTCCATGATAAAGATTGCAATTGAAAAGAGATTGTAAAAAAATAATTTAGGGTCTCCATGATAGCAATGATGGTGAATATTCTATAACATTTTTACTAGCAAATTATAGCGGTAAATATAAAGATGCAAATAAGATATCATTAAACTTGGCATCGCAAAAATGTCGATAAATTAGAATTTTTATGACACCTCTATTGCATCACATTCGTATCGATAAAGTGTCGCTAAATAGCAATACAATTTTGGCATCATTATATTACAATTTTCTAGTAGTAATAGTCTCGTAGGTCCAATCCCTTATTTTTCATAATATGAATTGCAATTGAAAAGAGATTGTGAAAAAATAATTTAGGGTCTCCATGATAGCAATGATGGTGAATATTCTATAACTCCATTTAACAGAGTAATCCTAGTTAATTTCTTGGCAGAAAATAAATTTGGCTAAGAAATCCTCATGCACAATATTTTAAAAACTTTGAACTCATAATTGATAAAATTTAAAATAGGACAACATATCAAAAAGAAAATTGTATGATAGATTGCTTTTTTTTTTTTTTTTTAAAATCAATCTCTAACTGCAGTTTAAACTTTCATGATTTTAAATTAAATACAATATATTATTTGAGGTTGATTTGATTAGAAGTGAATTAAATATATTTCAATTTAAAAAAAAAATTCCAGTCTAATAATAATGGGTAACGTCAATTTGTTGACTATTAATTCAAACTATTGAACACGGCAATGGCCAATTCTATGGAAATAATGGATCCATACAAAATATTACCTTTTAACAAATCTTTTTATTTTTTATTTTTTTAAAAAAGGAAGAAACCGTGTAATTAAGTTTGAGTCAAAAAGCAAACAAACACTCCTTTTTAATTAAGCAAGTAAATAAGTATTTAAATTAATAAGTGAGAGAGTCAGAATTATTTTTTAAAAGAAGTCAAGTATATTATGAGCTTTATATTATATCATAAATTAGCATATTGTATATTAAAATTTTTGTTGTGTAGTGTGTTGTAATATTATTTCAGTTATTAGATTTTAAGTTTTATATAAAAATTAGCATACTATATATTAAATTTTCAAAAATTAAGGGATTATAGTGACCGTCGGTCCTCCCTAACTCTTTCATTGAGTTTAATAATATCTGAATATATTCAAATTGATAAGATTAAGGGTTTAAATCCCTAGTTAAATCTAAATTAATAAAATAATAATAATAATAAATAAGCCCCAGTAATCTTCACATTAAGAAAATAAGGAACTTTCTAAATCCAAGCCAAATTTAAGCATGGCACCTCCAATTGTTTCATTCTTAATTGCCAAAATAGTCACGATAGCGGCAACATTTGATATATCATCATCCAAGAATTTAGGCTATATTTGGTTCGCTCGCAAAGTAGAATAAATAAAAAATAAAATAATTATTCTTGAAAAATAGAATATGATAGAATTAGAATAATTATTCAAATTTCATAATTTAGTTCATAACATAAAATAAATATTTTATTTATATAAATGACCATAATATTCTTATAAATCAATTCCACTATTAATATTAGAATTACATATAATTTTATCAAATTATATTCAAAAAATAATTAAAATGTATAATAAATAAAATTTTTATTTGACTTAAAATTTAAAAAATGAAAATGAAAATCTGACAATAAAAAAAAAAGGCAATAGTTGTAAGATTAAACTTGCCAATATTTTTAAGGGTAAAAATAGAAATACCTTATTCCATGGTATAAAGAATACCAATTCTTTAATTTTTTTTGTGGAATATGTATTCAATAAAATTGAATAATACCTACCTTATGAAATTAGTTTATTTTTTTAAAATTTAAACTAAAAAATAAAATAACTATTTTATATAAAATAACTATTTTATTTTTTTACTATTCTATAAACCAAACATCGTCATGAAAATAAAGGCTTCAGAGGAGTAGCCGATGGTGTGAAATTATTAATGCAATCTTAAATCATAACAACTCTATAGGCCGAACCCGAACCCCTTCTAGTCTTGGTCTCATGTATATATATATATATATATATATATATATATATATATATATATATATATATATATATATATATATATCCAATCTAATCCGTTAGTACCTTACAATAATTTGTTCAATTCATTCTTTTCTTGGTCATCTAATCAAATTGGAAATTTTGTTTCTTGATAACTACATGGTTTTTGTTCACCCGAAATTTAAAAGTTGAAAAATCTCAATTATTTATGTAATTTTAACAGGAGAAAGTATAAAAATAATAATAATATGTGATTTCACAATGTTGTACTTAAAAATTTGTGATTTGTTTTGTGATATTTTGATATCGTATGGTTTGCTGTTAACTCTTTTAGGCAGATTTTTTTTTTAATTGAGCTTTTGGCTAGGATAAGAAAATATTAGACCTTTAAGAACAAAACCTCCAAATAAGAAGGTATTTATAGTATTGCTATTAAGTTAGTTTTATATATTTAAATTTTAATTTTCGATAAATGAATGAATTTTTTTTTAATGTTATGTATTTAAAAGACTTGTTTACCATACAAAATTTGTTAAGTTTATTAAGAATTATGATTATGATGAAAATATAAATATTGACAAACTAATAATAATTCATTATTTAATCTTAAACAATTTAAAAAAATCCACAAATAATAATAAAATCCTTAAAAATCAATATTTTAATTAAATTAAATATTTTAACTTATCATGTTAAGTGAATTTTAGCATAACAAATAGAAACTTTTAAAATATTTGAGTTATATTTGGCCCTACCTATTTTTAAAAAAGAAAAAAAAACTTAACAATAATTAAATTTAAAATTCCAAAAATAGCCTTTTATTTATTTATTTTGGTGAACTAACAAATGCTAACAACAAAAAAAACTCTATTGCAGGTCTCTCTCTATAAGTATAAGCAACAAAGTTAGTGTGTGAATTAGAGAGAGTAACCAAATTAATTAAGCATGTCGTCTTCACTACTGATTGCTACAATTTGCTTGGTAGCGACAACAGCTGCTTTTCATGTATCATCATCAACCATGCCATTAGAAGCCGAGGCTTTAGTCCATACTGGTTGGTGGTGTGATGAGTCTTATGTCAACAAAACGTTTCACTGCAATTGGCTTGGCATTGCTTGCGATCACACTGGCAGCGTCATCCACATATCGCCATCGAGTCAGTGCACTAAAGGTTCAAATATTAGAAATTTGAATCTTTCATATTTCCCAAATCTGGTCCTCCTTGATCTCAGCGAAAATGGAGTCTATGGGAGCATTCCATATGAAATTGGTACACTTTCAAAACTCCAATACCTCATCCTATCCCATAATTATCTGACAGGTGAGTTTCCTTTTTCTTCCCTTGCCAACCTTACCCATTTAGTGGAGCTTGACATTTCATACAATCAAATAGAAGGAACCATTCCTTCAGCAATAGGAAAGCTAAAAGATTTGGTCATTCTTAACTTTGAAAGCAGTATGCTTTCTGGTCCAATTCCTCCTGAGATTGGTAATTTAACCAATTTGAAAAGCCTCGCCCTTGGTTTCAACCGCATTAGTGGCTCAATCCCTCTAGAAATCAGAAATTTAAAGAATCTCCAATATTTGGACATCAGTCATAACAACCTCTTTGGTCCAATCCCTTCAACTATTGGTAATCTAACCAAATTGGATGACCTTCAACTTCAATATAACAATATCAATGGCTTTATCCCTCCAGAAATTGGAAATTTGGAGAGTCTCCTTCATTTGAGCATTAGTGACAACAACTTGAGTGGTCCAATCCCTTCAACTATTGGTAATCTAACCAAATTGGATGACCTTCAACTTCAATATAACAATATCAATGGCTTTATCCCTCCAGAAATTGGAAATTTGGAGAGTCTCCTTCATTTGAGCATTAGTGACAACAACTTGAGTGGTCCAATCCCTTCAACTATTGGTAATTTAGCCAAGTTGGAATGGCTTGCCCTTGATGATAACCACATTAATGGCTCAATCCCTCCAGAAATTGGAAATTTCCTGAGTACCTATTTTTTGAGCATTAGTGGTAACAACTTGAGTGGCCTAATCCCTTCTACTATTGGTAATTTAACTAAGTCGGAATGGCTTTACCTTGATGATAACCGCATTAATGGCTCAATCCCTCTAGAAATCGGAAATTTGAAGAATCTCCAATATTTAAACATCAGTCATAACAATCTCTTTGGTCAAATCCCTTCAACTATTGGTAATTTAACCAAGCTGGAATGGCTTTCCCTTGATGATAATAGCATTAATGGCTCAATCCCTCTAGAAATTGGAAATTTGGAGAGTCTCCTTCATTTGAGCATTAGTGACAACAACTTGAGTGGTCCAATCCCTTCAACTATTGGTAATTTAGCCAAGTTGGCATGGCTTTTACTTGATGATAACCACATTAATGGCTCGATCCCTCTAGAAATTGGAAATTTGAAGAATCTCCAATATTTGGACATCAGTCATAACAATCTCTTTGGTCCAATCCCTTCAACTATCGGTAATTTAACCAAATTGGATGAACTTCAACTTGATTATAACAATATCAATGGCTTTATCCCTCCAGAAATTGGAAATTTGGAGAGTCTCCTTCATTTGAGCATTAGTGTTAACAACTTGAGTGGTCCAATCCCAGTTGATTTAATAAATTGCTCCCAATTACAACATTTATCATTGAGCAAGAACTGTATTAATGGCACCATTCCCATTCAATTTGGAAAGCTTTCTTCGCTATATGTATTAAATCTGAGTCACAATTTCATCAGTGGAAAGATACCTTCCACAATTGGATATATACTATGTTTAGAATCCTTAGATCTCAGCCATAATAATCTCTTCGGTCAGATTTCGAATTCTCTTGCTTGTTTGCTCAACACTACTGTTGACGTCAGTTTGGAATACAATTCCTTCAATGATGAAATTCCACAATGTTTACAGTTTAGCCCTTGCCGGGATGAAAATGGCGAATCCCAGCAATGCAATTTTCCACCTAAAAAAGTCAACAAAGTCTTGCACTACAACAAAGTCTTACGCTACACAGAAATATGTGTTCCCGTTACCATGCTTCTTGTTGCCTTATTGATTCCAAGATTTGTAATCCTCTCTCGACAGCAAAAAAGCGAGGCCAAGAATTCTCAAATACTAAAGAACGGAGATATGTTTTCAATATGGAACTACGATGGAAAGATTGCTTTTGAAGACATAATTGAAGCAACTCAGGACTTTGACATTAGACATTGCATTGGCACTGGTGGCTATGGTAGTGTTTACAAAGCACAGCTTCCTACTGGCAAAGTCATTGCCTTGAAGAAACTCCATCGGTTGGAAGCAGAGGAACCAGCTTTTGACAGATGTTTCAAGAATGAGATCAAGCTGCTCTCAGAAATACGCCATAAGAACATTGTCAAACTTCATGGGTTTTGTTTGCATAAACGATCTATGTTTTTGGTTTATGAGTATATGGAAAAAGGAAGCTTATTTTGCATCTTGAGAAATGATGCTGAAGCTGTGGAGTTGGATTGGACAAAAAGAGTAAATATTGTCAAAGGCATAGCACATGCTTTATCTTATATGCATCATGATTGCAACCTGCCAATTGTTCATCGGGACATTTCAAGCAACAACATCCTATTGAATTCTGAATTGAAGGGTTTTGTATCTGATTTTGGTATTGCTAGACTTCTTTGTCCTGATTCATCCAATCAAACTATTCTTGCTGGCACCTATGGTTACATTGCTCCAGGTGAACCTTTTTCACTTAATTTTTTTTTTCATATATAAGCAAAAGAGTTCTTTTTAATCTTTTTTTTTTAATTCAGTATTCTTTATGGACAGAACTTGCCTACACTATGGTTGTGACAGAAAAATGTGATGTTTATAGTTTTGGAGTGGTGGCATTGGAAATATTAATGGGAAAGCATCCTGGAGATCTACTTTCATCATCATCATCATCATCATCATTATCTATCCAAAATTTGATGCTAAAAGAAATATTGGACTCACGTCTACCAACCCCAAGAACTAGGGTTGTGATGCAAGATATAATTCTTGTTGCCACAATTGCATTTTCTTGCTAACATGCCAGCCCAAAATTTCGACCAACGATGAAATCCGTGTCCCAAGAATTTCTCTCTCTTGAAAGACCTGCAGCAAACTCTCTCCATTCAATTTCTGTTTTAGAGCTGAAGAAGCAGAGCGTACTAATAGTAGGGGAAACAGAGTCTAAAATTTCACATCATCAAGGTGAGTGTGAAATTGAAATGTGCACTTTGACCTCACATGGAACTTCCTCCAGTTCCAGTAGAGTGTTAGACTTGGAGAATGGTGCACGTGCTATCCAATGAAGCAATGAGGGCAAACATTGGCCATTGTGGAAGCAAAGGGGATCAAAGCAATGACTTGATTACAAAATGTTTGTAAAGGGAAATCATTACATATCATTTTTGTAAAGTGAAATATTCACACCAAACGCATAGTTAGTTTTACAAAATGCATTAAATTCTTACAAAAACAGAGGCAATCTATTCTATTATTTTATTATGGTCTATTATTATTTATTTCATCCATTTCAAAATATTCGTCACTTTAAAAGTTTTATTTTGTTTCAAAATATTTATCATTTTAGAATTTCAAGACAATATTTATTTTTTTTTCAACTTTGTTCTCCATTTATCTCTCTATTAAACATTCACGTTAATTGTTTTTATTTCTTTGTATCAAAATGAAAAAAGGACAATTTATATGCTGAAATCTTGAATGACTATTATTTTAAAATGGAGGGAGTATAAAATTTTTCATAATTTGAACATAATATTCTTTTATGTATAATTATAAAACATGGCGTTATTTAAAAAATTCCACCAAGAAAGAAAAAATAATAAATTTGTATGTTATCATGTAAAATGATTTATATAATACTCCATCTATTTCAAAATATCTGTCATTTTAGGATTTTAAAAAAGTATTTATTATTTTTGTCAAACTTTATTCTCGCTTTATCCTTCTATTAAACATTCACATTAATTGCTTTTGTTTCTTTACATCAAAATCAAAAAAGAAAATTTTGGTCTTTTTAACTTAAAATTATGACAATTAAATAATTTTTTTAATTTATGTGCTGAAATCCTAAATGACTATTATTTTGAAACGCAGGGAGTAGTTTTTGTAAAATAAATAATACAAAACAAAATAAATTAGAAATTAATATATAGAACATTTAGCACTCTTCACATTTTTTTTTTAAAAGAAAAAACTCGTCTTAATGTTTATTCAAAATGCGGGGATTTGGTTGTTTTAGGTGGTCCACCTAACTAATGATTTTTATCTTATTTATACTATATATAAATATGTGGAAGGATGATAAGCACATTTACATAAGAGTCTCTCACTAAATTCTTTTTATAATAGACAATATGATCATTTATTAATTAAATAATATAATTATCTAACTATATTTAATTTAAATAACAAATGATGAATTCAATTAGAATAATAAAATTAGAATAATGAAAGAATAAAGTTGATAAGAATCAAGATACCTTACGAGAAGTCTACAAATATTTGCATGATATAGATTTCAAAAAGATTCTTCAAGGTTGTTCTTTCTATCAAGATAACTCACAATTAAGAGAATTCCAACCAATTTACTTGTTTGTTGGATCATTCAAGAGGAAAAGAAGGTTGCATAAAGTTTCTTACAAGATAATTAAGAATATTTGGATCATGAGCTTTGCATATATATCCAATTGCATTCAAAGAAGCATCAATATTGATGAATTGCATAAAATGGGTTGGAAAAAAGGCAAAACATGGAAGTTCAAGCTTCATACATGATCCATGGGAGGGGAATCAAAAGGGGCAGAATGAAGTTGAGTTTAGTACAAATCATGGCTGTCTAAAATTTTATACTTTTATTTTTGTTCAAATTTCATTATTTTAACTCAATTTCTTTTGTTTTGGGCCTCCATCAATATGATATAAGCACCTGTTCAATTAAATTAAGTTTGGATATGTAATTAGTGAGTTTTGGGCTTGTTTATATTAGGTTTAAGGCCAAAAACGAGATTAGCTTGTTTTCTTGTTTAGGAATCAGTTTTTTTGTATAACAAGTAGTTTAAGAATTATTTCTAATTAGAAATCTTCAAACCTTGTATAAGAAGATTTCCTAGTCCTTAGATAATTCTTATTTAGGGTTTTTGTAACACTATAAATTATTAGCTATTCATTCAATAAAAAGATGAAGTTGATTTTTCCACAAATTTAAGCTCTTAAGCTTGTGAGAGTTTTCTCAAATCTGGTTCTAGGATTTAGAATCAACCTGAACTTTTAAAACTTATTACTTTGCTTGGTCACAATATACCAAGATTCTTTGACACAGGTTCGTCATTGAGTTGAGATTTTTCCTTGCAAATTTCATTTGGCTTTCTAAGGGAGTCGCTTCTAAGCGTAAAGGTATTGGGTCTCAAAGCGGGTCGTTTGGGGTTCATATTAGTTTGGTGTTAGAGCTTTGGCTCTAAATCAAATTATATCCTTTTCGTTTTTCTATTTTGTTCTTTTTATTGATTCCTTATTTGTTTCGTTTAGTTCTTTTTTTTATTTTGTGTTTTTCTTATTTCTGTGTCTTTCCATTTATTTCCATTCCTTTTTGTTCCTTTCCGTTTCAAGTTATTTTGTCAAATCAAGTCACAAAATTACTTTTACTTAAATAAAATCAAAATTCAAAATAAAAAAAAAATTTCAACTTTAGTTCTTGTGTTCGTCTTGTTCAAAACTTGCTTCCAATTTTGTCTATTTAATTCTATTGCCTTTGTTTCTTTTTATTTTGTCAAAAATCAGTTGTTTAACATTAAAAAAAAAAATTGTCTGCCTTTAAATTCAAAATTCATAGAGTCTTGTCTTCAATTTGATTGCTTTTAGAGTCTTGTTTTCATTGTTTTGTGTTTTCTTCAAATTCAAATCTGTTTGTTTATCTTTCAATTTGTCTTGTTGATTTTGTCTTCAATTCTTGAGTGATTAGTTGTGAAATAAAAAAAAAATAAAAGAGAAGAAGAGAAAAATTTAGAATTAAAAAAAATAGAGCCAAAATTCATCCAAAATAAAAAAGTGGGAAAAGAATCAGCCATAGAGAAGAGAAAAATAAGTTTTATAAGCTGAATTGACTTCTTAGTGTGAGTTAGACAAAGAAAAAATTAGTTAATTGCTTTCTTAGTAAATGTGAATTACTTACCAAGATTGAAGTATGAAGAGTTAATTTAATTAAATTAAAATCAGGATTAGGAATTGACTTTCAACTCAAGAATCATAATTGCACTAAGATTAGAATTCCTACCTCCCTAATCCTATGAGGTTTAAGATTCCTATTTTATTTCAATTTTCAATTTTGTGTATTTGAGTCCATCTAGGTTTCTTATTCCAATCCAACTAGGATTAGGATTCCTAATTTTTTTTTTTCGTTTCTGGTTTTCCTTTAAATTTGTGTCAAATTCCTCCTTACTCTTGGTATTGTGAACCATTCAAGTATTAATTTTTGTTTGGGTTGGAACTGAGATTTGAGTGGTAAAAGACAAGAGTGATTAAACATGAGTGTCATCTACTTTTGAGTGAAATACATGAGGAAGTGAAGTGAGGTTTTTTACTTTACTAACATTTTTTTCAGGTTTTCACAATAAGTATCAAAGATAAAGATGATGAGTAAAATTTCTTAGAGTTCCTATAACAACTTAACAAAAAGATGGACAAAAGGTGGGATGAATTTCAAAAAAGATGTCACCTTAGAGATATGGATGTGCTCCTCGAACAATGTCAAGCCTTGGAAAGAAAATTTAATAGAATTCATGATCAATTTGAGAGGCTTGAAAGTACACTGATAAGGAGGCGACAATCAAAAGCTCAAAATTCATATAGTCGACTTCCAAGACGAAATCAAGTAATTGATGAAGATGATGTGTCCAACCACCATTGGAGACTATGAAGAATAAATATGAAGAGGTTGAAGTCATCATAGCTAGACCCATTCAAGCTACATGTGATGCTGATTGGATTTATGCTATTGACTTGTTGCCTATGAAGCATGATTCTTCAATTGGTGATGAAGAAGAATGCATTGTTGTTGTTCATGAAGAAATTTCAATGATCGATACTCATTTAGAAATCATGAAAGAAGCACAAGATGTGGTTGAGTTAAATGTACAAGAAGATGAACAAGAATAAGAAGATGGTATGAGCAATGCATTCCCTAGTTCCAGTTGGTCAAGTCAAGATTCGAGGATGAATCATTTTGAGGAGGGAGAGAATGATGAGAATCAAGATGCCTTACGAGAAGTCTACAAACATTTGCATGATATAGATTTCAAAAAGATTCTTCAATGTTGTTCTTTCTATCAAGATAACTCACAATTAAGAGAATTCCAATCAATTTACTTGTTTATTGAATCATTCAAGAGGAAAAGAAGGTTGCATGAAGTTTCTTACAAGATAATCAAGGATATTTAGATTCTGAGCTTTCCATATGGATCCAATTACATTTAAGGAAGCTTTAATATTGATGAATTGCATAAAAGGGTTTGGAAAAAGTTAAAACATGGAAGTTCAAGCTTCATACATGATCTGTGGGAGAGGAATTGAAAGGGGCAGAATGAAGTTGAGTTTGGCTATCCAAAATTTTATACTTTTTATTTTTATTCAAATTTCATTATTTTAACTTAGTTTTTATTGTTTTGGGCCATTATCAATATGATATAAGCGCATGTTCAATTAAATTAAGTTTGGATATGCAATTAGTGAGTTTCGGGCTTGTTTATATTAGGCTTAAGCCCAAAAATAGGATTAGCTTATTTTCTTGTTTAGGAATCAGTTTTCTTGAATAACAAGTAATTTAAAAATTATTTATAATTAGGAATCTTTAATCCTTGTATAGGAAGATTTCCTAGTCCTCAGCTAATTCTTATTTATGGTTTTTGTAACACTATAAATACTTAGCTATTCATTCAATAAAGAGGATGAAGTTGATTTTCCCCAAATTTAAGCTTCTAAGCTTGTGAGAGTTTTCTTAAATCTGGTTCTAGGATTTAGAATCGACCTGAATTTTCAAAACTAATTACTTTACTTGTTCATAACATAGCAAGGTTCCTTGACACATGCTTGTAATTGAGTTGAGATTTTTCCTTGCAAACTTGATTTGGTTTTCTAAGGGAGTCGTTTCTAAACATAAAGGTATTGGGTCTCAAAACAAGTTGTTTGGGGTTCATATCAAAAGTAATTATTATTTAATATATAATTAATTATATTTAATATCTAATTATATCTAAATTAAATAACGAAAGATGAATTAAAGAAAAAATAAAATAATTATTATGTAATATATATTTAATTATATTTAATATCTAACTATATTTAAATTATTTTAGATACTAAGAAACGATGACGAAGCAGTGGGATTGGATTGGACTAAAAGAGTTAATATTGTTAAAGGCATAGCACATGTTTTGTCTTGTATGCATCATGATTGTACTTCGCCAATTGTTCATCGGGATATATCAAGCAACAACATCCTGTTGAATTCTGAATTGGAAGGTTTTGTGTCTGATTTTGGCACAGCTAGAGTCCTCCATTCTGATTCATCATGTCAAACTGTTCTTGCTAGCACCTATGGTTATATTGCCCCTGGTGAACTTTTCTTCGCATATATAATGCTAATTAAGAATAAATATAAATAGGATCCTTTTTTTTCTTAAAAAAAATTTCTAATACAATTTTTTTTATGGACAAAACTTGCCAATACAATGGTTGTGACTGAAAAATGTGATGTGTACAGTTTTGGAGTGGTGGCCTTGGAAATATTAAAGGGAAAACATCTTGCAGATTTACCTTCATCATCATTATCTATCCAAAATCTAATGCTAAATCAATTATTGGACTCGCATCTACCACTTCCGAGAACTATTACATTATTATATGTGGTTTCCAATTATAAGAAGAGAATGAATTGTATTTTTGTATATTATTACACAATGAAATAACACCTATTTCTATACACAAAAGTATGAAAGAAAAAAGAAAATAATAGCCTAATTAGGAACCTATAATCAAGCCTAAATAGAATCCTAAAATATATACAAATATATTAACAAGTCTAATCAGGAACCTCAGATCAAGAGCCTAATTAGGAACCTTATGTTAACACCTTCCCTCAAACTCAAGGTAGTATAGTGGAAGCCAGCTTGAGTTTGCTTAGTAAATCTTGGAAGCGTGTGGGAAAATGAGACTTGGTAAAGATATCAACTGCTTGATTGACAAAGCAGATACGAAGCAAATATATAGTGCCTTAAGTAATATGATGGCGGACAAAGTGACAATCGATTTCAATGTTTTTGGTACATTCATGGAAAACATCATTATGATTGACAAAGATATCAACTGCTTGATTGACAAAGGAGACACGAAGCAAACATATAGTGCCTTGAGTAATATGATGGCGGACAAAGTGACAATCAATTTCAATGTTTTTGGTGCGTTCATAGAAAACATCATTATGAGAGATCTGAAGAACACTTCGATTATCACAATGAAAAACAGTGGCAGAATGATGGGTGACACCCATATCAGCTAATAACCATCGTAATCAAAGTAACTTAGATATGGTATCAGCAAGAGCACAATATTTAGATTCTAAGCTAGAGCAAGCAACCACAGTTTGCTTTTTGCATATTTGGAAAATGATATTGCAAAATTGTTGCAATTGATTTTGCAATATCTAATTTCTCTATTTAAAAAGGAATGAGCTGAAAAGTAAAGATAGAGATAAAATCTGAAAAAACAGAGTGTAAAAATGGATTCAGGAGGCAAAAAACCTTCAGAAATTGATATGAAGAGCTGAAAAACAGGTTGGAAAAGGCCTGAATCGGTTAGTCAAATTTGCTAAACTGGATCGGTCAACAAAAAATCGGGAGCGTGGATCAGGAGCACAGAACGCGAATTAGGTTGCGTACTTGATCGCTAATCAGAGCGGGCAGGGAGCGAATATGGTCTGGCTGTAGCAGATCAGGTCGTGAACTAGATCTGGAAGGATGCTGATTTTAGCACCGGAGGACAAGCAATTTTTGGGAGGGCGTGAGGGTGCGTGAGGCTTCCGATGGGGATCCGACGAATTGTTCTGAGGTTGCCGAAAAGAGAAGAACAGATTGGTGTATCAAATACCTAGATTTGGCACAAAAATATTAATGAAAAGAGGAGCAGAAAATATTAAAGAACATAGGGAGAATGACAGAAAAAAATTCAAAAAATATTGAAGAACACAAGGAGAATGGCAGATCGAAAAAAATTCAGAAAATAGGAAAGGGAGAGAAAAAAAATCTCAAAATGGCTCAGATACCATATTAGAAGATAATGAATTATATTTCTGTATGTTATTACACAATAAAATAACACCTATTTATATACACAAAAGTGTAAAAGAAAAATGAAAATAATAGCCTAATTAGAAACTTATAATCAAACCTAAATAGGATTTTAAAATATATACAAATATGTTAACAAGTCTAATTAAAAACTCATATCAGAAGCTTAATTAGGAACCTTATGTTAACACCAATCTTGCTCAACAATCTATTACATTTAAATATAACTATAAAAAAGAAAAAATCCTTTCTGATATTAAATTAAATACAAATATATCAACTATTAGATTTTCGTGTGTTAAAAAGTGAATTAAATAGATTTCAATTCTTTAAAAAAAAATCCGCTCTAATAATAATGGGTTCCGTGTCTAAAGTGTTATACTAGATGTTGACGATCAGTCATATATACATTTAAACCACATAAAATTCGTTCATTTTTTTAATTGAAATTAATAAACACGGTAATGGTCAATTCTATAGAGAAAAAAAAAAACTGTGGTAAGTGGTCATACGCAAACAATTTTATAGAATGTGATATTATATACAATGGCTATGACTATGGCTGCAGCTTGAGGCTAGGATGGCCACGAATATATATTTGTATAAAAAATTATATGTTCATAAAAAAAAAATGATATATTTTTATAAATATACGTATAAAAACATCATTACATATATTTTACTTAAAATTTATAATAACAATAATAAACATATGTAAAAAATGAATTTTAAAAATTTAATATATATATATATATATATATATATATATATATATATGAGGCGAGTTCACCTACTTGAGACCGACCAACACTTTTTAGTCAGTCTTGATTTTCAGTTTCCACTGTTGAAACAATTTTTTATTTTTGCACCGTTCTACAAGAAATTAGTATTTATTTTCTTTCCAAATGTGATGGAAAAGGACTCCTCACGACAGGATTATACCATCTCACACGTATGCTTTCAAAGCTAATTTACCTTGACTTGTCCTTTAATTATTTAACAGGTCATGAATTACACCTTGGAATTGAGAACCTTACCCAATTGCATCCGCTTGACATTTCTTTTAATAAAACCAATGGCTTCATTCTTTTAATGCACTTTTTACATGGCTCAAACGATTTATTATAAAAAAGAATAATACTATACAATTCAATATTCTATTTTAATTAATTATCTCAACTGATGTAATATTATTATATTAAAAAAAATTTATATAATATATTATTGACAAATAAATATTGCAAATAAAATAATGACACATCACTTGGAATATTAAATTAGGACAAAAGTGTTGAGTTATAAATTATTTTCCTATAAAAAATTATCTTATAAAATAAAAGTCCAATGGACTCTTTATTCGTTAAATATAAAGTAAAAAGTTAATTTGACTCTCTACACTCTTTATTCTAATTTTAATTAATGCACTCCAAATTTTTAAACATTTCAATTAATTAATTTTTTAATCTTATCTTTTTGTAATAGAGAGAAAGTAATTAAATAAAAAAATTATATATGAAAAAAATTAAAAAAATTTAAAATCATTAATGTTTATGAAAAAAAGCAAAATGAAAAAAATATATATATAGAGTTCAATGTATTTAAAATTTTATTCCACTTTTTATATTTAAATATACTATTTATCATGTAAATAATACTCTTTAAAATAAAGATTCCCATTAAAAACGCTTAATCTCCCCCTTAAAGTTTTAAATCTTAGTCATAAAAACTTTATTGGCCTAATCCCTTTTAATCTTGGTCATCTAATCAATTTGGAATCTTTTTCCTCTGGAAAGTTTTAAAACTTGTCATGAAAACGTTGTTGGCCCAATCCCTGTTAGTCTAGGTCATCTAATCAATTTGGTTTTCCTTGATAACAAATAGAATTAATGATTTTATTCCATCAGAAATTGGAAATTTGACTAGTCTCAATTATTTTTGCATTTCTAACAACACTATTAGAATCACCAAATATAGCGACATCATATTAGCATTGCTATACTTGATCTTAGCGTCGCTAAATACATACAGCAATATTTTAGCGATGCATTATGGCGTCTCTAAAATACTCATTAGTAAGTGAATTGAGCGATTCCAAATATATTATGTCACTATTTAGTGACTCCACATTTGTGTCGCTAAATAGCGGGACAACGAATCATCGCTAATGACAAATAAAGCATTGTTAAATGGGCAACCAAAAAATCAATGCATTGACATCTTTAGAGATGCTTTAAATTGCGTCTCTAATTTATTGACACAAATCAATTGTCAATGAATTACAAATATTTTAATAATTTTTTGTAATTACTTTTCATGTTTTATTAATTTTATTTATTTGTCTTAAATAAAAAGATTGTGGGTCGTGTCAATTCATATTTCTAGACCTGTGCAATCCATTTTACCAATGCATTAAAAATGGTATTATAAGTTCAACCTAATCTTATTTTAAATAATTAGCAAAGGTTCAAATACAATATTCAAGGAAATATGTTATATATTCAAGGAAATATGTTAATATTTTATTGCAATAAGTGCAATTAAAATTAAAATAAAAAAAATCCCCAAAAAATCCTCCAAAATTCAAACAATCAAATAAATTCACCAGTACAAAAACTCAATATATAATTTCTTATAAGGAAAAAAAAGATTCATTCTTTCTTTCCCATTTATAGTTTGCTCTTAACTGCATCAACACTGTCAACTAGAGGCAATGTCTGCACAAAATCATAAATCCAGTGATGTACACATTTCATCAAACATATTGTAGGCATGTAAAGTAATGGAACAACAAAGGTAAAGAAGCCAAACCTGACAAGTTCATATCTCTAGAAACGGCAATGACACGAGTCTCACAAAAAAAAAAATCAGAGCTCACAAAAAATAGAAAATCACCCAATTTTTTTTAAAAAAATAAAATAAAATTATCCCAAGACCCAAAATTAAGTGAAACAAAAAAAAAAGAAAAAGAATTCAATAAACTCACACAAATGGAATAGAAACAATAAAGAAATGCTATAAGAAAATTAAAACAAAATCCACAAATCAGAAAGCAAAAACTCTCAAAAAGCAAATAGAAAAATAATAAAAAAAATTTATAAACATACCAGAATCTATTGAACAATGTAGCAGTGGTGAAGGATAGACTGACAAATTGACGACCCATCAATAACAACAACATCAACCAACCACCGAGCAAGTGAGTAAAGACGACAGTGTTGGCATTGTAGGGAGGAGAAAGAGAGAAAGTGAGCGGCGTGCTGTGAAGAGACAAAAGTAGAGAGAAAAAGAGAAGAGAGGAGAGAAGAAAAGTGAAAAAAAAAAAATAGAGTTATTTAAACCTAATTGCACCTTACTAAAGCCATGTGCATGAGCTTAGTGATGCCATTGCCACTCGAAATGGTGTTGCTAGGCTCAAATGAGTGACACGGGTCCAACTGATGCTATTTCACTTGTTATTTGCTTAAATGGCGTCACCATATCTTCTGGCAAATTATATCAGCAAATATAAAAATGCAAATAAGACATCATTAAACTTGACGTCGCAAAAATATCAATAAATTAAAATTTTTATGGCACCTCCATTGCGTCACATTCATGTCGGTAAAGCATTGCTAAATAGCAATACAACTTTGGCATCATTATATTACAAATTTCTAGTAGAAATAGTCTTATAGGTCCAATTCCTTATTCTTCATAATATGGATTGCAGCTGAAAAGAGATTGTGAAAAAAATAATTTAGGGTCTCCATGATAGCAATGATGGTGAATATTCTATAACTCCATTTAATAGAGTAATTCTAGTTAATTTCTTGGTAGAAAATAAATTTGGCTAAGAAATCCTCATGCACAATGTTTTAAAAACTTTGAACTCATAATTGATAAAATTTAAAACAGAACAACATATCAAAAAGAAAATTGTATGACAGATTGCTGTTTTTTTTTTTTTAATCAATCTCTAACCACAGTTTAAACTTTCAATCTTAGGTTTATTAAAATAAAATTAAAAGAAAAAAGAAATATTTTTGTTTTACTATGATAAAATAAAACTAAAAGGAAAAAATAAATCTTTTCTCATATTAAATTAAATACAAATATATTATTTGAGGCTGATTTGATTAGAAGTGAATTCAATAGATTTCAATTTAAAAAAAAAAAAATCCAGTCATAATAATGAGCAACGTGTAGAAAGTGCATGGTCGGCCAAAACAGAACAACATATCAACGTGAATTTGTTGACTGTTAATTCAAACTAATGAACACGGCAATGGCCAGTTCTATAGAAATAATAATTCCATACAAAACATTAATTACCTTTTGACAAATCCTTTTTTTTTTTTATAAAAAGAGTAATTATACCTTGAGTTTGAGTCAAAAAGCAAACAAACACTCATTTTTAATTAAGTAAGCAAATAAGTATTTGATTTAATCAGTGGCGGAGTGAAGATTATTTTTTGAAAGAGATCAAATATAATAAGAATATTATATTATACTATAAATTAGCATACTATATATTAAAACTTTTAAAAATTAGGAGGATTGATTTTAATTTTTATATAAATTAGCATATTATATATTAAATTTTCAAAAGTTAAGGAGCTATGGCCACTCTCGGTCCTCTCTAGCTCCGTCAATGAGTTTAATAATATTTGAATATATTAAAATTGATAAGATTAAGAGTTTAAATCCCTAGTCAAATCAAAATTAATAAAATAATAATAATAAATGAGCACAAGTAATCTTCACATTAAGAAAATAAGGAACTTCCCAAATCCAAGCCAAATTTAAGCATGGCACCTCCAATTGTTTCATTTTTAATTGCCACAATAGTCACACTAGCGGCAACATTTTGATATATCATCGTTTAAGAATTTAGGCCATATTTAGTCTGCGAAAGTAGAATAAATAAAGAATAGAATAATTATTTTTAAGAAATAGAATAGAGTAGCATTAGAATAATTATTCAAATTTTATAATTTAATTTATAGAATAAAATAATTATTCTATTCATATAAATGACCATAATATTTTTATAAATTAATTTCATTATTAATATTAAAATTAAATATATTTTTATTAAATTATATTCAAAAGTAATTAAAATGCATAATAAATAAAATTTTTATTTGACTTAAAATAAAAAAATAAAAATAAAAATCTGAAAATAAAAAAAAATAAGGCAATAGTGGTGATATTGAACTTGCCAATATTTTTTAAAGGTAAAAATGAAAATATCTTATTTTATAATCTAAAAAATACAAATTTTTTAATTTTTTGTAAAATATGTATTTAATAAAAATTGTAAAATTAATATTTTATTAAATTAATATTCTTTATTTAAAATTTGAAGCAAAGCATAAAATAAATATTTCATATCGACTAAATATTTTATTTTTTTTACTATTCTATAAATCAAATATGGCCTTAAAAGTAAAGGTTTTGATTCAGATGGTTGATGGTGTGGTAATATTAATGCAATCTTAAGCCGTACAACTCTATTAGCCCAACCCAACCGCTTCAAGTCTTGGCTTATATATATATATATATATATATATATATATATATATATATATATATATATATATATATATATATATATATATATATATATATCCATTAGTACCTTACAACAATTTTCTCACCGGTTTAATTCATTCTTTTCTTCGTCATCTAACCAAATTGGAAATTTTTTTCCTTGATAACTACATGGTTTCATTTCACGAAATTTGAAAGTTGACAAGCCTCAATTTTTTATGTAATTTTAATAGGAGAAAATATATATAAAAAAAATAATTTGTGATTTCACACTTTTATACTTAAAAATTTGTTGTTTGATATCGTATGATTTATTGTTAGCTCTTTTAGGCCAAATTTCACAACACCATTAATCTTTATTAATGTGACATCTTTATTAGATAATTTTTTTTTTTTAATAGAGCTTTTGGCAAGGTTTAGGAAATATTAGACCTTTATCATAGATTCAGATTCACTTTGTATCATGGATCTATATCCAAAGTTTTAGTTATTATATGTGTAATAAAATGAGTAAAAACATTGGTTAGTGTGGTTGGTTAATATATTAATATTACTCCCTTCCATTGAGGTGTTGGGTTCAAATCCTAACAAGAGTTTTTTTTTTTCTTTTTTTAGTTATTATTTATTTTTTTTAGTTTTTTATTTATTCTTTTTTTCTTTTTTATTTGTAATATTTATAATTAAAATTATATTAATAGTTGAATCTTTTTATTTGTTTATTTATTCTAATTAATTTTATATTTATTTTTGTAAGAAAAAATTATATTAATGGTTGAATTTTTTCTAAATATTTATTTATTTATTTTTATGAAATTATCAGTTTAGTTTTTTATTTATGTTGAATTTGAAAAAACTAATAGAGTTATTAAATATTATTTTATATTTATTTAGGTAAATTATTTAATGCATCAAATAAAATTCACTTTATATATATATATATATATATATATATATATATATATATATATATATATATATATATATATATATATATATATATATATATATATATATATATATATATATATATATATTAATTATAAAATAATATTTTTATTTTTTATGATATTAAAATTTTGTTGTAATATTTATATTATTAAAATAATATCTAAAATTTTTTATGATTAGAAACTAATCTATCAAAGTTTATAAATTATAAAGAATAAATTTATAGGTTATAAAGTATAATTCATAAGATATAAAATATAAATTCATCACTTTTAAAGAATACATTTTATTCTGTTACTAATATAACTGTTAAATTTACAGTTTACAAATAATGAACATACGCCATATATTTGATGAATTTATAAGTAATACTTAATGAACATATTACTTATATTGCTTTGAATTCTACTCAATCGAGATAACAGAGTTAGTTATTGATTAATAAAAGAAAATAATTTAGTATTGATTTATAATCATGAATTTGGCAGTAAAAAATTATGAATCTGCATGTGATATATGATAAACCTAAACGTTATATCTAATGAACATGATAGTTATATGTGACGAACCTAAACTTTAAATATAATAAATCTCATAATTATATGTGAAATAATTAAAGAATGAAAATTATAAATATGAGAAATGAATAAAATTAAATTATAGAATAATTAAATCATGAATTTGACAGTAAAAAATAATAAATCTACATTTAATATATGATGAATCTAAATGATACCTGATAGTTATATGTGATGAATCTAAACTTTAAATCTAATAAATTTTATAATTATATATGAAATATTAAAAAATGAAAATTATAAATATGAGGAATGAATAAAATTAAATTATAGAATAATTAAATTATGAATCTGACAGTAAAAAATAATGACTCTACATGTGACATATAATGAATCTAAATGTTATATTTAATGAATTTGATAGTTATATATAATGAATATAAACTTTAAATCTAATAAATCTGATAATTTAAAGTTTAATATAAATCTATACAATTTACAAATGATGAATTTACACTATATATTTGATAAATTTATAAGTAATACTTAATAAATATTTTGCTTATAAGTGGTGAATATGATTATTATATAAATTATATTTGACGGTGAATTTTCAATGAATTTATTATTATTTAAAAAAAAAGATTTGATTTTTGAAAATTCGTTGTTATAAAAAAGATAAATATGATATTTATCTTTTTACTAAATTATCTTTAAAAACCATGTAAAAAAATTACCCATAAAAATGTTAAAATTTGTAAATAAAAATTACATTGAAAATTAATGATATTAAAATTAGTTATCATTATAAGAATCAAATAAAAAATAATTATTAATATAATATTTTTCTTATAAAAATTAATATAAATTTAATTAGAATAATAATAATACTTATTATTATTTAAAAAATAATTTTTGAAAATTCATTGTTATAAAAAAAATAAATATAATATTTTATAAAAATTTAAAAATTTCCTTAAAAATCATTTTAAAAAATTACTTATAAAAATATTAAAATTTATAAACAAAAATTACTTTGAAAAATTAATGATATTAAATAATCATTATAATAATCAAATAAAAAAAATTCAACCATTAATGTAATTTTTTTAATATTTTTATATTAAAAAGAAAAAAGAAAAAAAAAGAATAAATAAAAAAAATAGAGAAAAAAACAAAGACTAAATGGAAATAGAAAAAAAAATAGAGTTTCAATGATTTGTGAGGTTCCAGGTACAAAAGTTAATATATTAACCAATTGTACCAACTTATTATTTCAGTATTTTTAGTATGCATATAATACTTAATATATATTTCGGGATCATGATACTACATGATTTCAGGTCCATGATATAAATTGGCTTAAGTATGAAACTTCCAAATCAGAAGGTATTTATAATATTGTTGTTATGTTAGTTTTATATATTTAAATTTTAATTTTCGATAAATGAATGAGTTTTTTGTTTTTTTAATGTTATGTATTTTAAAGACTTGTTTATCATACAAAATTTATTAAGTTTATTAATAATTATGATTATGATGAAAATATAAATATTGACAAACCAATAATTCATGTTTTAATCTTAAACAATTTAAAAAAAATGAACAAATAATTATGATTATGATGAAAATATAAATATATATAATTTCTTGCTATTTCTCATACATCTCATATTTTAAAAATGATATTTTTAGAATGAATTAATTATATTTCATTACTTTTTTAATGACATATTATTAATTCTCGCCATTTATTTTAATTTTTCTTTTAGGTTAATTAATTATTCGTTGTATATTATATGAATTCCATGCTTGAAAAATAAAATTAATAAAATTAATTCTTTTAAGTTTAAGAAAAGGGTCATTTTAAAAAAAATAAAGAAAATAGTTGGTTTGACTCTCCACATCTAGAGAGTTAAATATCACTCTCTATTCTAACTTTAATTAATATCACTTTCTATTTTAATTTTAATTAATACAATACAAGTTTTTATACACTTTGTTTAAGATAATTTTAGTACTATTTTTTCTATTGGATAAATTTAAAAAATTAAAAATGAAAACAATTAATGTTATGAGATAAAATAAAAAATAAATAGTATATTGAATTTAAATAAAATTTTCTACTATTTATCAATGAGATACTATTTATTAAATAAAATATACTCTTTAAAATAAAGAGTACCCTTTGGATGTTCCTAGAGAATCTAATCTCCCTAGAAAATTTTAAGTCTCGGTCATAAAAACTTTATTGGCCTAATCCCTTTCAGTCTTGGTCATCTAATCAATTTGGAATTTTTTTTCCTTTAGAAAGTTTTAAATCTTGTCATAAAAACTTTACTAGCCCAGTCCCTCTTAGTCTTGGTCATCTAATCAATTTGGAAATTTTTTTCCTTGATAACAAATAAAATTAATGATTTTATTCCACCAGACGTTGGAAATTTGACTAGTCTCAATTATTTATACATTTCTAATAACACTATTAGAATCATCAAATATAGGGACACCATATTAGCGTTGCTATACTTGATTTCAGCCTCGCTAAATACGTATAGCAATATTTTAGCGACGCATTATGGCGTCTCTAAAATACTCATTACTAAGTGAATTTAGCGATTCCAAATATATTATGTCACTATTTAGCGACTCCATATTTGCGTCTCTAAATAACGAGACAATGAACTCATCACTAATTACAAATAAAGCATCGCTAAACGGGCAACAAAAAAATCAATGCACTCACATCATTAGCGATGCTTTCTAGTGATGCAATTTTTTCGTCAAGAATGTAGTGACACAAATCAACTGTCAATGAATTACAAATATGTTATTAATTTTTCCTAATTACTCTTCAAGTTTTATTAATTTTATTTATTTGTCTTAAATAAAAAGGTTGTGGGTCGTCCCAATTCATATTTCTAGGCCTTCGCAATTCATTCTAACAATTCCATTTAAAATTAAAAATTGTATTATAAGTTCAACCTGACCTTATATTAAATAGCCAATAGAGGTTTAAATACAAAATTCAAGAAAATATGTTAACATTTTATCACAATAAGTGCAATTAAAATTAAAAACAAAAAAAAATCCTCCAAAATTCAAACAATCAGATAAATTCACCTAGACAAAAACTGAAGATATAATTTCTTACAAGGAAAAAAGGAAGATTCATTCTTTCCCATTTATAGTTTGCTTCTTAATTGCATCAATATTGTCAACTGAAGGTAATGTCTGTACAAAATCATAAACCTAGTGATGTACACATTTCATCAAACAGATTGTAGGCATGTAAAGTAATGGAACAATAAAGGTAAAGAAACCAAAACTGACAAGTCAATATCTCTAGGAACAGCAATAACTTGAGTCTCACAAAAAAAAAAAAATTCAAAGCTCATAAAAAATAGAAAATCACACAATTTTTTTTTTAAAAATAAAATTGTCCCAAGACCTAAAATTAAGCAAAACCAAAAAAAAGAAAAAGAAAAAGAATTCAATAAAATCACACAAATGGAATAATAAAAAAAAAAGAAATGCTATAAGACAATTAAAACAAAATCCACAAATTAAAAAGCAAAAACTCTCAAAAAGGAAATGGAAAAATAATAAAAAAATTATAAAAAATACCTGAATCTATTGAACAATGTATTAGTGGCGAAGGATAGACTGACAAATGGAAGGCCCATCAACAACAACAACAATAACACCACCGACCAACTGCCAAGCAAGCGAGTAAAGACAACAGTGTTGGTGTTGTAGGGAGGAGCAAGAGAGAAAGTGAGCAGCGTGCTATGAAGAGAGAGAAGTAGAGAGAAAAAAGACAAGAGAGGAGGGAGAAGAAAAGTGAAAAAAAAAAAAAAGTTACTTAAACCTAATTGCAGCTTACTAAAGTCATGTGCTTGAGCTTAGTGATGTCATTGCCACTGAAATAGTGTCGTTAGGCTCAAATGAGTGATACAGGTCCAATTGGTACTATTTCACTTGTTATTTGCTTAAACGATTACACTATGGTGACTCCATATTTACTAGCAAATTATAGCGTTAAACATAAAGATGCCAGTAAGATATTGCTAAACTTGGCGTTGCAAAAATGTCTATAAATTAGAATTTTTATAACACCTCCATTGCATCACATTCGTATCAATAAAGCGTCGCTAGATAGCAATACAATTTAGGCATCATTATATTACAATTTTCTAGTAGTAATAGTCTTGTAGGTCCAATATCTTATTCTCCATGATATAGATTGCAGTTGAAAAGAGATTGTAAAAAAATAATTTAGGGTCTCCATGATAGCAATGATGGTGAATATTCTATAACATTTTTACTAGCAAATTATAGTTGTAAATATAAAGATGCAAATAAGATATCGCTAAACTTGGCATCGCAAAAATGTCGATAAATTAGAATTTTTATGACACCTCTATTGCATCATATTCGTATCGATAAAGCGTTGCTAAATAGCAATACAATTTTGGCATCATTATATTACAATTTTCTAGTAGTAACAGTCTCGTAGGTCCAATCCCTTATTCTCCATAATATGAATTGCAATTGAAAAGAGATTGTGAAAAATAATTTAGGGTCACCATGATAGCAATGATGGTGAATATTCTATAACTCCATTTAATAGAGTAATCCTAGTTAATTTCTTGGTAGAAAATAAATTTGGCTAAGAAATCCTCATGCACAATATTTTAAAAACTTTGAACTCATAATTGATAAAATTTAAAATAGGACAACATAAGCATATTTACGTAAGAGTCTCTTACTAAATTTTTTTTTATAATAGACAATATGATCATCTATTAATTAAATAATATAATTATCTAACTGTATTTAATTTAAATAACAAATGATGAATTCAATTAGAATAATAAAATTAGAATAATGAAAGAACAAAGTTGATAAGAATCAAGATGCCTTACAAGAAGTCTACAAATATTTGCATGATATAGATTTCAAAAAGATTCTTCAAGGTTGTTCTTTCTATCAAGATAACTCACAATTAAGGGAATTCCAACCAATTTACTTGTTTGTTGGATCATTCAAGAGGAAAAGAAGGTTGCATGAAGTTTCTTACAAGATAATTAAGAATATTTAGATCATGAGCTTTGTATATAGATCCAATTGCATTCAAAGAAGCTTCAATATTGATGAATTGCATAAAAGGGGTTGGAAAAAAGGCAAAACATGGAAGTTCAAGCTTCATACATGATCCATGGGAGGGGAATCAAAAGGGGCAGAATGAAGTTGAGTTTAGTACAAATCATAGCTGTCTAAAATTTTATACATTTTATTTTTGTTCAAATTTCATTATTTTAACTCTATTTCTATTATTTTGGGCCTCCATCAATATGATATAAGCGCATGTTCAATTAAATTAAGTTTGGATATGTAATTAGTGAGTTTTGGGCTTGTTTATATTAGGTTTAAGGCCAAAAACGAGATTAACTTGTTTTCTTGTTTAGGAATCAGTTTTCTTATATAACAAGTAGTTTAAGAATTATTTCTAATTAGAAATCTTCAATCCTCGTATAAGAAGATTTCCTAGTCCTTAGCTAATTCTTATTTAGGGTTTTTGTAACACTATAAATACTTAACTATTCATTTAATAAAAAGGTGAAGTTGATTTTTCCACAAATTTAAGCTTTTAAGCTTGTGAGAGTTTTCTCAAATCTGGTACTAGGATTTAGAATCAACCTGAAATTTTAAAACTAATTACTTTGCTTGTTCACAATATACCAAAATTCTTTGACACAGGTTCGTCATTAATTTAAAGTTTTTCCTTGCAAATTTCATTTGGCTTTCCAAGGGAGTCGCTTCTAAGCGTAAAGGTATTGGGTCTCAAAACAGATCATTTGGAGTTCATATTAGTTTGGTGTTAGAGCTTTGACTCTAAATCAAATTATATCCTTTTCATTTTTCTATTTTGTATTTTTATTGATTCCTTATTTGTTTCATTTAGTTCTTTTTTTGTTTTTGTGTTTTTCTTATTTCTGTGTCTTTCCATTTATTTCCATTCCTTTTTGTTCCTTACCATTTCAAGTTATTTTGTCAAATCAAGTCACAAAATTACTTTTACTTAAATAAAATCAAAATTCAAAATTAAAAAAAAAAAAAATTCAACTTTAGTTCTTGTGTTCGTCTTGTTCAAAACTTGCTTCCAATTATGTCTATTTAATTCTATTGCCTTTGTTTCTTTTTGTTTTGTCAAAAATCAGTTGTTTAACATTAAAAAAAAAAATTGTCTACCTTTAAATTCAAAATTCATAGAGTCTTGTCTTCAATTTGATTGCTTTTAGAGTCTTGTTTTCATTGTTTTGTATTTTCTTCAAATTCAGATCTGTTTGTTTATCTTTCAATTTGTCTTATTGATTTTGTCTTCAATTCTTGAGTGATTAGTTGTGAAACAAAAAAAAAAAATAAAAGAGAAGAAGAGAAATTTAGAATTAAAAAAAAATAGAGCCAAAATTCGTCCAAAATAAAAAAAGTGGGAAAAGAATCAGCCATAGAGAAGAGAAAAATAAGTTTTATAAGCTGAATTGACTTCTTAGTGTGAGTTAGACAAAGAAAAAATTAGTTAATTGCTTTCTTAGTAAATGTGAATTACTTATCAAGATTGAACTAGGAAGAGTTAATTTAATTGAATTAAAATCAGGATTAGGAATTGACTTTCAACTCAAGAATCATAATTGCACTAAGATTAGAATTCCTACCTCCCTAATCCTAAGAGGTTTAAGATTCCTATTTTATTTCAATTTTCAGTTTTGTTTATTTGAGTCCATTTAGGTTTCTTATTCCCAATCCAACTAGGATTAGGATTCCTAATTTTTTTTTTTCGTTTCTTGTTTTCCTTTAAATTTGTGTCAAATTCTTCCTTACTCTTGGTATTGTGAACCATTCAAGTATTAATTTTTGTTTGGGTTGGAACTGAGAGTTGAGTGGTAAAAGACAAGAGTGATTAAACATGAGTGAACATGAGTGTCATCTACTTTTGAGTGAAATACATGAGGAAGTGAAGTGAGGTTTTTTACTTTACTAACATTCTTTTCAGGTTTTCACAATAAGTATCAAAGATAAAGATGATGAGTAAAATTTCTTAGAGTTCCTATAACAACTTAACAAAAAGATGGACAAAAGGTGGGATGAATTTCAAAAAAGATGTCACCTTAGAGATATGGATGTGCTCCTCGAACAATGTCAAGCCTTGGAAAGAAAATTTAATAGAATTCATGATCGATTTGAGAGGCTTGAAAGTACACTCATAAGGAGGTGACAATCAAAAGCTCAAAATTCATATAGTCAACTTCCAAGACGAAATCAAGTAATTGATGAAGATGATGTGTCCAAACCACCATTGGAGACTATGAAGAATAAATATGAAGAGGTTGAAGTCATCATAGCTAGACCCATTCAAGCTACATGTGATGCTGATTGGATTTATGCTATTGACTTGTTGCCTATGAAGCATGATTCTTCAATTGGTGATGAAGAAGAAGTCATTGTTGTTGTTCATGAAGAAATTTCAATGATCGATACTCATTTAGAAATCATGAAAGAAGCACAAGATGTGGTTGAGTTAAATGTACAAGAAGATGAACAAGAACAAGAAGATGGTATGAGCAATGCATTCCCTAGTTTCAGTTGGTCAAGTCAAGATTCGAGACCGAATCATTTTGAGGAGGGAGGGAATGATGAGAATCAAGATGCCTTATAAGAGGTCTACAAACATTTGTATGATATAGATTTCAAAAAGATTCTTCAATGTTATTCTTTCTATCAAGATAACTCACAATTAAGAGAATTCTAATCAATTTACTTGTTTATTGAATCATTCAAGAGGAAAAAAAGGTTGCATGAAGTTTCTTACAAGATAATCAAGGATATTTGAATTATGAGCTTTGCATATGGATCTAATTGCATTTAAAGAAGCTTTATTATTGATGAATTGCATAAAAGGGGTTGGAAAAAGTTAAAACATGGAAGTTCAAGCTTCATACATGATCTATGGGAGAGGAATTGAAAGGGGCAAAATGAAGTTGAGTTTGGCTGTCCAAAATTTTATACTTTTTATTTTTATTCAAATTTCATTATTTTAACTTAGTTTTTATTGTTTTGGGCCATTATCAATATGATATAAGTGCATGTTCAATTAAATTAAGTTTGGATATGCATAGTGAGTTTCGGGCTTGTTTATATTAGGTTTAAGCTCAAAAATGGGATTAGCTTGTTTTCTTATTTAGGAATCAGTTTTCTTGTATAACAAGTAATTTAAAATTTATTTCTAATTAGGAATCTTTAATCCTTGTATAGGAAGATTTCATAGTCCTTAGCTAATTCTTATTTAGGGTTTTTGTAACACTATAAATACTTAGCTATTCATTCAATAAAGAGGATGAAGTTGATTTTTCCCCAAATTTAAGCTTCTAAGCTTGTGAGAGTTTTCTTAAATCTAGTTCTAGGATTTAGAATCGACCTGAATTTTCAAAACTAATTATTTTGCTTATTCATAACATAGCAAGGTTCCTTGACACATGTTCGTCATTGAGTTGAGATTTTTCCTTGCAAACTTGATTTGGTTTTCTAAAGAGAGTCGTTTCTAAACATAAAGGTATTGGGTCTCAAAGCAAGTAGTTTGGGGTTCATATCAAAAGTAATTATTATTTAATATATAATTAATTATATTTAATATCTAATTATATCTAAATTAAATAATGAAAGATGAATTAAAGAAAAAATAAAATAATTATTATGTAATATATATTTAATTATATTTAATATCTAACTATATTTAAATTAAATAAGAAAATAATGAATTCAATTAGAATAAGAAAAGAATAAAATATTTATTATTTAATATATAATTAGTTATGTTACAAATTTATAATTATATAATTATTATAATTTAATAATTTAAATATCTTTTTAATTCTTTAATTTAAATAAAGAAAGAACAAATTTAATTAGAATAAGAAAAGAATAAAATAATTATTATTTAATATATAATTAATTATTTTTAATTTAAATAAAAAAGTTACTTGGCTCATATATGTGGTTTTAGAGAAATTTTTTTATTTCAATTTTTTTGTCATTTTAGGATTTCAAGAATGTATTAATTATTTTTTTTTAACTTTACCTTTCATTTATTCCTCCACTAACCATTTGCATTAATTATTCGACCACCTTTTTCTGGTTTTAGGTTTCATTTTTCATTATCATTGTTAGGTTCCAAATTAAGGTTTAATTTTAGGTTCTTAATTTGTATATATTTTGGGTTCTTAATTAGACTTAATTATAGGTTCCTAATTAGGCTACCATTTTCTTTTTTCCTTCACACTTTTGTGTATAATTACTTCATTGTATCAAACACACAACAATATATAATTTTTCATCATATTTTATTTCTTTTTCTTTATTTTAAATTGGTATCAGAGCCAACCTTTAAAAGGTTGGTTTGATCTTAGGAATTTGTGTCTTTTTTTTTTGGGTTTTCTCTCTTTAAAAGTTGGCATTGGTTTAGTTCAATTTTGGTCAATTTTTCTACAACCCGGACCAATTCCCAAGGTTTTTCACCCTCCTAAATTCATTTTTGAGGTCATTTTTTTTCAATTCAGCCTCTATCTACGAGTTTAAAATTCAGTTATTCATTTTTTTTTCGGCATTATTTTTTTATTACTATGATGGCTGTCTCTGATAATTATCCTTCTGTGACCCATCCTATTACTGTGATTTTTGATGGTTCAAATTATGACTTATGGGCTAAAGAGATGTGTAGTTTTCTAAAAGAGAGACTCTTTTGGCGTATTGTTACTGGTGAAATTACCAAACCCTCTAAACAAGATGATGAGACAGAAACTAAGTTCATTGAAAGATTGGATCAATGGGATAGCAAAAATCATCAGATTTTAACATGGTTTCGGAATACTTATCAACCAAATATTAAGTTGGAATTTCACCATTTTGACTGTGCTAAGGATGTTTGGGATTTTTTATAAACAAGTTATGCAGTTTTTGATAATGTTCATCAATTTCAGCTTTATCGTCGCCTTCATCGTATGCATCAACAGCCTGATCAGATTATTCATAGTTATATTTTTGGGTTATAGACTTTATGGATCAATTGACAGCCTGTAATCCTGTTTGGCCTGATATAGCTTCTGCAGCCATTTATACTACTCTTCGAGATCACCTTGTGGCATTTACTTATGACTCTTCGTACTGAGTTTGAGTCTATTTGTGCTGCTCTTGTTCACCGCAGTCCACTCCCTAAACTTGACACAGTCATTTGAGAAGTACTTTCTGAGGAAACTCGACTTAATACTCTTATTGCCGAGCGATCTCTCCCTTCTACAGATGTGGTTCTTACTGCTCCTTCACCTACTGCTGTCACCTCTTCTTCCACTAAGGGATCTTGCAGATATTGCAAACAAAAAAGGCATCTTATTTCTGCTTGTCCGAAACTTGAAGCTAAATGGAAGAACTCTATCTAAGGTAATTCAACCAAATCTTATAATTAGTCTCCGTCCTTGAGTACTTCTACTGCTGCTGCTACCACTGAGGGTTCTACTTTTGAGGATACTTGTCCTCGTTTTTCCTTAAGAGATATTCAAGCTATTCTTCAATAGATCCAATCTACCTCTGGTACTCCTCCTTCCCCTGTCCTCTTTGTCACTTTAGGTACATCTACTTCTTAATTCTTTAACTTTGTCTGTTGCAATCATATGACCTTTGACTCTAAATTATTTAGTTCTATCTCCACTCCAACTCATACACTGATTGTCCACACTGCTGATAATTCCATCTTGCATATTAAACATATAGGCACTATTTCAAATTCCCATCTGTCATTATCTAATACCTTTTATGTGCCCAAGCTATCTCTTAATCTTATTTCTATTGATCAGTTATATGAACTTGATGTTAATAAAACCTTTTCGAGTCATGGTTGTACTGTGCAAGATTTACAAACATTCAAGATTCTTAAGATAAGCCGTAAGGTTGGTCGATTGTTTGAGCTTATTTCTCTTCAACTACCCTCTCAAATTATTGTGGCAGTTACCTCTTCTAGTGTTTGGCACTTGCGTCTTGGTCATATTTCTCCTTCTAGATTAGGCCATTTGATTTATAATGGATGTTTAGGATCTGTTAAAAATGATCACTTTGATTGTGTTTCCTGTCAACTTTTCAAACATCATGCTTTACCATTTAATATTAGTGACTCTGTTTCTTTTGCATCATTTGATCTTGTTCATTCTGATATTTGGGGACCTGCCCTTCATGTTACCATGGGTGGTTCTAGATATTTTGTTATCTTTGTTGATGATTATTCTCGATATACATGGATTTATCTTATGAAAAATTGATCTGAGTTACCTCACATATGTATTCAATTTGCTACAATGATTAAAAAAATCAATTTTCTCTCAATATTAAAGTTTTTCATACAGATAATGCTATGGAATATCGAGACACTAAATTCTATCAATTTTTTGCCACTCATGGTACTCTTGTTCAACGTTCCTGTCCTGGTACTTCTCAACAGAATGGCCATGCAGAACGTAAACACAAGCATATTTTAGATACTATTCGATCTCTTCTTGTGTCATCTTCATGTCTTGAGATTTTATGGGGTGAAGCTACTTTGACTGCAATTTATACAATTAATCATATCCCTACTCCTGTCATTAATAATATTTCTCCTTATGAGCGTCTCTATGATCATTGTCCGAGTATCACAGTCTTCGAGTTTTTGGATATGCTTGTTTTGTTCATCTTTAGTCACATGAGTATACTAAAATTAAACCTTAATTAGGAACCTAACATTGGTATTCCTAATTAAGGTTTAATTTTAGGTTCCTAATTTGTATATATTTTGGGTTCGTAATTAGGCTTGATTATTGGTTCCTAATTAGGCTACTATCTTCCTTTTTCCTTCACACTTTTGTGTATATAAATAGGTATTACTTCATTGTATCAAACACACAACAATATATAATTCTTCATCATATTTTATTTCTTTTTCTTTATTTTAAGTATCACAAATACCTGCTGCTGATTTTGCCACACCCCACCAGCCTATTGTTGTGACAAATGATGCTGCTGATGATGATGCTTCTGATGTTCCTCTTCGTAGGCCCAGTCCTCAATATATAGATATGGACACTGCTTAGAGAGAATGAAGACATAATCTCTATTTATGGAAAATTGTCTCTAGAGATACCTGTTACGACAATTCATAGTTAGGATTTGTATAATTAATATATTTATTCATCTTAATCAACTATGTTAGTATTCGGTTAACCGTTTTATTAATATTTATAACTATTTTCATCTCATATTATCATTATTTTATTAAATAATTCTGAATTTTTTTTTCTTCTTTACTTTAACTTCTCCTCCTGTTATATTTTTTTAATTTATTATATTCTTCACTTTTCATTTTAATTTTCTATTAAATTATTTTATTTTTAGTTAAAAATTTCAATTACACTATTTCTTAATTAAATATTAAATATTCAAATTATTTATAATATACTAAATATTTTCTTATGATTTATTTTTTTTTTACTTTAACATTTATTTCATAAATAATTTTTAAATATTTTTGTGATATGAAAATATCCCCATTAGGATTTTTAATCAATCCGCCAAATCAATTCATATAAAACCTTTTTTTTTTTTGCAGCCACTTATTTTAGTGTAATTTTTTTTTTCCTTTTCCCCCACTTATTTGGGTAGAAAAAATTTTCTTTTTTTTTTTTTTTTAAATCACCCTTTTCCGCCACTAAATGAGTTAACTTCAATCCATGTGGTGTAAATTTTTTTTTCTCATAATTCCTTTTTCCGTTAGTTTTTAGCCCAAATTTTCCCCAAGTAGGTACTGCAAGTAGACCCTTTCTGCCATTTTCTTCCATGGCTTAGCATTTTTTGCCTTTTTTTTTTTTTTTTTTGCAAATTCCACCATTTTTTTTGTGAGTTTTGTATTTTCCCTTTTTTTTTTTTTGCAAATTTTTCCTTTTTTTTTTTTTTATCGAAAAGTGAGTTTTATATTTTTTTATTTTATTTCCCCTTTTCCGCTATTTTTTTTGCTAGTTTATTTTATCTTTTGATTTTTCCACCAAAAACCACCCTAAACACGGAATTTATTTACAAAATACCTATATTTGGAATTACTTTTTGTAAAATGTCCAAACGGGTCAAATGCCCGCTAATCCAACACTGCTCCCTTTGTGTAATAATACTCCTAATGTTCCATTACTCATGTAATCATAAAATAGTAGTTTCATTTTCCAGTTGGCTTCCCACCCTAATAATCAGACAATATTCACCGGATTCTAGCTAATGTGGCACTCTTTGATGAAAATGCAGCTGTTGAGAATTTATCCATCGTCTTGAATCTTTTAACGGCAACTGTTGAACCTGATGGAAGGGTTACCTTATAAACTACACCTGATCACCTATGTCCTAGAATGTTACTAGTTGTCAAAGATCGTGCTACATCTTCTTCAAGTTTCCAGTATAGAGTCACCTCCTATAGTGGTCCTATCTCAATGTTTGTATCTTTGTCAACATCGCACTCATGGATCCCATGACGTCGCTTTTTGCTTTCAAGGATAAAATACAGTGCGGCCAGGAGGAGTGCGCATGTTGTGCACAACCGTCGCGTGTTTCATGCCCTTGTCATTGGAGCTAGGGCACTGATTGCCAGAGAAGCAAAGCTTCGGGTTTCCTGTGAGGACGCTGAGAGGGAGCTTCAAGAAAAATGGCATCTTCGGTACACACCCTAATAAATTGTTGTGTGAGACATTTACTTTAAGGTTCTATCCTCTGGTACGACTCACTCTTAACGACCTTATAGCCTTAGCAATTTCTCTAAGCATAAACTTCTGAATCTTACAAGTTGATATCTTTAGCAATTCTTCTTTAACCACTACTATTTTAGGCACCATGTAATATGGTAATCTAGCTCTACAATATTCAATTATATCCTTCTTAGTTGTTCCCAGACTCAAATCTCCATCTCCGTCGTCAGTCTTCTTCAAGCTCACTAATGCACACAGTGTGTCTCCTCAAAGCTCATCTGATCTACCCACCATCACCATCTCATTAATTACTGGATTCATGTATTAATTTTTATATATTATCTTATTCATTTTATTATTATATATTATATATAATAACGTATAATTTTATATCTGGAGAAGAATCAGCGTCGATGGTGGAGCTCATGCTTTAAGGATTTGCATTGGTTTTTTTAATATTTGATTGTTGTTGCTTAGAGAGTTTGATAGCATGTTGAGTACTAAAAGTGCACCACCCATGTGAGTTACATTCTGTTTTCTAACCAAACGGTAGATAATGGGTGCATCAAATTTCCTTATACAGATGTTGGTCCCACCAACTGCTGTCATCATACCCCTCGGATAGCTCCATCCACTTAAGTGAAACATTAGTAGGGTCCATAGAAACACCAGTTGCTTTGGCATAGACTAGTCAATCATAAAATGAAGTGATGTGGCAACTTTTAGACTTAAAATTGCATAGGTGACACTTCCATATAAGCTAGCCATTAGTTTTAAATGAAAAATTTGACAGAAGGGCTTTAATGGCATTGATTGCGAAGTTCAAGGATTTTTAAGAAAGAAAATTGAATTTGAGGACAATAATTTGAGTATGTAAAAATTTAAAGACCATGAATGAAATTAGCTCCTTATTTTTCACCAACAAAAGCACAAATAAATAAAATGATTTCGTTTAATAACACTTCTTTATAGGGATGGCTATAATAAATAGTAAAATTAAAATCCTATTTTGTGAAAAAATTAAAATTTGATTTACCACTATTTTTTTTTATCCAAAGTAACACTACAAAAATCTAGTAATTTTCTAATGGAAAAATCTGTCAGTAATAATTGAAAATCTGTCAATAAATGAATTTACCAACAAATTAAGGACGGAAGAAATTCATCGTTAAAACGATAGTCAGTAAATAATTAGTGATAGAAAAAATATTCCGTCGGTAAATTTACCGACGGAATTCGGTCAGTATTTTATGGAAAGTGGTTGGTAATTTTGTTCAAAAAAAGATCGCAAATATTACTATTCTATCAATAATTTGTCGCTAAAAACCACAATCCGTCAGTAATTTGTCAGTAATCTGTTATTAAAATATAATTAAATATTATTTTCGATCAGTGATTTGTCAGTAATTTTTAGTCAAAAATAATATTTTAATATACCGATCAATAATCCGTCAGTAAAGGAACTAAAAAAGAATCTTAGTGTTTCTTCCAAGCATCCCATGTCTCCTGAGGGATCCACGTCTCTCTCTTCCCCTTTTTCTTAACGTCGTAAAGGAAATTCTTATACTGAATTGCAGCCTTCTTAAAAGAGAGTATCTTTACCATCTCTGATATAGTGAGATTCCAGTAAAAATATTTCTGCAAAAAAAAAACAAAAATGCAAGTTAGTATATAAATAATAATTAATATATAAAATACAAAATTAATTTACTAATTGTATGTATTTATTTAATACATATTACTAACAAAATATTATATTTTATTATATATTATTACAGTTTATTGTATATTATTATGTTTCTTGGATGGATTCAAATCAAGTATGAATTTCATATACTTGTTTATTTTACTATTGGTAATATAATATAGTATCTTCTAAAAAAAAAAAAAGAGAGCATCACAAGGCACAATTAAATTATATATATATATATATATATATATATATATATATATATATATATATATATAATTTTGAATTCTATATAATAAATTATTCATTATCTGAAACTCCTTCCAGTAAAACTCTTTCGTCTCTTGAGGCACTAATTTTCAACATGTGCCTTCAGGTCTTAACTGGTTCTTAAATATCTTGTAAATCTACATCGCATCTAGCGGATACATCCTGTAATTAAAAAACTTAAATGTTAGTTAAACGAGAAGTAAGATATTATAAATTAAAAATTAACTTAAGAAATATAGTACTTACACATCTCCCTGCAGTGTAAGATGCTGCATACACCTCGAATCTGAAAGCAAGACTGGTGGGACAGTAGTAGAAGCTAAAGCAGTGGTAGGAGCTGCTATAGTGATAGGAGCTACTGCAAAGGTAATGGCGGTAGGTGTAGAAAATGAAGGATGGGTAGATGGAGAAATAGGAGAAGGGACAATGGATGGAGGGATAACAGAAGGAATAGTAGATGGAGGGGTAACTGAAGGAATAGTAGATGGAAGGGTAACAAAAGGAATAATAAATGGAGGGGTAACAGAAGGAATAGTAGATGGAGAGGTAATTGAAGAAGGGACAGTGGATGGAGGGGTAACAGAAGAAGGCATAGTGGATAGAGGGGAAATGGAAGAAGGAATAATGGAAGATGATGAAAGTATAGGACCGATGGATGAAATAGTAGACATAGGAGGAGGAACAGATAAAGGGATCTATGTGATGACGGTCAAAAGGGTGAATGTAGGTGGTATAGAAGGCGAGAAAGATGGTAAAGAAGGAAGGGTAGTGGAAAGATTACTAGTGGTAGCAAGCCCTTCCTGTGAGCGACGCCGTTTCCAGGACATCGATGTACTACTACCAGGAGTATCTCCAGGAGTTAGTACATATCTCGGAGTCGACATCTATATATTTAGTAAAGTTTAATAAATTCATCCATTATTTAATATTACATAAAAAGTACATCCACACAAATAAAATACCAAAAAATTAATATAGCGTAATCGCAGAATAATAATGTAAATATTAAAAAAAAATTACAACACAAGTTAAAAATGAGTTCATTAAAATATAATGTAACATTGTAAATGCATTTATATTTCAATTTTTGGTAGCATATTTGTGACTTTTTTATTATTTTTTAATATGATGAGAATTTTCAGTATTTTATAAAATTCATAAAAAATAAATTTCACTTTTTATAGCATGATTACTTTATTTTTATTTTTCATCAAAATATTTTTACTCCTAACTATTTGCAATTTCTTATTTTTTTGCATTTTATAAAATGCATTTATATTTTAATTTTTGGTAGCATATTTGTGAATTTTTTTAATTTTTTAATGTGATGAGAACTTTTAGTATTTTATGAAATTCATAAAAAATAAATTTCACTTTTTATGGCATGATTACTTTCTTTTTATTTTTCATCAAAATATTTTTACTCCTAATTATTTGCAATTTCTTATTTTTTTGTATTTTATAAAATGCATATATAACATATAATTTTTGGTAGCATATTTGTGGATTTTTTTAATTTTTTAATATGATGAGAATTTTTGGTATTTTATAAAATTCATAAAAATTAAATTTCACTTTTTATGGCATGATTAAACATAAAATTATTAATCATTTTATTGGTATTATTAATGGATTTATTTAAATAAAACCAAAATTATGTCACATATATATACATCTATAAATTCACATTAACTTAACAATATAATTAAAAATTACATTACAATACACAAATCAACAATAAATTACAAATTCACATCACAACATTTATTTTTTCATATACATTTACAAATGAACATGATAAACTACAAATTATACATAAGATAATTAAAAAAACATTACATTCTAAATTATTATATTGATATATTAGTATAAATAAATTAAATTACAGTACAAACCTCTTGAAACGAGAATCCAACTTATATTATTGGCCCACAGGTCAATTATCTGAAATAAAATTAAAATTCTATTAATAAAACCAAGATAATTAAAATAATTACTAACATAATTTAATAAAATAATTTCACCATATTTAATACTATCAATATAAATATATATATATATATAAACAGTGTATATATGTATATATAGACAGTACACATGTGTATTGTGTATATATACATGTATACGTAATATATATATACACTGTTTATATATATACATATATATATATATACAATTTCCTAAACAATATATACATATATATATATACAAATTCATAAACAATCTAAACAAAAAATTAACAAATTTTCAACAAAATCAATCTAAACCAAAATTCAAAAATCTAAAAAAAAAATCAATTAAAATCACAATCAATAATAAGGTAATAATATAAATACCGGTGAAAAAACGAAATCTCCAGTGAGGGATGAACGTCAGCCGGTGAACGGGAGAGCGGCAGAGAGCAACAGCAGCGGTAGCGGCAGAGGAGAAGAGAAGAAGAAGAAGAAGAAGAAAGGGAAGAGAGAAAAAAAGAAGGTCAATAGCTTATATTTCATGATTATTGACGGATTACCGACGGACAGCACCACGTGGATTTAAAAATCTGTCAATAATCCGTCAGTAAAAGGCTAAAGGTGGTAAAATGCGTGCCTATTTTCACTTCTATTGGTATTTCGTCAATATTATTTACAATTTACTGATAGATTACTAACAAAAAGTCTACTCCCACATGGCATTCCGTTAGTAATCCGTCAATAAATATTTTGATTCCTGCGAAAATCTTCTAGTACTATTTTTTAATACGGTCGGTATTCCGTCAGTATTTGATCAGATTTACTGACGGAATGCCTACTGCGGTAAATAATTCCTTCAGTAAATGTCTTAATTGCTGCCAAAATATTCCCGCATATTATTTTTCGTCTTTAATTGATCACTAAACCGTCGGTAAAATTTTAATCGCTGTCCGTCAGTATATTCTGTCTGTATTCCCTCAGTAATCTTGATTTTTCATCAGTAAATAGTCGTAAAGAGACGAACATTGTTGAAAAGTGTTCCGTTAGTATTTTGTCAGTATTCGGTCAGTATTTAGTAACAGATTTTATTTTGTCTCTAATTTTTGTCATTTAATCATTAAATTTTTGTAGTGGTATAAGTATGAAAATGAATATTAGAAGAAAAAAAAAATAATACTAGTCCGATTGAACGCAAAGGATTTGAACATTGGATTTGAATTTATGTCAAATCTCTTATTTGTGTTATTAAAATTGAATAAATTTTAATTTCATTTAAATATCCATTAAAATTTAATAATTTAAAATTTTAATATTTTAAATATTTTTTTTATCTAATTATTTCAAATCTATTGTTTTTATCTTTAATATGAGAATGTTGATAGTGAAATGTTAAGCATAAATCAATATTAATTTCATATATATATATATATATAACAAATTTCAACAAACTTTTAAATAAGAAAATCATTGGCACATTACCAAAATTTTAGCGTACCTTAGATTTATCTGCTTTTATCACTGGTTAAAAATCATATACGTTAAAAGAATATATAAGAAAGAAAGAAACCGCGCAAAAAAAATTGATTCTATTTTAATTGGTAAAAAAATAATAATAAAATAAAATGATATATTTATAGTGAATTTGATTACTGTTAAGTCAAAAGAATAAAAGTCTTGTTATTATAAAAAATATTTTTCAGCATATATATGAGTTAGAATTTAATATTGAATACACATCATGGTATATCTACTGTGAAGTAAATCAAATGGCAGACCAATTAGCTGATGAAGCTTTTCAGTACCCAAGAGGCACCCATGAGGTTATTGCTCCTTCTTCAAATGTGATGAGACTGGTAAACAATAATTTTATGGGTATTTCTTGGCTTAGGCAAGTTAGTGTTGTGTCTGTCTAAAAATTAGTTTTCTTTTGTGCTCTTATTTCTGTGGCTTTTCTGCTCTGCTCTGTATCTAAAAAATGAATAATAAATTAAGCATTGAATTAAATTCATAACAAAGTTAAAAACATGCATCAAATTAAAGAACCTATGATTATAAAAGGGATATAATATTCAGATTAAATTAAACCCATTAGTTCATCAACAATAAATGAATAATTTCCCAAAAAAGAAATTATAAAAACACTGAATTGCAACTTGCCAAAAAAATTACAAAATCACTGAATTATGTATGCTGCAAAAAGAAACTCATTTTTCTTTTCTCGAATGCTATTCAACATATTGCCTTTTTTTTTTTTTGCCAAATCAATATATTGCTGTTGATTTAAGGTGTATACATATTTTTTTCCTATTACTGTTTATTTATGTCTTATATACATTTTTGCCAAAGAAAATAAATATTGATATTAATTATATGCAAAAAGCCCATAATAGTACAAATAAGGCTAGTCCAACTGATAACAAAGTAAAAGGCCCACATGCCAATATTACAAAGACCCATTAGTTGGTTTGAACACATGTACTTTAATCCCAAGAAACAAATAGCCCTAAGAAAATTACTGATTGACCCCTATGTCCTTTCCTCTCCAAAAACTTCATCTTCCTCCCCCGTCACAACTACCACCGATTGTTGATGAAAAAGGCAATGGATCACCTTGGAGAACAAAGGCTTTGCTGGACCAAACCAAAAATTCTTGTACTGAGGAAGCTTTATGCATGTCCACAAATGGATTCCATGATTGGGCCAAAAACTAGATATATTTGTTGTCGGTGACCAATTTGGTCATAACTAGACTTTGAAACACCCTCTGTCATCGAAGATAAAGCTCTTAAATAAAAGAAACCCAACTTTCCAAAGAGCTTCTACCTCAACCTCAGTATTCTTTTCCCTTCCTCCCAATCTTCATTCATAAACCAAACCTTAAAGATCTGAATATGGCAGGAAGGCCAGACACAGCTGGAGGTAGAGGAGGTAACAAGCATACCCCATATCCAAGTGTTAGCAACAGAAATCCAAAATAATTCGTACCAGACAGGAGCCAAAAACCCAAGATTATCACAAACACAAACCATGCTATTCATATAAAAACTTGATAAAAAACATTAAAAAAGTAAATAAATTGGGTTCCCCTCAAGTGGTCAGAGACACTTAAAATGTGCTTGAGGTTGTTGTTATGAGTTAAAAAAGTATTTTTTTAAATTTTTTGATTTATTTTCATTTTTTTTATAAACTGCTTTTTCAAATTTGTTCTAAATAAAATATTAATTTACTTATTTCTGTTTAAAAACAGTTTTAAAAAGTAATTTTTAAAAAAATATAAAAATTTTTATTGAAAAATGATTTTGTCAAATGCAATGTCAAAAGGAGCCTTAGGGTTCCCCATTGAAGGGCTTGAAAATGAAGGTAGAAAGAAAGAGATAAGAGTTAGTCTCCTATATCTTTTTATACTACAAAAAAAAACATATCGCTATTAATGATACATTTCTCACCTTAAAAAAAAAATTTAATTGACTTTAAAATAATTGATAAATAATATATTCTCTCCATCCACAAATTATAGTTTATATTTTTTTTTTGAAATTTTTTAAAAATTAATATACTTTCCTTTTCAAGTTAAATTTATTATTATATTTCTAAACATGTTCTTTATAATACTTATATTTAATCACACAATTCTAAAATAATTAACGCTATTAATTGTCATAATAATGGTAGTAGTGCATATTAGCCTAATTCCCCTCCGGCACTAATTTCCCACGCCAATTCTAATTAAATTTCACATGTTTGATTAATTAATTATTGAAAGACAAAGCAGTATAATTTTCCTATTGAGAATGAGTAATAAAATAAATTTAAAAATTAAAAAAGAAGAATTATAATTGACTTAAATCTGTTATTTGAGAAGCCCTATCCAAATTTAATTAGGATTGAGTTGAAATTTTACCGTATAATTTTGCTAGTCGATGAAACCAAATTTGTACAGGAAATAATTTAAAAAATAATTACTGATATGATTTTATAACATGCAAATTTCAAAATTATTCTTAAAAATTTAAAATGTTATAAATGATAAATTTTCGACTTAATAATTTCTTAATTATATATATATATATATATATATATATATATATATATATATATATATATATATATATATATATATATATATATATATATATATATATATTGAGATCATCTTTTTCTTGAAGCATTCATATATACATATATATATCATAACTAGACAATTAACTGCGTGATATTGTGGGTGATTATTTTAAATGCGATATAGTGTTAATATTTTTTAAATTTATTAATTAAATTATTATCCCAAACCTAAATTATCACGGTCTTTTAAATGAATATGTCATATTTCTTCAAAAAAAATTTTATTAGTTAAATTGGTTCAACTACTATAAAATTTTTAAAAGACAAAATTCATATAAAAAATTTCAATATTGAGATATTATCCATATAATAAATTAACTTGAAATACACAAAATTAATAATAATATTAACTCTATCTTTTAGATGCATCCAAGAATTCACTGCAGAGATGATAATGTGCTTGACTTGTATGGAGAATAAGAAATTAATATCATTTAAATTATATTTTAAGCATATGTTACTTGAGACATTTTTTTCTATGATGTTTTAGTTGGAAAGAGTTTAGTTTGCAACTCGCTAAGAATATTTGCTGACTGATTTTTCTCATTCTCAAAAAAATTGAACAAATATAAATTATGATTGCTTATCTTCAAGTATACCTGAGTTTACAAAATCAACAATTATCCTTGAAACGCTAGCAATCCAAACCCATTTATGAGCTAATCACACAAACAAAATACATATTAAATTTTTAAAATTACAAACTAAATAAAAATTGATAATTTTATTATAAAAAACTTATTTGTACTAAAAAGAGAAAAAGAAATAAAGGAAAAAAGTTGGTGACAAAAAAAAATGCTTACATTGTTCTAAGAAATAAATTAAAATAAATAGTATTAAAGTATAATGATATATCATGAATCAAATTATAATCATTTGACACTGGAGACCTACTTCAAATGACAAGAGTATTTATTTTTGAAAGTGAGAAATTTCACTTTTATGGTAAGTGTTAAGAGGTGGATATCTTTTATTGTATAGCTCACAACCTAATGAGTTTTCTGTGAATCAAAAAATTATAATTATTTGTATGTTACATATAACTTAGCTTTTATTTCTTTTTCTATCTTAGCAAATTTGTAAATCATTCATAAATTGAGCAAAATAACTATAGAAAACTATATACTTTCATTTAAAACACAAAAGCACATACAAAATGGAAAAATTGAAATATATGCTTAGAAAGCTTAAATCGAATTTCGTTAAGTATAGATATATAAGGAAGCAATTACAAATAATAAAAAATTATAAATTAAAGTTAATAGAAAACTAAATGTGGAGAAAAAAGAATAAAAAAGTAAAGAAAAAAAAGAGATGTAATCAATATAAAAACAATAATAATGATTATATGACAGAATTACATTAAAAGTTTCAATTGTTTAATATAATAATGCTATTGATTGATTAATATTATAATAATAACAAAAATAAATAAATATAAATAATTTCAATTATAGTTCATTATACTCAAATATTGTGATTCTCTACTATGATTAGTTTTTAACTTTCTTGAAAAATTATTTGTCAATCTTAGATAATTAAAATAAATCAAAATATTAAATAATGATATTGAAATATATGATATTGAAAGAAAAATTATATAGCTAATTGCGATAAAAATAATAAAATGTAACTATTGAATAAGATTAAATAAAAATTCTAACCTCATTATTCAAGATAAGATAACCTGCATTTAACAAAAATTAATAATAGCCTTCTTTCAATTAAGAAAAAATATAAATAAAAAATTGTCAAATAAAATTAATATACACTGTGCAAGACAATTATTCAGCATGCGCCAAGCTTAATGATGGTGTGGCATAAAATGACGTAAATTGGCATATTAAATGACAGAGTTTCTTGATTTTCTATGGATAATTTTGTAAAAAAATAAAAAAAAAAGTTATAATAAGAGGGATATATTTAATTAGAATTTTTAAATATTTTGATAGATTTTAAAAATTATAGGGTATTTAATTCTAATATTTTAAGGCTTTTTAAAAGTTAAGGTGTATTTAATAATGATTTTTATAAACTTAAAAAAAGTTTATAAAAATTAAGGAGTATTTAATTAGAACTTTTAAATAATTAATAAAAGTAAATCCATATTTAAAAAGTCATAAATTTTTATAGACAATTAAATTTTATAGACTTTGAATTACTTTTTGTAGGTTAATATAAATAGGAAATCTAAAAATTCTCTTTCACCCTAACTCAAGAATTAAACAGACTTTTTCCTAATATAGAATTCATTTATTACTGACTGAAAAGATAAGAAAAAAAGAAAAGTAACAATATGGTATTTCTTTTTTTTAATCTTACAATTGCAATTCTATTTATTCTTTTGAACAATTATAAACAACTACATTTTTATTTTTCTTTTTATTTAAGATGAATTAAATTGTTTGTAGAGCCGTGAGCTCTTCAATTTGAGCCTCAATTGAATAACCCAATACATTGGAAAGAAAAAATAAAATTACATGCAGGCAATAACAAAGTCTTTTGTATGAAATTTCCTTCACAGCACAATCTCAAGTCTTCAACTATACACAAACTTGGAATAATATTGACTCTTAGATGTATAAACTGAAATATATGTGCAGAATTTATCAAATCATCATAATTAGAAAAATCCATAATAAAATTCGACTCTTGCAATTGAAATTGATGAATTTTAATTTTTTTTTCTTTTATTTGTAAGTCGCAGAATTCTAAGGACAAGGGCAGAGCTTTAAATTGAAACTAGTTGAATTTTGACATTAAATAATAACCCAAATATTATTTAAGTTATTATATCCTTTTCATATAAAAAGAAGTTTTTTTTTTGCCAAATCATATAAAAAGAAGTATTTTTCATAATATTAACCTGATTCTTAATTGGATTATTTACTTGTATTAATTTATTTTTTAATTGTGATGTTCATAATAGAATTTTTTTTTTTCGTTATTGGATTACTATTTTCTATTGTTTAATTAGAAAAATCATTCTTTTGTATATATTATACATTTTGGTATCCACTAATACCAATTAATTAAGAATAGGATTTTGAACTATTTGTTGAGACTCAAGAGCAACAAAAAAAATATTACCAATGAATGGAGGATTATTATAGCTACTAATATGTGGAATGATATTGAGCATGTGGATAATAATGAACATTAATTTTTTTTTTGCTTTTAATATTGTTTTAAGTTTTGTTATATTGAGTTAGTTAGATTTTTTATGAAGATGAAATCAAATTTTCATAGTTTTTAGGTTTAATTTAGCACTTGGAATTTTCAGTTGTTTATTTTGGGTGTAAAAGAAAAATCTATTAGCTAGAACAATTCTTTGATATGTTTTTTTTTATTTGAAATTAATAAAATAAATATCTTAATTATTTTTAAAAAAATTAATAAAAGATATCTACTTTTAATAATTATTTTAAATTTTTTATTTTTATTATATGACAAAAATTAATTTATTAGGTTAAAATATGTATATTAATATCAATAAAAATTGTCCAATTTCAATAAAAGTCATAAAAAATTTTTTAAAATAAAGTCTATAAAAGTCATTAATAAATTCGTAAACTATATAAAAGTTTTTTAAAATAAAGTCTATAAAAGTTATTAAAAATTTATACTCTACAAAAGTTATTCGCTTAAAAAAAAATTATAAATATCTAAAAATTGAATTGATGAAAAAGAGGTGAAATGAATAAGTAAAGTATAGAATTAATATTAAAATGACTAATACTAGCTAATTAGTCAGTTGAATTTTAATACTTATAAACTATTTATATTTTTTATTTTTTAACAATATAAAATCTCTAATACTTTTTCTCAAGTGCAATTAAAACTTAATTTTTACATTTAATTATCACTTGATATTAATATTCTTTCTTTTAAACTTGAAATTAGATTGACCCTAACACTTTTACTGTTCGACTGGGCTCATAACGATGACATTTTTGCTGCAAAGTGTAAAATGGCGTTGTTTCCTATACTGGTTGCGGCAAGGGAGTGCAAGCTTAATTATGGGCCCACTAATAAAGTGAAAGGATCAAAGCATCCCCGTAAGTAAAAGAATCTGTAACGTGGGATCAGATTAAATGTAAAAAGACAACATTATTCTTCTCAAACAGCACCATTTATGCTGCTAAATGGTAAAAAAAAATAAACAAGGTAAAATAGTGAGCATAGGAAATCTAAAGTAAAACAGTTTTGTAGTCTCACGCAAGATTCAAATGACAACAATTTTTACTACAAATAAAAAAAAAAAAAAGATAAGGCTATCTTTTTATAAAGTCAAAATTGAATTAAAGAGCACTAATCCCAAGTACTTCCTCCTTTGTTATATATTTATTGGTTATAAAATAATTTTTGAAAACTATAATTTCAAATAAAAAAAAAATTTTCTTATTACTTATATGTGTACAATTTTTTGACAAAATTTAGATTTTCTTTTTTAAGATTATACTTTATTGCCATGACAAAAATTTTAGATTAAAAACTATAAATTCATAAATTTAATTTTTTTTTTGATAATCATATATTTGAAATAATTAATACAATCATAAACTTAATTTTTTTTTATATTAAATAAGAAAATATCTCACCATAATATAGTACGTTATATAATAATAAGAGATAGTCTTATTTTTTAAAATATTATATTATATTAATAATAATTATTTATAATTTAGAAGACTTTAATGCATAAGGGCCGCTTCTTTCCATCCATATTGAAAAATTAAATATCGTTAGTATAATTTATTATTACTTTTTCTTTTTAAATTTTCTAGTTCAAGTAATCCAAGAAAGAATTAAAAAAAAAAGAAAAAAAAAATCTAAGAAAGAAAAATCTCTGTGCCCATGGAATTCCTGTTCCCACACCTGGCCGCGTTTTGCCAATAGAATTCCAGAGTCCTTTGACTTTTGGCTCCTGGTTTCGTATACAAAACTAGGGACCCACAATTGACCCAAAAAGCCGTACAAATCAACGATCCAAAGTCCACAGATATATTCAGATATTCGTGATCAATCAAGCATGCGATCACTGATTCTCCTGTCTTTCCCATCAACAACAACGTATAAAAACAAATAAAATAAAATATCTTAAAAACCAATATAAAAATCTAAAATAAATAATAATATTAAAAGATTAAAAAAAAAATAAAAATTTAAGTTCTTATCCATTTATTAAACTGGGTCCCTCATTGCACTTTAGTATTTAACAGTATCTCCCTCATAATTCAATTATCTTTTTATTATCTACAAAGCTTTCTGTTTGTGTTTCTGTAATCCAAATTTGGAAATCTCGAGAATTTTGGTGTCTTTGGTTACGATGATAAAGTCCGTTCTTGTTCGTTCTTTTTCTTCTCCTTTGCTTATCGAAGCTAAGGATTTTCATCGCTCAAACGCTTCTAAGAAAGCTGTTTCAACTATCACTTGTTCTTCCTCTTCTGCTTCTCCTTCTTCGTCCAGAAGCAGTTCTTATATTCCTAAGCTGGAACCGTTTAGCCGAACAAAGCTCGAAAGAGCCTTTAAGGAACCACCGTTGATTGAGAAGTCAGAGAATGAACTCGCCGGTATGCCTTCTTTTTTTTTTTTTTTTTTTTTTTTTTTTTTTTTAAATCAATTTGATGGTGTTATGTAAGGTTGATCACTTGATCCATGAATGATTTGCTTAGATCTATTTGAATTTGTGTTTTATTTATCGGTGAGATCTAAAAACGTTGATGCTTGTTTTTATTTAGATTATTGTTCAACGCTTGAAGGAGACGATTCTTATAGCTGCTGGAGAGCTTATTTTGAGCTGAAAGATTTGGAAGTAAGTTTTACTAAATTCAATTCATATTAGCTATTTGAATTTTGATTATATGAGATTCAGCAAAAACTGTGTGTTTTCTTTGTAAAATTATAAATAATACATTGATATAAAGTAGTATTTTAATTTTGTTTGAACTTTTCATAAAATATTGAATAGTCAATTGGATTTTTTATGAGTTAATTTGGCACCGATTCAGACTCCAAATCAGGACTTTTCAGCTTTGGAAACAACTATAGCACCACTGAGTTTGGCTCAGTGGTAGTCAATTGGATTTTTAATCAATGATTTTTTATTCCTTTGCTTAGTCATCTGATTGAATTGTCGCGGAATTATATATAACAGAGAGAATCACCAAAAGAAGATGTAGAGAAGTTGATTCTTCAATCTGGTGGAGTAAAGTCGTTGATAGGCTGCTTACATGGAATTTCATCAATGCATAAAGGAAGAAAGAATGGTATTGGTTTCATGGCACCGATGACTGTTGAGAAAGAAAGAGACAGACTATGTCCAATACCAGATGGATTGCCAAAATCGCAGGAAGAGCTCGAAGAGGAAGAGAGATATAGAATGCCAGATTCACCATATACTAGATTACTTCGAGCTAAAGGAAGATCTCCTGCTTGGTACTCTCCTGCTCCTGACCATGAAACAGATTAACAAATAAGCTGATTTGTAGAAAGCTTTTGTTGAGTTGATGATTCTGTGCATAGCTGACATATAAGTAGATTGATATGGATGTGTGAGGTCGATTATATATCTGATTGTTGCTGCGCAAATTATTTTTCAGGAAATGAAGATTTGGAATGTGTAATGGAAGTGCTTTGCACTAGTTCTGTTTCCAACATTTCGCATGAGCGAACTTTGTGAATATTGATGCTGTATTTCAGTTGTGATAAAGCAGAATTGTATTATAGCTTTTTCTCATGGTCAGATTTTTGTTTTAATTTTCTGATATGTAAGTTGAGAATGTTAAAATAGATGCTTTTTGCAGCTCCTTGTTATTGTGAACTTCAACCAACCATCCATGTTAATGTTTAATATTTGATTGTTTAATTAGCTCAATAGAATTTCAACTTGAATACATTGAAATTTCCAAGATAACATATTCTCTGCAACATCCTATTCACTCGAGCCTTTCAGATTACCAATTCCATTGGTAAGAACACTGATCATATGATTTCGAGGCAAGTCTAGATAGATTGACATAGAAGAGGAGTCTTGACTGCTTGTGGGAGTGTATTCCCACTGAGATTTTTGTTAGAAAGATCAAGATATGCTAAATTTCTGTATTTACTCAAACTAGAAGGGATGTTGCCATAAAAATAATTGGCATTTAACTTGACTTTTAATAACTATATTAAATTACAGAGACAGTAAGGGATATCTCCAGACAACTTATTTTCACCTGAAGCTGGTGTCAATAGTTTTTAAAGCTTTGCAATAGCAGGATATCATCTTATTGTCTAGGTAAAGTCCCAACAAAATTTTTCCTATTTGTAGCAAAAGGAAGTCAACTCTTTTTCTATTAATTTTCATCACTTTTACATGATCTATCACCAAACTAAATCACAGGTGGTAAGATCATCTCGTGTTACCCACAACATGAGAGATTATGTGTGTTAAAGCAGAACCATTAAAATTTAAATAAATTGTTATGATATTACAACAAAATCACTAAGCATTCATTAAAAAAAATATGGAAAGAAATTCAATTTCTAGTTACTTTTTAACCATCCATTTGAGTTTCAATTTAGCAAATACATCAAAGGAATTCAAGCAAAGCATATAAATAGAGATGAAGGAGAGGGAAGTTTATTATAGTTAATTTCCGAAAACTAATCCTGTCCAAATTCTTAAATAAGTTAGTTAAAGGATGACCTTAATTCAAGCAAATGCTTTCCTCTAAAATTAGAGGGAGTGACAAATTCTGTGGTTCGTAAAAGTACACAAATTAATTTCCGGTGCCTAAAACAAGAGATTTATTAGTTCAGCCTGTTAATGGCTGCCAATTCTATTGTTTCTTTACCCTCCATATAACACCCCCTACCTTCATTTGTCTTCTATAAGCAGCCCTTGGAAATTCCGAGGTGAGTCAACATGGCTAACCTTCTCAGAGCCTCGGGCTGCTTTCTTTTCTTTACCTTCCTCTTCTCTTCCTTATCAACCTTCTCTCTTGCCTTAACTGAAGCAGAAGCATCTGTCATTGCTCACCGCCAGCTCTTGGCGTTGCGCCAAAATGAAGAACTTCCAAGTGAGTTTGAGTATGAGGTTGATGTTAAGGTAACTTTTGCAAACCAAAGGCTAAAGAGAGCATATATTGCTCTCCAAGCTTGGAAAAAGGCTATATATTCTGATCCGTTCAACACAACCAGCAACTGGGCCGGTGCCAATGTTTGTTCTTACAATGGCGTGTTCTGTGCACCTGCACTCGATGACCCGAAATTGAGTGTTGTTGCAGGTGTTGATCTTAATCATGCTGACATTGCTGGGTACCTTCCACCTGAATTGGGGCTTATGACAGATCTTGCATTGTTTCACATTAATTCAAACAGGTTTTGTGGAATTGTGCCTGAGAGCTTCTCTAAGCTCTCACTGATGCATGAGTTTGATATCAGCAATAATAGATTTGTTGGTGCTTTCCCTCAACTTGTTCTAAACTGGCCTGATCTCAAGTATCTGGATATCAGATACAATGATTTTGAAGGCTGTTTGCCTCAGGAAATCTTTCTGAAGGATCTTGATGCTTTGTTATTGAATGACAACCGGTTTGAATGTGGCATTCCCGAGACAATAGGCAATTCAACAGTTTCTATTGTGACATTTGCAAATAACAATTTCACTGGTTGCATTCCTCACAGCATTGGTAAAATGGCTAACTTGAATGAGATCCTTTTCACCGGCAATATACTTGGGGGTTGCTTCCCAGCGGATATTGGTATGCTAGGCAACGTTACCGTCTTTGATGCCAGCTTAAATCAGTTCACAGGAATCTTGCCATCAAGTTTTTCAGGTCTGAAGAAGGTTGAGGAATTGAACGTTGCAAATAACCAGCTGACAGGATTTGTGCCTGAGAACATTTGTAAATTGCCATGCTTGGAAAATTTCACTTTCTCGTATAATTACTTCAAAGGAGAGGCTCAAGCTTGTATGCCACCTTCAAGGAAAGACATTGTGTTGGATGATACCAGTAACTGCCTGTCTGATAGGCCAAACCAAAAGTCTGGTAAAATATGTCAACCGGTGGTGAGCCGGCCTGTGGATTGCAGCAAGGATAAGTGTGCTGGAGGAGGTGGGGGAGGAGGCAGTAATAGCTCTCCCAAGCCACCGACACCAACATCAACACCGACACCGACTTCGACACCAACACAACCATCACCAAAAGCAGAAGTCCCTGCCCCTCAATCACCACCATCACCAATAACAAAAGTTCCTGCCCCTAAATCACCACCACCACCAACGCCAACACCACTAACGCCAACACCACCGGCACCAAAGTCAGAAGTCGCTGCCCCTAAATCACCACCATCACCAACGCCAACACCACCAACCCCTACACCACCGGCACCAAAGTCAGATGTCCCTGCCCCTAAATCACCACCATCACCAACACCAACACCACCAACGCCTACACCACCTTCACCAAAGTCAGAAGTCCCTGCCCCTAAATCACCACCATCACCAACGCCAACACCACCAACACCTACACCACCAGCACCAAAGTCAGAAGTCCCTGCCCCTCAACCACCAACACCTACACCACCATCACCAAAGGCAGTTCCTACCCCTCAATCACCACCACCATCCCCAACACCACCAGCACCAAAGCCAGAAGTCCCTGCTCCTCAATCACCACTATCACCAACACCAACACCACTGGAGACATCACCATCACCATCACCATTATCTGATGACCCGCATAATCCATGGAATTTTGGGCATGGCAAACCACCACCTGCACCCGCACCAGCACCTGAGACATCTGAACCTACTCCACCAACTCCATCACCAAAACTTAGTCCACCAACACCATCCCCACAACCACAGCCTGCATCACCAACGTCATCCCCAATTCCAGTTCCCTCTCCACCAGTCCAGGCACCATCCCCACCAACCCCAATTCAGTCCCCACCACCATCAGTATACTCCCCACCTCCACCAGTCCAATCACCTCCCCCACCTGTTCAGTCTCCCCCACCACCAGTTCACTCCCCACCGCCACCAATCTACTCACCTCCACCTCCACCACCTGTTCAGTCCCCATCACCCCCAGTCCACTCCCCACCTCCACCAGTCCACTCACCTCCACCACCTTCCCCGCCACCACCAGTCCCCTCCCCACCTCCACCCGTCCACTCACCCCCACCACCCTCTCCACCACCACCAGTCCCCTCCCCACCTCCACCAGTCCACTCACCTCCACCACCCTCCCCACCACCACCAGTCCCCTCCCCACCTCCACCCGTCCACTCACCTCCTCCACCCGTCAGCTCACCACCACCACCAGTATCCTCTCCACCTCCACCACCAGTCTTTTCACCCCCACCACCAACTGCATCTCCTCCTCCTCCTACTATTGTCCCTCCACCACCGGCAGACAACTTAGTCCTCCCCCCACATATTGGGTTCCAATACTCGTCGCCGCCTCCACCAATGTTCCCAGGCTACTGATTGATATATCCTTAAATTTTGTAGTCCCCTAAAAAGCTATATGTAATATATGCACACTTCTGGTCTCTGTAATATTTTACATTTATCACTCTTCATGGAATTAAATTTGTTGCTTAATTATATGATTACACATTAATTAATTGTATACTATTGCAAATAAAAATTTCCCCTCTTAGATATTAAATTAATACAAAGTATTTATCATAATACACAAAATCAATATTTCCTATTTTTTTAGCTATATCTAACAGTTACAGTATGCGAAACTTTTAATCATTCATTTGTTGAAGCATTTGCACTACTCTGTCCATGGAAGGCCGGTTTTTAGGATTATTGGAAAGGCAATTCTGAGCAATTCCAATCATTTCTCTCATACTTTCCTTTACTTCTTCCATTTTTGGGTCACATATACCTCTCAATCCTTCTCTTTTTCCCTTTTCTGTAACATATTCTCCCAAGTTAGTCACAGTTGGTCTTTTCCCAGTAATGAGCTCCAATAACAGGATTCCAAAACTGTAAACATCAGATTTAGGAGTAAACATTTTTGGATAATTTTGATAATCGGATGCTAGTTCAGGCGCAATTCTGCCAGGATTTCTTCTGATGATAGTTGCTGGAGGAACAAGGTAAGGCGTTTCATAGCCGGAGAGGCAGGCAGAGCAGTCGGTTTTAATCAAGATATTGCTAGCCTTAATCACTCCGCAGACAAGCGTATTGCCCCTTTTTGTAACTTGGCTGTGAATGAAGGCTACTGCCATTGCTGCACATAGCGCTATATGTTTCCGAGTTTTCCAACTCAATGGGGTAAATTGGATTCCTTCACTCCCTAAAACCATTAAAAGCCCTGAGAGTTAGCGTGATTGGTAAGGGAGTTTTTTTACTTTCTTATTGATGTAATGTTTGGATGCATAGGCTGAGCCTGAAGGATACATTTTCAAAATTCCACGCTCAGTTTCGATTAAAGCCCTACTGATTAGGAAAAAAGAAAAAGAAAAAGAAATTATGTACTTAAGGATCAGATCTTATAATTTTCAAAACTCACCATGCAGGAGCTCTTCTAGACTTCCCAAGCACAAATAGTCGTACACAAGAAAAGCTTCTCCACCATACCAGAAACAACAATACATTGGCAAGAGCCAAGAATCACGAATTCCTCCAAAAAAATTAATCCAAGATTCAAGATCATTTGGCTTAACTAATCCTTCTCGGATCATTCGAACAGTGACAATGGATCCACAATTAAGAATGACCTTAAACAAAGTTCCTAAAGTACCTTCACCAAGCATACTTTTTGGAAGTCGAGCTAATTCTGATGGATCACAGTCTCTTGAAATGGCTTGATGTTTAAAAATCAATTTAGTTGGAAGTGTGACATTCACTTCTAGCAATGACACAGGAGTTATGTTGGTTACTTTACCTTCACTGGATTTAGTTCTTGATTTTACAAATTTGGAGAAGATTAGTTGAATAGCTGCGTAGATTATGCAAAAACAAGAAGATAAAGCCCGTGGAAAACAAGATAGCTTGTTCATGTCTGGTATAGGCTTAATTAGAGAGAAATTTTCTGTGTTGCTAGCACAAAATAATTAAAGATTTAATTTCCTTCTTGACAAGGGATTTTCTTTTTTATTATTACTTATAATATTTAAACCGTTGGTTTTTTCACCACAAACCTTGGAGATATCATCATCCATGGAAATAAGCACAGCTCTTGCTTAATTATAAGATTGATACATGATTATATTGAATTACTAATTCAATGGTATATCAATATGATTATTACTAGACAGTGGCCCGCGCTTTGCATATTCATTTTTTTTTTTATACTATCATTTAATATATAAGATAATTTTTAATTATTTATTTATTAAGATAATTTGTTTATTTTTATTTTTTTAAATTTTATTTAATACGCAAATTAAATAAAATTTTATTATTTATTAAAATAAATTATTATTGTCATTTTTTTTATTTGTATATGAAATTATTTGTGTATAACATGCATTATATATATTTTTATATTCATTATAATTATATACTCTCTCTCTCTCCCATAATAATAGACTTACATTAATTTCACACTGATTAAGAAAATGTAATTTTTATAGTTAAAATAATATATTTTTCCTATAATATTGGATGATTCTCTTTGATGTAGTTTTCCAATTACCATAGGGTAAAATGCCACATAGGTCACTAAATTTTTATTACTATTTCAAATTGGTCACTAACTAGGATTTCTTCTTAGATTTGTCATTGACCTTTTAAAATTATTTCATTATATGGTTATCTGATACCATTGGACTAAAACTCAGCCAGCTAGCTGATGTGGCACAACATGTCAGCAATGTGGACCAGCCAAAGTAACATGTCATGGACACGTGTCATTATATTTTATAGATTGGCATCCACGTTATGTAGGTAATTTGAATGTGCTCGAGCCCCATTTGGTTAGGGTTAATACACCTTGGCTAGTGCATGACTGATAGAGGTTGGAGAGAGAAGATTAAAAAATTTTATTGCCTTCCTTTCTCTCTTTCCCTCCCTCGATCTGCTTTCCCTTCTCTCCCTCGATCTAAAACTCGTCTATCTTTCTCTCTCGCCCTTGATCTGTTCTAGATCCTTCTCCCTCTTCCATCATCTCTTCTTATTCACTATCTCTATCAATCTCTTCTCTGTTAATTGTAATCTCAAAATCTGGGTTTGAAAGCACGAAAAAGGTAGTTTGAATGGACTAGCGGCATAGGAAGAAAGATGAGCAAGTACCTACTTATTGTAAGTATATGTTGTGATTGTGCTTTTGTGATAATGAAATGGGGTTTGACGTTTATTATATGCAGAGTGGGATGTTTTGTATTCAATGGGTATATTCAAAAGGGATAAGGTACTAAAAACCCAATCACTTTTATCTAATGGACTTGTTAAACCCTTTTAAAATTTTTGGGCTCTTATAAGATTCTTACATTTTATTTTAGCCCAATAAAACTCTAATATAATAAAATCTATTAGTGGGCTAACAAGCAAAAACCCCTCACATGCCTCCTATTTATCACAAGCAGGAAAAGAATCACCTATCTCTCACTATAGCTCTCTAGTATTAAAATTCCCAAATTAAAAGGATGAACCCTAAATTACCAAACTAAAATCCAGCAACAATGTCATCTCTTTCTTCATATTTGACTTCACGAAGTCAAGCTCGTAGAAGGTGTGGAGGTTTTCAAAGGAATAATGAAATCGATTATATCCCATATTATTTGGAAAGGTAGTGAAAGATGAGGAGTGAAAAATAGAAAAAAAAAATAAAATTATTATTATACCATCTTTTTCTTTGATTGGAATATGAAAATAAGATTAAAAATGTAATTTTATTTATAAATATAAATAAAAAAAATTCTTTCCTTGGCTTTCACTCAAAAAATGAAGGAAATAAGTTTTGATGGACGGAAGAGAATCCCTTTCATTTTTCCAATCTTTCTCCATCTTCGTGAACAATGGAAAAACTCTTTCTCCGCCCCTTTTCATTATCCACCACTTCCTCTCTTTGAGCATTTCCTCTCTTTTCAAACGTAGTGTGAAAATCATGTTTGTTTTGTTTATTCTGCAAACAGTGTAATTATGCTTGGTACTTGGTGGCAAGGCTGCGTTTTGGTGCATTTGCCAAATTGTTGAAAAAAAGAAGAAAGTAATAATTGTCAATATAGGGTTGTTTGGGGGTAAATTTTGCAAATTGGGATGAAAAGCTAGTCAAAAAGAAAATAAAAAAAACCAATTATAGCTTACCAAATATGAGTATGGTAATTCTTGTTGTACTTCATTTTGCTTTTCTTTTTCTTTTTATGCAACAATGTTAAAAAAAAAAAAAAAACCATTGGCAGATTAAGATGTGACCAATTTTTTTCTTTGATAAATATTTCAAATATTTATGATTTATATGTTTCATTATTAATTATTAAATTTTAAAATGGTAATTTTTGAAAAATCTTTTATTGTAAGTGATTATAAATAATTTATTTTACGAAGTATTTATATTTAATGCTTAAGCATAAAATAATGTGATATGAATTGAAATTATAAATTAAAATTTAAATACAAAAAATATATAAAAGAAATTGAAAAAAAATATGAAAAAAATTTTAAAGTGAGGATAAGTTAATTTATAAAAATTTCTTATAACATAACTTTCATGAGCATCTAATCTGATTAAAGTTAAAAAAAAAAAAATTAATAATAATAATGTCTCCAAAATTGAAAACGCTGCCGTTTTATCCCATCTCATGAATTAGCAAACACGTTACCGTTTTGAACTTTTGATTGCATTTGCTTCCATGGCACGTTGAGATCAAACCGATAGGTGATGGTGAGGTATCGGGTCTATATCAAATCCCAGCTCTGGTCTTCGTTTTATGTCAAAAACAACATCAGTACTTTGCATCAATTTGCCAATCCGCACCAAACTCCATTTCCAAAGAAAATAGCTTCAAACATCATTTGATATAAATTATATTTTTTGAATTCAAATTATACACAATGGAAGATAACAAGAGTTCACCCACGAAAGAATATAAACAACCCCAAAACCAAAACCAAGACCAAGAGCCAGAACCCAAAGCAGAGCAACCACCGGAACCCAAGAGCACTGGAGGAGGAGGAGGATGGGGTGGGTGGGGTTTCTCTCCTTTCTCCGTTCTCTCAGATCTTCAGAAGGCTGCTGAAGAGATCTCCCGCAATGTACGTTTTTATTTCATTCTTCTCTTTCAGCACTGGCATTGTTGTTTTTTTTTTCTTTCTTTTTTTTTTTTTTCGTTTTTGGCTTTCTGGGTTTTTGAATTTAGTGTTTTTAAATTAAGGGTTTGGTTAATTGGTTCAGTGTCAGATCTAGTTTGTAAGTTGGATTAATGTGGTGGTTCGATTTTTGTTTCGTTTTTAGCTTTACATGTGTTGTGTTTGGAGAAGATGTGGTTATGGTGATTTTATTTTGTTTCTTGAAAATGAATGTGACTAACAAGCAATTACATTTTAGTTTTCATGGAATGCTTTGCCTTTACTAATGGAATAGTGTAGTAGTCAGTAATTGGTGTTTACAGGATCCAAAACTCAGATGGCGGTACTGTAGCTCGCAAATTTAGAAGCCAATGTGTAGGCAATTGCTTTTGTATTTTGTGATTCAGTCATTGACTATATAATGAAAGAGATTAAAGTTAAAAAGTGGGGTTTTGGAACTTTTGAAGGGTGCAAGTAACGTCCCATAATTGTTTGCAATGTTGTTTGTTTGGATTTCTGTTGAGCAGTTCTAACTTCTATCTGGATGCAGGCTGCTGAAGTTGCAGAGAAGGCAGCAAAGAGCATTGCGGATATGCAAAATGTTGCTGAGGATTCTGAATCTTCTAAGGGAGAGGAAGAGCAAGAAGAATCTGATAGTGATAAGGAAACTGAAGATGATACTAACAAGTTACGGAAATCTGCTTTGGATAAATTGGAGAAAGCAAGTGAGGATTCCTTACTAGGCCAGGCAAGTGTTGCTTGTATATTTGCTATTTCAAATTGTGATGCACCATTCCAGTTCTGTTGGGAAGACTTATGATTGCCTTTTCTTCTGTCCTAAAGGTGCATAAAGATCTAGTTAATAGTTTCCAGTTTCCCTTTAATTCATATTTCCTTGCATGTAACTGAATCTTGTTTAGTTGATGTTTCAAATTAATTCACCTTTTCCAAATTATGCCTCCTCTTTTTTTGCGTCTCTGTCCACCTGGGCTTAATTGCTTGATTTGTATTAGTGTGTATATCACAGCTCTTTGTCTGTTTTTTATTCTCTCGTTCTATTTTTCGGTTGAGAGAGGACAACAAAGTACCTGCATGTCTTTGAGAGAGTGCATTTTTCTATCGTTCTTTGGAATATGCTTGATAAGTTGATTATCTCGTATAGTTTATCAATGCTTGTTTTGTTTGGTCTATATTTGCCGTAACCTTTGCAATGGAAATACTCTTTTTTCATTTGGTTGTAGTGTTAGTTGTATCCTTTAATTCTGGAAGCATCATATTGTTTCTTCTCTTTCAATGGTTTTAGGGTTTGAAGGTTCTTGATCACTCCGTGGAGAACTTTGCTTCAGGAGCATGGCAAGCATTAGGAAATGCATTGAAAGGGGGATCTAATTTGGTTCAAAAGTAAAGTATTGGAATAATGGAACTTAGCATTATCTTCTTTATTGAAATTTATTTATTATTAATGGTAAATATATAATGGTTCATGTTACAAGGTAATAGATTTTGCTGGTCCTGCCTTCTAATAAACTCAATCTATGAGCTAGCTAAAACTAGCAAATACATGCTCATATAATCAACAAAAGCAGGAGTGATTAATTCATGCCTGTTGAAAAGTTCCAATAGGTTTCTGGGGAATGAATAAGTGATTTAAGGATGTAGGGCTGTTACTTTAAGCCTAAAACAGAGTACATAATAAAAATATTATGTTCTTATGGGGTCTCTTTTATGAACTTGTCTCTCTCTTTTTCTTTTCCCTCAATTTAAGATCTCCTGTAGCTATGTCTATATCATTAGATTTCAGTTTGGGTTTTGCCTATAGGAGTTCTGTCTTGACCTTTGTGCTTTTGCATAACTCTGAGCTTGGATAAAATAAAACCCTCCAACAGGCTGTAGGGATTCATTTACTTAACTAGTCCCAACTATCTATATAGAAAGATTTCATTAGGATAAATGCAGTAGGAAACTTGTCAAGTGCTTAAGCTCACAGCTGAGATATATGAATTTTTGAAGAAAACTATTGTTCCTTTGCAAGAAGTCAAAGGAACATACTGGTAAAGTTTTAACGCAATAGCATGAAACAACACAGGCTACTGGGCAATGCAGAGTCCTGTTCCAAATGAGTTTTCTGATTTCTACCTCTGTTTTTCTCCCTTTCTTTTTCTTCGTTCTATTTTTTTATCTAGGCTTGAGCATTCTGCCGTGAACCTTACCGAATCAATTCAACATGGTAACTTACCAGGAGGAGCTGGTTCCGTCGCACCATCCTTACTAGAGGTTAGCATGTACATTATCATGTTGGTAATGAATGTTATCATTATAACTTATTCTTGACCTCATGTTGCAGACTGGAAAAGCTTTTACAGCAAAGGGAATGCAAGTGCTTGAATATGTTAGCAAGGAGACCATAGATCTGCTCATCACAGAGACTGGTATAGAAGTTGAGAAAACTTCTAAAGGCTCTGAACGAGAAGCTGATGAGGATCAGTTACTTGAAGAAGTAACATTTGATCGATGCTTCTATATATATGGTGGTCCAGAACATTTGGAGGTTATTTTCATATCTTTTTTCTCGTTATTTGTTTATTGAGATGATGGTTAGTATTGAAACTGTTATAACTATAATGCTGTAGGAGCTTGAGGCATTGTCCAGCCATTATGCCCTATTATTTAATCGAAGAAAAACAAAATTACCAACTGAGCAGAAGGCTGTATATGATGGAAAGCTTAAACTTGTTCAGCAAATTTTCAATTTGAGTATTGAAATGGATGAGAATAGTGCAGAGTCCAACAAAGGGAAGAAAATAGAGACTGGAACAGAGGGAAGTACTGACGAGATGAAAAACTTACATGATTCAAGTGTCAGCAAAGCAGCTGACATGGCTGCAGGGTAATTTCGCTTTGTGCATAAATGCATTTTTGCTGTTTAGGGATTTTATGTATTAGAAAATTTTGTTTGGTGTCATATGTGTCATACATGTGATGTGTATGTTATTCGTGTCATTTCCTGTCAGACTTCTTTTCTTGTCTCATCAACTCACCTTTATTAGAATACTGAGGTCTCTGAAAATATCTGAACTGTATACTTGCCTAATATTAACCTATACGTTCCAATTAGCAACTTTCACTTATTAAAGTTGTCTTTAGATTGTGGACAATGCTTGTTCTTTTGGGATTTTATTTTTCTAAAAAGATACATTGACAATGGTTGCTGTGAGATGTTAACAAGATGCCATCGTGAGTGCTAAAAGTTGTCGGATTACTGTAATATATCTATGACTGGTATTCCGTGCTTGACTTTTGCTTTTTGCTATAATTGTCTCAACATGTTGCAGGTTTACAAGTGCTCTGGCTGGACTGACTGTAAATGACATAGTTCAGAGGACTACAGGCAGACTAGAAACTCTTCACTCAGAGGGCGTTCATGTATGCAGATATATCTTTAATGTATTTTTCTTTATTCAGGTAACTTTTACTAAATATGATGAAATTCATGTTTTTGCAGCGGCTTTCTGAAATGTCCAGTTCAGCAGTGTCTCAGCTTCTGATACTTGGAAAATCTATCATATCCAATGCTAACAAAGTGCAGGAAGAAGATGTTGATTGGGATATTGTGAATATTGAATGGCCTGAAGATTCTGTTGAAAAAGCTAAAGTAATCCGAATGAAGGCACAATCAATGGCAGGATACGTTGAAGCTGTTTGCAACAGTTTTATCACAGGTTGGTCTTGTAATGCTTTGTAGATGCTGCTTGGATTAGCACAACATTTAAGCTGGTGCAAGAATTTACATTGATCCCATATGGTCTTTACTTATTGCACAGTATTAGTATAGTTGTTAAAGGTCTATCTCAGGCACAAGTTTCAACAGGTGCTAGGTCTGGTGCCTTTATTGTGGACAGGTAGATGACCTAGCTGATGTGCACACTTTATTGCCTAGGCAGCAGGCGCAGCCTTTTTCAGGGCACAAGTTATGTTGTGCCTCTGTTGCATTTTGTTTGCCACAATTTTATTTTTTCTATTTACTTGATGTTATTTAATCTAAACTATTGACATGAAATAAGCTATTGGTTCACGGTGTATTGAATTACACAATAAAATTGAAAGCACAAAAAAGAACAAGATGAAAACTGGAATGTTTTCAATTGAAAATAAGACCAAACAATTTTGAAAATAAGACCAAACAATTGAAAAAATTAAAACAAAAGAGAATGCTACCACAAAAAGAAAAGAAGATGATGAAAAGGAGACAATATTCGGGATAGAATTTCTAGAGTCACCTTTAACTAATCTACTTCCTCCGTGTGCCTCATTTGTTTCCATTTTTCTTTCCCCTGCTCTCTTGCTTTCCTTCTCTACTCTTCCTTCCTCAGTTCCTGTTGTTGTTTTTGTTCCTCTGAATTATAAGAAACCTAGAAGAATATTATTTTTCCTCACTTATACAAATAGTTATTAAAGGCGCAAGGCGCAGGCATGGCCTCAGGTAAGGCAAGGCACACAAAAAACAAAATAAAACAAAAAATCCTATGTAAGAAAATTATTCATGATAAAATAAGTAACTCATTTAAAATAAAAACTTAAGCTGAAAACCTTGAAACTAAAGAAGTTAAAAAGTCTTAAACCATACTTCTACATTCAACTAAATCATAATAACCCTTAATTTTCCAATAACAACCAGAACCATAAAGACTTGGAAGTCTTAAACTATAACTAAGGTAGGTAAAAAGTCTGAAGTCATAATCCTACATTCAACTAAATTACTAAAATATAATTCTTGATTCCATAAAATAACTATAATCATAAGACAAATAGACAACTACTCATCATCATCAATATCATCATAATCATCTTCATTAAACTTTTCTTCTTTATTCTCTTTATACTCTTCTTCAAAATCAATCTCTTCTTCTTCCTCATCCAGTATTACCTCTTAAATTTGAAGAGGATGCTTTTGCTTTCTGCCTTTTTTTATTAGTATCATAATTACTAGTTAAAAAGAAAAATGCAGAGCTTTCTCCTCTAGTCAACAAACAGATATGGGTTTGTATAAACGACCTAAGTAGAAGGGAAAAAAAAAAAGAAAAGAAAAGAAAAGAAAAGAAATGGGGTTGTTCAATGAAAAAAAAAAGGGATGGATAGGGGTCTAAAATGGCCGTTGAAGAAAATAAAGGGAAAAATAGGAGGTGGTAAAGAGAAGGGGGAAAAAAGGCTAGGAGATCAGATAAAAAAAAAGAAAAAAAGTGGAAAAGAAAAATCCTAAATCTGGGTTGTAGAGAGAAAGTACCTGTTTGTGCTCACGAAGGATGTTCTTCTTCTTCCTTGATTCATTGAAAGATCTTATGTTTGTCTTTTTCCAATCTTCTCTTATTCTTCTTTTTCACTTTTATTTTCTTATTTTTTGTGCTTTTTAAGTATCAAATCAAGTGTGTGTCCTTATGGTAAGTCATAGATCAACTTTGAAAAAATAAGATACGAAGTAAATATTAAAAAGGCGCTCCTTTTGCGCCTTGCGCTTGTCTCAAGGTGCGCACCTTAGGCCCATAGGCGCTTGCCTGAGTAAGATTGCCCACCTTGAGACTTTTGAGGCACAAGCCCCTGCGCCTTGCTCCTCTCTATGCTTGTACAGAGATAAGCACTGACATTTATTTGTGTTCTCAAATGTGGATTTTAATATTTTTGTCTCCAATTGTTTTAGGCCTTTGCCTTTATATGAGATATGGATTCTAGCAATTCTAATAGATCTTCCATGGAACACATACTTGTTAAATCTAAAAGAAGGGAGTATTGATTACAGAATGGTATAATAGTAATTCTCTTATAGATATATGGTATTTATTTTAACTTTTAGCAAATTTTGTTTATTTTGTACCTCAACTCAAAGTAGTGCACATCTTTATGTTCCAGAATACATACGATTGCACAAAGACCACTTTTGATTGTCCTCTAAAATGTCTCAAGGTGTTTAAGGAACACTGAACACTGAACAGGAGTTTGGTTGTAGTGCCTTATAATTGCTGATACCTTTGGGAATTATGGGTTCTAGATATGAAAATTCTATATTCATAATACATGCATTCTTGATGGTATACTCTTGTTAGAGATTCTAGTTTATATACCCGCGCAAAAGAAGAATAAAAACTTGAATAAACTATGAAGAAAGCTTCACAATGAAAGCCTGATCTAACATTACTTCAAAAGTAGAAGATGATACAATTGATTTGGAGAAATATGGATTATACTTTCACTTTTGTTTTTTTTTTTTTCCTTCTCTCTGTTTCATCGTGACCCTGCTGCCTGTTCATATTTTACCCTCAACAATGCTCCCAAGATGTAACTTTATTTGATTGTTTAATTCATGTAATGTTGTTCAGGCATCTCTGATGTTGCTGAAGCTTATGCAGCTGCCATGAAAGTTGCTACTGCTGACTCCCATGATAATCTTCCAAAGGCATCAATACAGGAAAAAGCCAATGCTTTCTCTGAACTTATCCGCACTGATCGCAGGACTGCAGTGAGCAAAATCCAGGATGGGCTACAATACTTATCATACGTACTGATGTCCACATCTATGCCGCCTGTTTGAAAACTCTTTACACTGTCAAATGTTACCAAGTAATATTTGTAAATAGCTGTTCAATTTTAGGGTTTTTTTTTTTTTTACAGTCTGAAAATGAAGTCCAAATTTAGATGAAACTATTTCTTCTTTTAGATCTTTGAAGCATTCAATTTAAAATGCAAACAGTTAATTTCACATATCAAAAATACTGAATAGAGCTGTCTTCTGCTTTTTTTTTTTTTTTTTTTCTTTCCTAAAACTGATTGAGATGGTGAATAATTGAACTAATGACGAAGCAACTAGCCAAGTGATGTGTCCGGAACAGGATCTAGCTCCCCACCATTGTTGTCTCCAATTAGAAAGCAGCAAAGTGTGGGGAATGGAAGTGGTTCCCACCATTGATAGCTGCCTCGTTGTCCCTAACAGAGATGGTTCAGGCTGTCCGCAGAGGTCAATTCCTTGCTCTTATCTCAACTGATCGCACTAGTAAACTTTGTTATTATTACCCCAAAAAAAAAAAAAAAGAAAAAAGTCCACATTCAAGGAACCTGATAGCCACTTGCATAACATAAATTAAAACACCATCTTTGCCATCTTTACTTGCCCCAAAAAAAAAAAAAAAAAAAAAAAAAAAAAAAAAGAAAAGACATTTTTAAAATGGGAGAGCTTGATCCATCCTTCATTCAAGATACCGAATACAGACCAACTCTTAAAGTTATAGAACCTGAAGAAGTTCCTGTAATTGATTTCTCAATTCCAGAACAACAACTCATTTCAGAAATAAGAAATGCATCCAAGAAATGGGGATTCTTTCAAATAATCAACCATGGAGTGCCATGGGAATTATGTGAAAGAATAAGAAAGACTGCAAGAGAGTTCTTTGATAAACCAATGGAGGAGAAGAAGAAGTTGCAAAGAGATGAAGTGAATCCAACTGGGTATTATGATAGTGAACATACAAAGAATGTTAGAGATTGGAAAGAGGTTTTTGATTTCTTAATGGAAGATCCTACTTTTATCCCTGCTTCAGCTGATCCTGATGACGATCAACTCAGGACCATAACTAATCGATGGCCTGAGAACTACCCTGGCTTTAGGTAAACTTCTTTTGTTCCTATTGGTATTGTCAGAATTTGAAATCCTGACTTCCTATGCTATGATTGAAGTTACTAATCTAATCAAAATTACATTCGCAGTTACAGAATTAATGCCAATATTGAATTACAAATTACTAATGTAATGAAAATTATTCATAAATGAATCACTGCAATGCTGATCTAATGAACGATAAGTATATTTACGATTTTAGTGTTCGGTGGGTGCATATACGATTTGAACAATATACACAGGTTAGAATCTTTTTTAATTAGCCCAAATATTAAAAACATAAATAAATAATATATATATGCATGATATTTATTAAAAATCACAAGAAATATGTTGTCTTGAATTGAGGTTGATAATTGGATTCTTGATCAAATTTTAATTTGGTCTAATTTTGTTTGATGTACAAGAACTAATGGAAAATTTTTATTTTCTAAACATGCAGGGAGACATGTGAGGAGTACTCTCGAGAAGTGGAAAAATTAGCGTACAGGTTATTGGAACTTATTGCTTTGAGTTTAGGGTTGCCAGGTGACCGATTCGTTGATTTCATCAAAGGGGGAGTGACCTTTTGTAGGTTGAATCACTATCCTCCATGTCCTAAACCAGACCTAGCTCTGGGTGTTGGTAGACACAAAGATTCTGATGCCTTAACTGTCCTCGATCAAGATGATGTAGGGGGATTAGAAATTAAGAGAAAATCTGATGGTGCTTGGGTTTCGGTTAAACCCAATCCTAATGCCTACGTCATCAATCTTGGTGATTGTATTCAGGTAATCTCTTATATTTACTTTGTTTTCACATTAGAATTGAAATTATTTTTTGAATAACACTTTTATATATATATATATATATATATATATATATATATATATATTCATTATAGCTCTAATAGGCTGAATAGACTGAAATAATATTATAAGCTATAAAATAATTAAAAATAATTTTTTTTTTTTAAGATCTCTTATCAAACAAAATAAAAATTTTTGTAATTAGAGACTCGAATATAAAATTTTTCGCTTTTTACTCTATGCGGAAAATGAGAAAACTAGTTTGATCGTACCTAATTAATAATTTTTTTTTAAAATTTCTTTGAAACACACTTTTTAAATACAATTGGGCAACATAAGTGAGTTATGTGCTCAAATTACAATATTTAAAATTTAGCTATAAGAAAAATTTATGTGCACTTTTTAGGTAGGATCAGTTGAGTATATAGACAAAAATTCTTGTTCAAATTCAAATTATTTTTAGTTGAATGTAAGTGCATCAGATATAATGACAGAGTTAGAGGCCGAGGGGAGCCATGGTGCTCTTTCCTCCTGATTTTCAAAGTATAAAAAGGTGTAAAATTAAAAAAAAAAAGTCATATATTATATTTGGTTCCACTTATTTTAAGTGAAAATTTTCCTTAAATATATAGTTAGCTTAATTATACATATCACTTTAATGCAAATTACTATAATTTAAGAAATTTGATCCCTCATAAAAAAAAATTTGTGACTATAAATTGAATAATTTGAATGTGCAGGTTTGGAGCAATGATGCTTATGAGAGTGTAGAGCATAGGGCGGTGGTGAATACAGAGAAAGCAAGGCTTTCAATTCCCATATTTTTCTTTCCTGCACACCATGCCACATTGAAGCCTTTGGATGAGCTACTAAACGAAAATAACCCTCCTAAATACCGTCCATTTAACTTTGGCAAGTTTTTTGCTACTAGAAACCGCAGTGATTTCAAGAAAAGAGAAGTGGAAAATATCCAAATTCATCATTTCAAGATTTCTAAGTAATCAATTTATTAATTTATTTTTAAAAGTAATATAATTAATAAATAATGAGTTTGTTGTTCTACTCTGAGTATATATAATACTGAGTTTACTGAGATGCTTTAATAATTAGTCTTTCAAAGTATTGGTCTCTTGTGCACACTGAAACTGAACTATAATAATATGTACTCTTTTCGTTCCATAATATTTGTTATTTAAGGTTTTGATATATATATTAATAAAATTATTAAGTTGTTATAATTCTAAGATAAAAAAATTAAAATATCTTTTATTGATTTTGATATAAAGAAATAAAAGTAATTAATATAAAATATTTAGTAGAAAATAAATAAAAAGTAAAATTGAAAAAAAAATATTAAATATTTTATTAAAATTTTAAAATGACATATAAATTAGAATAAAAAAATTTCTCTAAAATGATATTTATTTAGGGATGGAGGGAGGATTTATTATTGGCTTCTTGTATATCTGTGTAAGCTAATAATGGATAGAAAACACATTGATGAAGTCGATTAGGAATTTAATGTTAAATAATCAGTAAAAGTAGCTTCCCATTGTGTGTACGGGTGTGGCCAGGATTTGGTTAGTTCCAACTAGCTATTATTAAGGTTATATAACTTCAATTTGTCATTATTAAATCACTTAATTTTATGTATTATTTGGTATGAAATAAATGAGCTATAAAGTAAAATTTATTGAGTTTGGGAGAAATATATGTATTATTTTATTTGAGATATTTTTTCATAAAATTTAATAGTACATTAAATAGTATGATATCTTTCTTTTTATGCCCTTTATTAAATACAATTCTTATATTTTCCTATAAATTTTATGAAGAAGAGTTAATATCTAAGGATAAAATAGATATAAATGATAAAAAAAAAATTTTAAAAATAGAAATGGGACATACTTTTTAAGATATCCCAAAAAAAAAAATATTTCCAATAAAATAGAATGAAAGGAATACTTCTCACTATTAAATAATGTAATGTACTGTTGATGAATTTGATGCAGTTGACATGCAAACTCATATAAAGAAATTGATTTTTCTTCCTCATCCTTTTATATGGATTAGTATCTAGTTAGTCCAAAATTAAATCATAATCTAACACTCTCCAGGCGAGCAAATTCCTTCCATTAGAACCGTACTTGAGAGTTTCCTACCTCATACGGCTCAGCAATCCATTTTTTTTGCGGCTTGAGCTAATAACATTAAATAGCATAACTTTAAGTGCACATAAAAATAAATTCAACATATTCAACATAAGTAAATTTCAAAAAAGTTATCTAATTTTTTTTTTAGGATGTCCTAAAATACTTGCTTACTTTAAAAATAAATATAGGTATTTGTCCATTTTATCCTTATTAATTAAAATATGTAGTATATATATATTCTCAAAATTAATAAAAAAAAAGTAGTAATAAATGAGTATAAATAAATGTATAAGTAAAAAAATATAATAAAATTTATGAATTCGCAAATAATTAATGATTTTTTTAAACTGTGTGAAAAAAGTGGACAACTTTTTTAAAATAAAGAGAGTATGATAAAATAACAAACGCTAAGAGTGGTGGTTGTTGTATATAATTAATGCAATATACTTCATTCCATATGCTACAATATTTGCAACTCATCATACTATATCCATAAATAAATGATACAAATAAAATTCATTATGGTCTACAATGATCTCTTATTGACTTTCCCTTCAAATCCTGAAGACATAAATGTATACACTCTCATAAAACAAAAAATCATTAATGCAAAATTAGAAACACAAAAATAAGCTTAGAGTATTGGCTTTATCATAAATATATGTCTTTTGATGATACAAACAAGACCTATTCTTTGTACATGCTCCCTAAATCTCTTTGGTTGCAACCCTTAGTTAACAGTTTTGCTATCATCATATTAGTACTAATATGCTCAATAGACACTCTTTATTTTTGAACTTACTCCTTAATAGGAAAATACATTAATTCCATATGTTTGTCATCTTTTAAATATTTATCATTCTTAGAGAAAAATACTACTACAGAATTACCATAATAGATTTTCAACAGTTTGCTAATGGTGTTAATAATCCCAAGTCTTTAAATAAAATTTTGCAACTACAACATATGAATTACGGCTTCAAAACACATCATAAACTTTGGTTCAATAATAAATGAAACAATGATAGACTATTTAACACTTATCTATGATATTGCTCCATTTGTTAAAAGAAATATATAACTAAATATGGATTTTCTGCTATCAAGACATCTAATAAAGTTTGAATTTAAGTATCTAATTACTTCAAATTGATCATACTTTGAATATATGAGTATGTAGTTCTTTATTTTTTATAAGTATTTTAATACTTTCTTTACAACTTTCTAATGAACAGTTCTATAATTACTTTGATATCTATTTAACATTCTGACTATGAAATTGATATTCAATCTTATATAAATTTGCAGATATATTAAATTACCTACAATCGAAATATAAGAAATTGATTCCATCTCATTTTTTTCTATATCATTCTTTGAACATTGTAGAAGACTAAATTTGTTTTCTTTTTGCATAGAAATAATTCATGCTGATCACTTGCCAATATTGAATCTTTCTAAAATTCTTTCAATATAACATTTATGAGATAGTCCCAATAATCCTAAGGATCTATCATAGAAAATTTCAGAGATAGATGGAGAGAGGGCAGATAAGTAACACAGGAAAGAAATAAAAAATTATTAAAAATTAAAAAAAAAAAAGAAAAAAGAAAAAAAAAAATCCAAGCAAGTGAAGTCCCCCGTGGTGGACAGCAATGGATATGATTGCACTTCGGACACAATTAGTGGTCACTACACAAGGCCGATAGTCGGCCATGTGGCATTTTCTAAAAAAATTTTTTTGCGGGTGTCTTTTATTTATTTATTTTAATGTATTTGTGTAAAAAATCCTTAAAAATAATTGAATGGGCTATAAAAATAATTCCACATATAAAGTCGAAGATTGGGCCAACTGCAAATAGTTTCGGCCCATTTATAGTTATAGCCCGCAACCAAATAAACGGACGCAAAACCCTAATTTCTATTTAAGAATTATACCTATTTCAAATCCCACTTCCAAGACTCTCTCTACTTTCTTCCACTGCTCAGCCGCCTCCTTCTCTTCCTCCCCCTCTAAGCGAACCAGATTATCCAAGAATCAACATGTCAGGGTAAGATTTTTTTTTCTGCAATTTTCTATCATGGATTCATTGGTTCTATAGATTTAAATCTTAAGCTTTTCAATATTTTCTTGATTTTGTCATGCAATGTAACATTATCTTGAAAAATTTTGGCTTTATTGATTTGAATCTTAAGCTTCAAAATGATATTATTTTGATCAGTGAGGAGGGTACCGTTGCTGTTGAGACACCTGCTGTTCCGCCTCTGGGTGAGCCCATGGATTTGATGTCTGCATTGCAGTTAGTGCTCAGAAAATCTTTGGCTCATGGTGGGCTTGCTCGAGGTCTGCACGAAGGTGCGAAAGTGATCGAGAAGCATGCTGCCCAACTATGCGTATTGGCTGAGGACTGCAATCAGCCTGATTATATCAAGCTTGTCAAAGGCCTTTGTGCTGATCATAATGTCAGCCTCATAACAGTTGCCAGTGCTAAAACCCTTGGAGAGTGGGCTGGGGTGAGTATTATCCGTTGACTAGTTTTATATTTGTGGTTTCTTGAACTTGTTTCAATTATTCTCATTTGGAAATGGAATCTACACTTTTTTCTTCTTGTTTCTATTTGTTGAGCATGATGTTTCTTTTAATGATAAAACTTGTTATTGGCTTTGTAAAATCATAAAAATGTTTGTCTTTTTGCTAAAGTCTTGAGCTTTCTTTATATCCTGCATCTCCCTAATTGAAATAAAGATTGATTTCTCGTTCCTTGTTCCCCTTGCAATTAGAAAAGAAAAGGTAGAAAATGAATTAAGTATTTAGCATCCTTTGTGGATTTGATTATAAGTGTGAAACCCAACTAGTCATAGCATTATTTCTGAGTGTAATGTTTTATATATTTTCTTATTCATAGAGATGTTTGGAGTCAATTTATTCTAATTATTTTTGTTCTTTTATTTTATTGGGTAATGGCTCTAGTTCCTGAATGAATTGCCTGGAGTCGATCATAACTATCGCTTAAGATGTGCTAATATTAATTTTATTTTCGAATTGTTTTGGGGTCAATCAGTGTTACTTTTCCTCTGAATTATTCATAGTTTCTGTTTATGTTTCTGTGCTCTTGCATGATAGTTGACTACTTTTGACTTGAAATTGCTGCACTTTCATGATCTAGTTATGATTTCTCCATTCTATTTAGTAACCATCTCATGATATTTATTGGTTCCTTAACTGCAGTTGTGCAAGATTGATTCTGAGGGTAAGGCCAGGAAGGTAGTTGGTTGCTCTTGCGTCGTAGTTAAGGTGCGAGTCTATTTCAGATATTTTATGTTTGTACCCATGTCTTTTATTTTGATGGAGTTGATCTCATTCTTTTCTATCTCTTTTGGGGTAAAATGATCAACTTATCCTTGCATGGTTTTGCAGGATTATGGCGAGGAGAGTGAAGGTCTTAATGTTGTTCAGCAACACATCAAGTCTCACTGAGTAGTTATTTGATTTATTGGGATCTTAATGAAAGAGTATTTGTAGAGACCTTCTTTTGTTATTTTCATGATACCCTTTTTTGAATGTGTGCCATCTGCAGTTGATTTTGATCGAATTGTTTCTTATTAATTGAACATCTTTCTTTATTTATGACATGTGGAATTAGCAAACATTTTGATCATTAAATTGAAGCTATGGGTATTCTGTTAGATGATTGATAGAATATGAGAGTAACGTTGTTATGATCTTTACATCTTTTGGGATGTTTAGCATTTTAATCTTGTCATAGTTCCCAATTCAAGCTTTAGCAGGACAGTTTTGCCCAAATACAACATATATTTCTATGAAGTGCTTAAATACATATGTTTTTATGAAGTGCTTGAACGAGTAAAGTTCCATGTCCTTTTTAGCCCGGGAAGGATTGCTGAACAGGTTTAGGCCTTCAAAATATGAAATCAAAATTTAGCTATAGCATATGAATAGGTTTGTATTTCAGTTATAATTTGAAATTTCAGCATTTGGTATTAATATATATGTTAATTTCAGCTTCTAATGTTTAGACAAATTTATAACAACTTATCGAACACCTTTCTTGACAAATGACGTTCCTTGTTAAATGGATGCAAAAAAATAAAATGGGTAATGATGTTCTTGTTAAATGATAAAAGAAAATTTGAATAAATGACTATTTAAATATTCTTCTTCCTAGAATTATTCTGATACACTACATAGGTATCGTATCACTATCAACGCACGTATGATCGATGCTATAATTCTTACCTAATGAACTAGGGATGACATTTTTATCCGTCCCAGTAGATGTTTGCCCTCTAGATGACTTTATTATCCGCTCTGTTTAGTAAATGGATTGAGGCGGTTTTTTAATCTAAATTCGAGTCAAGTTTGTGTAATGTGTAATGGTATAACCTGACTTAACTTTGATGCAATTATATATATTTTTTATTTTTTAAATATTATATGTATTTATTTTTTTTGAAATTTATAATTCATTTTTTTTATGATATATATATTAAAAAAAAATATAATTGGATATACTCATCCCACCTCACTGCTGTCCGACTCGCTTCTCCCAAAAGCAAGTATTTTATTTTTTAAACAAGTCAGGTATAAATTTTTAAAATCTGCTTTATATTCAATCTGTTGTTATTTCTAATTTTATGAATCTTTTAGAAGGTTTGATGGATATGAAAAAAAGAAGTAAGAATTAGATTTGATTTCTTATGTTCTAGAAATAAAACGAAAATGAAGTAGATGTCTAAACCAGAAAAAAAAAAGTTCAATCTTAAAATAATTAAATCGAATATAAAAATAATTTTAATAATAATGTATTTAAAATACAATCCATCTTAATAAGAAAATTAATTAAATTATTTAAATGTAAAAAATCATAAAAATCAGATTTTAGAAATTAAATAAAAAATAAAATCCTATTTTTAAGAATTAAATTTCATTAACCTGGATAATAGTCATCTATGAGCTAGTCATGTGATGCAACCTGGTGTGAATTATTGTGGGGGTTTGATTTTTATTTCTTGGTTTTGCCTTTCTTCTTCTCCTGTTTCAGCCAGCATATTAGAAAAATCAGCCATAAGTTGAATTACACAAGAAAGAAGCTTCCATAACCTTAACTATGGTCCACCCTCCAATCCCCACCTACCAAATTACCAACTCCACTTAATCTTATTTTTTTATTAAACCCATGATCTCATCATAAATCACTATTAAATTTTCTTAATCTTTCTCTTTCTCTAACACCTTTCGTTCTGTAATTATTGTGTAGCTATGGGAGAAATTGACCCATCGTTTATTCAAGAACATGAACAGAGGCCTACTTTCAAAATCACAGAAATTGAAGAAATCCCAATTATCAATCTCTCAGTTTCAAGCCCTAGTGAAACTGAACAACTTGTTTCAAAGATTGGAGAGGCATGTAAGAAATTTGGGTTTTTTCAAGTTATTAATCATGGAGTATCATTGGAGCTACGCCAAAAGATGGAGAAAGTTGCTAAAGAATTCTTTGATCAATCACTAGAAGAGAAAAGAAAAGTGCGAAGAAATGAAGTTGATCCTATGGGTTATTATGATAGTGAACATACCAAAAATGTTAGAGATTGGAAAGAGGTTTTTGATTACTTGGTTGTAGACCCAACTTTAATTCCTGCTTCAGATGATCCTGATGATAAAGAGCTAAGGGTTTTAACTAATCAATGGCCTCAATTCCCTTCTCAATTCAGGTATTGATCTTTCAAATTTCCCCTTTTCTTTCTTTTTTATTCTGTTCTAATTCTAATATTGAATTGTGTATTGATAAGGGAAATATGTCAAGAATACACCAAGCAAGTGGAAAAACTAGCTTTCAAGTCAACCGAATTGATTTGTTTGAGTCTAGGGTTAGATGGTGATAGGCTAAATGAGTATTTCAAGGACCAAATAAGCTTTGCTAGGATTAATTACTATCCTCCATGTCCAGCTCCACACCTAGCTCTTGGTGTTGGTAGACATAAGGATGGTGGTGCCTTAACTGTCCTTGCTCAAGATGAAGTTGGAGGACTAGAAGTTGCTCGGAGATCTGACGGAGAATGGATTCCGGTCAAACCAATTCCAGATGCCTTTATCATCAATATTGGGAATTGTATGCAGGTATGTCCATAAGACCTGTTTCGTGAGTTGGGCCATAAGCTTTAATTTATAAAAAAATAAAAATAAAAAAATTACAGGTTAGATTGATTGAATTTAAAAATTTTAAATTTTTCCAAATTTAGATCCGATTAATAAATAAGCATTAATATTTAACCAATTTTCAATTGTGAAAAATCACTAGTTAATGTAACTATATATCTAATAGAGAATTTTATATAATTTTTAATAATCTGATGAACGTTTCTGACATTTTAAGTTTATAAAAATTTTTAATTTTTATAATTTAATACATTTATATTAAAAAATATTGATTTTGAGTTTATTACGTAGAGTGCGCTTATCATAATTTCTCTTTTGCACTCTGTAAGGCTACATCAAATGTATTTTATAATTCGTTTCATAAATTTTTGCTTGCTCTTTTCCTTGAACAACTATATTAATCTTATGTCTTCTAAATGACTTTTGACCTTTTTTTTTTTTTTTAATTTTTTTAATTTATAAGATACATTGGATGTGGTCCTAATGAGCGCTAGAGAGAAATTATGAAGTACGAATAATTATGCTGCATTTAAAAACAAGAAAAATAGGGGAGGAAAGAAAATAAAATAGTAAAATAATTTTTTTATTTTTGAAAAGATAAGAAAATATAGAGATAAAAGAAAATAAAATTTATTTTTCATGTTATATTTTTTTTATTTTAAAAAAAATAAAAAATAAGGAGAAAAAAAAAAGATGGAAAATGTAGTTATTTTTTTTTTAATTTTTAGCTATTCAAAGAAGAGGGATGAAAATAATGAAAGAAAATAATTTTTTTTTTTTTTCTCTTTAAAAAAAATTTCCAACATAGTGTCAGTAGGAAAATAGCAAATTTTCACCGAACCTTATCTTTTTTGTCTTATATATTCTCTTTATTCTCAATTTCAATTTTTTATTTTGTGCAATTGTTCGATTACAGACAGAAAACATTTCTTAATATTTTGTCGTATTAGTGTCAGTTGCGAACACATTCAATGATTTCCTCATATCATGTTTGGATCTTCCATAATTGTTCTCTTGCAAGTATCATGATAGATTTATGTACAATCTAAAAAGTCTATTTCGTTATAAGTTTTATACAAAATCTATTTAATATTATTATTTGAATTATTACTTAAAATTATATTAAAAATATTGATTACAATTTATTTTTTAAATTGAATTCGATATATTCTAATAATTTCAAATCGTTTTTTCTTCCACAATAATTAAAAGACTTTTTTTTTCTTATATCTAAAATAGTAGCTACCAACTTGTGTCAAAAGAGAGATAAATAATAGGGTTTAGTAGCATAAATATTCAAGATTATATAGTTGGAATGCATCTTAATTCTTTGAATTATTGTCGTTTCTTAATTTTAATTTTAATACTCTCTTCGTTCTAAAATATGTCATTTTAGAAAAATGTTTTATTTCAAATTATTTGTCGTTTTAGAATTTTAAGAATACATTTATTATTTTTTTTTAATTTTATCTTTCATTTATTTTTTCATTAATCATTTATATTAATTGCTTTTTATTTCTCTGTATCAAAATTAATATAAAAATATTTTAATCTTTTTACTTTAGAATTATAACAATTTAATATTTTTTTAATTCATATGTTGAAATATTAAATGACATATATTTTAAAATGAAAAATGTTATACAACCCAACATTTTTTATCTCAACTGATATGATATTATTGTATTGAAAAATATTTTATATAATAAACTTTTGAAAAAGAAATTTGGCAAATAAAATAATACTAATCAAGAAGTTGAAATAAAAATGTTGGGTATATAATATTTTCCTTTTAAAACGGAGAGTATATTTGTTAATCATCCTGATTAATTAATTATTAATTATTATAGGTATGGAGCAATGACTTGTATTGGAGTGCAGAGCATAGAGTGGTGGTGAACTCAAAGAAGGAAAGGTTTTCAATGCCATTTTTCTTTTTCCCATCACATTATGTCCAAATTAAGCCATTGGATGAGCTAATAAATGAGAAAAACCCTCCAAAATACAAGGAATTCAACTGGGGAAAGTTCTTTGCTAGCAGAAACCGTAGCGATTTTAAGAAACAAGAGGTTGAAAATGTCCAAATCGAACATTTTAAGGCTTCATCATAACTCGTAGTATCTGTTTCTTTTATACACGTCTTTAAGTAATTAAATATTGAATAATTGTTTTTATGTTATTATATTTGAATAGAGCAATGAGGCCTGTGAACTCTCTCTTTGTTTATTGTATGCTTCATATATAATGGTATTTGTTTCAATAATTAAGAGATATTATTATATTAAAATTTGATTTTCTCTTTTGATGTGTAAAATCATTCTTTTGGGTTTTAATAAATTCAAATTTGCTATTTACATATTTGTAACAGTAAGATCACACCTGATTGGTTGCATATTTGTAACATTTGGTTAATATTTTTCTTTTTATTCTTTTTTTTTTAATAAAGTTATATAATTTTTTATTTTTCAATTTTAAATTAATTATTATCCCGGATTCATAATAATTACTATTTTGTCTAATTCTTAGTTTCACAAATTTTAAATTTTAAATTTTAAATTATATAATTCTTAAATTCACAAAATTATGAAAAAATAACAATTTAATTTTCATGGATAATAATAATAATAATAATAATAATAATAATAATATCAGATTGATTTTTTTTTGGTGTAAATTTATTTATTTCTCTTTATCTTATTATTTAAGGTTGATAATTAAAAATAAGTTTAATAATAAAAATTAATAAATTGATTTTTTGTTTTAATTTTATTACTATAAATTTACTTACTTTTCTTTAGACTTTTCCTATTTTTTTCAATTATAACTTATATATTTTAGCGTTAATTACAGTGTAATTTAAAATTTCATTAGTGTCAACTGCACCCAAGCAATAATTAAAAGTAAATTAATATTCTCTCAATTCTGAAAAAAATACTCATTAAAAAAGTAAGTTTTGTTCATAAATAAGTGACTATTTAGTAACCTAATAAAAAAAATAGTAAAATGACTAATTTACCCTTTCATTTTTCAAGTAAGGAAGATGGTTTTTAAGTTTATGCTGCAATTAATAGGGATCTTTTTGACAACTTATGATAAAATTATTATTATCTTAAAAATAGTGATTTTTACTTATTGACTACTTTTTTCAGAATGGGGGAATATTAGTTTTATATTAATGAGAGGGGGGAAATTTTGATAAAATTTAATTCTGTCCCTAATTTGATTAACAGCTTCATATTTTAGCATTTTGTTATCTATTTTCATATATATTAGTACATGAAATTCTAAATTTTAACAATACTATAATCTTGAAATTATTATATTATGAAATACTTTTATCTTTTAAAATTACTTATTTATATACTTGTACAACATAAACACAAAATTTAGTATAAGGATTGAAATTGGTAGTTTTATAATAATATTAATCAAAGTATATAGAATGGTTAATTTATTAAAAATGTTTTGTTCTAGATAAAATTTAAATAGTAATTATAATTTTTATTATGTCATTAATTTTAATTGAAATTTAAAATTAGGACAAAGTGAAATTTAAGAAACAATAATTTTAAGGTTGAAAATCTATAATGAAAAAAATAAGAAAAAGGCAAAATTTTAATTTTTAATAATATATATAAAAGAAAGAATAATGGTAAAGATTGTAAATTGTAAACAAAAAGGGAGCAAAAATGTAAATATATAAGCAATAAAATTAAATGGTTAATATGCTATTTATGGTGAATAGCAAAAGCCAAAATTTCTTTTTATATAGGTACCTAAATATAGATATTTTTGGCTTTTTATTAATTAAAAATAAAAAGCATAAATTTTTTTCTTTTTTTTTTCCTAGCTAGTTGGACCATTGCATGCTTTATATGTGGTATTTTTTTTAAAATCTTTAAAATTTATAATTTTAATTTTAATGGTTATTTTTTTTTTGAAAAATTTGACTTCATTTATAAGTTAAAATTGTTATTTAAATTTAGAAAAATAAAAATAAACATTCAACTATATAACATGGAGTGAAAAAAAAAAAAAAGAAGATAATTGATTTATGTTAAATATTTATACTCAATAAATCTTATAAGATATTTTGGATCAGTATAATTTATATCATTTTGTGTAGAACATAATAAAAATAAAAATAATAATAATAGTAATAAAAATTAAATATTTTTTATTTAATCCTAATATTCTTCCAATAACTATGATTTAAACCATTTAAAGTAATATATATAAGGAATTAAAAATAAAAATAATAGTGATGTAAATATCAATGATTCGGTGAATATTGAATTTTATTTGTCAAAAAAAAAAAAAAAAAAAATTGATGCCTTATATATACATTGCATGTACATTGCCCACCGTTGGCAGTCCCCAATTTTAATTTTTTTTGACAAATAAAATTCATTATTCACCAAAACACTTATATTTACATCACTATTATTTTTATTTTTAATCCCTTATATATATATATATATATATATATATATATATATATATATATATATATATATATATATATATATATATATATATATATATATATCATCTCTAAATAACATTATTTTGTTTTATTAGATATTCTGAATCAATTTCAACTATTAAACTAAAATATTGTTTAGTAAAACTGAAAATAAAATTCTAAAAATTTAAGTAATAAATAAAATAAGTGATATAATTTTTAAACAGTAAATATATTTAAAAACTTTAATCATTTATTATATTCAATATAAATATTAAATTAAAAATTTTAATTTATCATTTTATCTAGTTTTTAACTTAATTTAAGTTTTTAAAATGTAGTTATTAAATAAATTTAAAACGATTAAATTTTAAAAATTTTAATTTTAAGTGCTCAATAATAGTATCAAATACCACCTAGATCTTCATGTTGGACAAGTCTCACCATATATTATGTTCCCATGCTAATATATTAATTACAACATATGTTATAAGAAAATTTTATTTGTACAATAGCTCTTATAATTTTATATTTTACAATGAAGGCTTTCTTTTTTAAAAAAATAAATTTTTATTAATGACAATTTACATATTACTTATATTGTTTAATTGATAAAATTTTAAAAGGATTTAGAGGCATAAAAATGAATTTTTCCTTTCTACAATTAATAATTTCTATATGGTAAAAAAAATTTGAATAATTTTTAATCATTTTTAAACTATAAATTACAAAAATTACTTTTTACAACAAGAAAAATTCTCAATGTAAAAAAATAAAATTTAATTTCAATCAATATTAAAGTGATCTAATTTTAAAAAATATTTTACTATTTTGTTTTGTCAAATAAAATATGTTACCGTTAGACTATTCTAGAGATTTTTAATCATAAACGCACAAGAATTGCCAGGCAAGCACAAACGTCACAAGTTTTCCAATCATAATTGGCTTGTTGTCCTTACAGTTTAAAACAAAAGAACGCCGGCCCACCCACCACCCACTTCTCTCCCCCCCCCCCCCCGAAACCCGAAATCCCGTCTTGGTTCAAAACTCTGCATTAATCGATGCTATTAGCAAAATACGGCAGTATATATATCAAAACAGCCAAATCTTTATCTCAAAATATCCTTAATCAAATCGAAAACCACCATGGGAGAGGTCGACCCAGCCTTTATTCAGTCCCTTGAACACAGACCAAACCTCAAAAACATTGACGCTGAAGGAATACCCATAATTGATCTCTCAATTCTAAGCTCTCCTGATGATGATAATCACTCTCAAGAACTTGAAAATCTTGTTGAAAAGGTTGGCAATGCATGCAAGAATTGGGGGTTTTTTCAAGTGATTAACCATGGAGTTTCACTTGAGAAACGACAAAAGATTTTCGATGCGTCAGCAAAGTTTTTTGCTCAGTCTCTAGAGGAGAAAAGGAAGATTAGAAGAGATGAGAAGAAAGTTTTAGGTTATTATGATACAGAGCATACAAAGAATGTAAGAGATTGGAAAGAGGTTTTTGATTTTACTGTACAGAATCCAACTCTTGTCCCAGCTTCTTATGAGGTTGATGATAAGGAGGTTACTAAGTGGTATAATCAATGGCCTGAGTACCCCCCTGAACTAAGGTAATTTGTCTGAATTTTATTTATTTTTTGATTAATTATAATATCAAATTAAAGATCAACATATTATGTTTTTGCTTGTGCTTGTTTGGTCTAATAACTGCCATGAACAGGGAAATCTCTGAAGAATATGCTAAGGAAATGGAAAAATTAGCATTTAAGTTGATGGAGCTAATTGCCCTGAGTCTAGGGTTGAAGGCAGATATATTTCATGGTTTCTTTAAAGATCAAACTACTTTCATTAGACTGAACCATTACCCACCTTGCCCTGTTCCTCATCTAGCTCTTGGGGTCGGTAGACACAAGGATGGTGGCGCCTTGACCATCCTTGCACAAGATGATGTGGGAGGATTAGAAGTTAAGAGAAAATCTGATGGAGAGTGGACTTGGGTCAAGCCAACCCCAAATACTTATATAATCAATGTTGGTGATATTATTCAGGTACCATATCTCAAGTTCTTAAATTAACTTATTATTCTAAATTGTTATATAATTTAATTTCAAATCATTCAAATAGAAATTCCTGCCTGGAAATCAAAGTTCAAAATCTGACAATGCCTCCTCCTAAAAATTTTTTATGAACAAAAAGAATGTGATTGAAATGACAATTTCATCAATATAGCTTGGCAAATTAATGTCAACATTATTTGTGTAGGTATGGAGCAATGATGCTTATGAGAGTGTGGAACATAGAGTGAAGGTGAACCCTGACAAGGAAAGATTTTCTATTCCATACTTTCTCTTTCCAGCACACTACACTGATGTGAAGCCCTTAGAGGAGATAGCAAATGAGCAAAATCCTGCCAAATATAGGCCTTACAATTGGGGGAAATTTCTTGTCACCAGAAAGCGCAGTAATTTCCAGAAGCTTGATGTTGAGAATATCCAAATCTATCACTTTCGCGTATCAGAATAGAATTAGCTGATAAATAAGAGGGAGCATACTCCACCAACAATTACTCAATTAATAACAAGTGGCTCCCTACAAAATTAATGTTATTTTCTATGTGTATAAATCAGAAAAATGGACTATTTGCTCTTGGTGACATATGGTGTATCATTTCCAAGAGATCCTGCTAGTTTACTAGTATTGTGTAAAAGAATAATGAGATTTGCTGTAAATAAATTAAATTAAGTATTGCAGCTATTACAGTTTGAACATTATTTGTTAATGTAAATCTTTGAAAGTCAATGTTAGGTATAGGTTGTCTGTAGACTGTCTGTATAATGTCAAACTTCCAGCTTTACTTCACATGCATAACCCACAAATCATGCCATAGATTGTGCCATTAATCATGTATTAATAACTATAAATACCTTTGTAAATGAAGGAACTGCATATCAATAAACGTTCTTATATAATTCTTGCTGAAATATTCTCTCATTTAACATGGTATCAAAGCCATTCTGTAATATCTAATCCAATTGTTTTGTATTTATTCTGTTTCTCATTTTAAAACCACTGTCCTACTGAAATCATTCCATGCACACGTCAAAATCTCATTTTCATCACACTAAAAGAAAGCACTAGTCACCAGAAAAATTTCAAGACCAACCGAAGCTCCAGAAAGTCATCCACGCGCCCTCACACGCCGATCAAAGAAACAAACCTATATTTCACGCGTTCCATGCGCTCCACGCACAGCCAGAGGTTGAAGACGACCACGTCAGCGCCATGTAATACACACATTAGTACCTGTCAGATTACGTGTCCACCACGTGGCAAGCCACGTCATCTCTACATGTCAGTCCAATCAACGCCACGTCATATCAACGTTAGCAATTGTCAGTCCACGTGTGCACCACGTGTTAGTGCCACATCATCACCACCCGCGCTCTATCCGACCCGGATCCGTGCTTTGTCCGACCCGGATCCGTGCTCTGCTTGACCCGATCCGCATTTTGTACTGTTCAGAATCGCTTGTTGACCGAACCATTCAAGAAAACTTTGACTGACTGGTTTAACCTTTTTTGGACCGGTTCTTGGAAAAATCAGACCGGTTCCTGAAGTTTTTTGACCTTCTGAATCCAAATTTAGCCTCTGTTTTATCAAATTCCAGCTCTATCATCCATTTTTTTCTTTGTATTCCTTAAAATGGATAAATCAGACGTTGCAAAACCAATTACAACAATTTTGACTGGATCCAACTATAACGTTTGGGTTCAAGGAATGAAAAGTTTCTTGATTGGGCGCAAGCTCTGGTGTATAGTTACCGGAGATATCACTAAACCTACAAAAGAGCAAGACGAACCAAATATCAAATTCGAAGATCGTCTTGAAGATTGGGATAGCAAAAATCATCAAGTCATCACTTGGTTTCGCAACACATCGATTCCATCCATCCACATTGAATTTGCTGAGTTTGATACGGCAAAAGCAATATGGGATTTCTTGGCAAATCGGTATCAAACGACTGGTCTTGCCCACTATTTTCAGCTATGGACTACCTTGCACAATCTCAAGCAAGAATCTGGCCAATTTGTCAATGATTTTCTGGCACAAGTTCAGCCAATCTGAAATCAATTATCTCAAACAAAGATTAGTGAAGATCATCTTTACCTAATCCAAGTTCTTATGGCTCTTCGACCAGAATATGAAGCTGTGCGTGCCTCTTTGCTACATCGACATCCTCTCCCAACTTTGAACACGGCTATCCAATAACTTATCTTTGAGGAAACACGACTTGGTCTTGGCAGGAAATCAAATTCTGAATTAGCTCTTGCAACCACACGATCTTCAAATATGAGATATAGCAATCAACTATGTAAGAATTGTAATAAACCTGATCATAGTTTTGCTAATTGTCCTACTGTAGAATGCAGATACTGCCATGATCATGGTCACATTCTTGAGCATTGTCTAACTCGCCCACCACGACCAAAGAGTGGATATTTTAAAACCAAGGCTTCTCCAAAACTGGCTCAATCTCAGTCAGTGCTGCTACCACAGAAACCTCTACTGCTATCACAATGAGTGATCTTGAGGCTTTACTCAAACAGGTTATCTCTTCCAACTCCTCTGCCGCCATGTCTGTCATTCTAGGTAATTCAAATTGGCTTTTTGACTTTGCCTGTTGTAACCATATGACCACTGATATTAGTATCTTGTCCTCTACCACACTAGCTTCTTTCTTACCCCCAATACAAAGAGCAAATGGAACTAAAATGCACATCACACATACTGGTCGTGCCTCTACCTCTAATCTTAGCCTTTCAGATACTCACTATATTCCAAACCTGTCACTAAATCTTATCTCGGTTGGTCAATTATGTGAAAAAGAACTAAATGTAAATTTTTCTCATTCTGGTTGTCAGGTTCAAGATCCGTAGATAGGGCAGATTCTTGGGGAGGGTCGCAGGGTGGGGTGGTTATTTGAACTCATATTTCTTCATTTTCCTCAAAGATCTGTTTTTGCCGCTACTACTACCACTTCTCCTATTCTTCAATGGCATTTTCGCCTTGGTCATACTTCTGCTAATAAAATTCAGTCTTTAATTTAACGTGGATTGTTGAGTTCCATAAAATTTGAGTCATTTCAGTGTTTAGAGTGTCAACTTGCCAAGCAACCTGCATTATCTTTTAATCATAATAATTCAATTTCTACCAATCCGTTTGACTTAATTCATTGTGATATTTGGGGACCTTTTCCTGTTTCTTCCATCAATGGCTTTCGTTATTTTGTGTTATTTATTGATGATTATTCTCGTTTTACTTGGATATATTTCTTGAAAAATCATTCAGAATTACCACATATTTATGTTACATTTGCAAATATGATTAAAACTCAATTTTCCTCAACAATTAAAATTCTTCGCATAGATAATGCCATGGAATATCAAGAATTATCTTTGCTTCATTATCTTCAACAACAAGGCATAATCATTCAACGTTCTTGTCCTCACACTTCACAACAAAATGGCTGAGCTGAACGAAAATATCGTCATATTTTAGACTCTGTTCGTGCTCTTCTCCTCTCTGGTTCTTGTCCAAAAAAATTTTGAGGGAAGCAGCACTCACTTTTGTATATAATATTAATCGGGTACCTACCTTAGTACTCCAAAATCTATCTCCTTTTGAAAAATTGTATGGCAAAAATCCAAACTATAAAATCCTTAAGACCTTTGGTTGTGCATGTTTTGTTCTTTTACAACCGCATGAACATACCAAATTAGAAGCTCGTGCTTGTCTGTGTTGTTTTTTAGGTTATGGGATTGAACACAAAGGTTACCGATGTTGGGATCCTATCTCTAATCGACTTCGTATTTCTAGACATGTTACCTTTTGGGAAAACACCATGTTCTCCTCTCTGTCTAAGTTTCATACTTCAGTTACTGCTGACTCATTATTTTTTATAGATCCTTTTGTTGAGTTATTTCCTAACTCTGTTACAGGTGATTCTGCTACAATTGAGCCTGATACCTCCCCACCTGATCCACCTGAACCAGCTCCAACTGTTGATTCTGCACCTGCCCATGACTCCGAATCTTTAACTGCTCTTGACACCAATCTTCGTCGTTCAACACGGGTAAGAGAAACTCCTACTTACCTTCAAGATTTTCATTGTTACTCTACCATTGCAACTCTCCACGAGCCTCACTCTTATTGTGAGGCTAGTACTGACCCTCTTTGGCAGCAAGCTATGACTGATGAAATTCAAGCATTGGAGAAAACTCACACTTGGGATCTAGTTGATCTTCCTCCAAACAAAATCCCAATTAGTTGTAAATGGATCTACAAAATCAAAACTCACTCTAATGGGTCTATAGAACGTTACCAAGCTCGTTTAGTAGCCAAGGGATACACTCAAGAATATGGCATCGACTATGAAGAAACCTTTGCTCCAGTTGCCTGATTGACATTTGTTCGTAGTCTATTAGCCATTGCTGTAATTCGTAAATGGAAACTTTTCCAGATGGATGTTAAAAATGCTTTTCTAAATGGTGACTTATCTGAAGAAGTTTACATGAAATCGCCTCCTAAATATCACTCTTCTCATAAAGTCTGTAAGCTTTGCAAAGCTCTGTATGGACTTAAGCAAACTCCTCGAGTATGGTTTGCCAAATTTAGTTCAACTCTTACTCAATTTGGTTTTGCCTCCAGCAATTATGATTTAGCATTATTTGTTCGCCACACTGATCATGGAATTATACTGCTGTTGCTTTATGTTGATGATATGATCATTACAGGTAGTGACAAATCTGGTATTTCTGAAGTCCAAACTTATCTTAGCCAACATTTTGAAATGAAGGATCTTGACAATCTCAGCTATTTTTTAGGTCTTGAGGTTTCTCATAATTCTCAAGGCTACTATTTGTCTCAAACAAAATATGCATCCGATTTACTTTCTAGAGCAGGTCTTACTGACAGCAAAACTGTTTCAACTCCTTTGGAACTCAATTGTAAACTTACTCCTATGGATGGCACTCCTCTTGATGATCCTACTTTGTACCGTCAACTAGTTGGAAGTCTTGTTTATCTCACTATTACTAGACCAGATATATCATATGCTGTTCATCTGGTAAGCCAATTCATGTCAGCTCCTCGAACGTCTCATTTTGCTGCCGTCCTTCGGATCCTTCGTTATATCAAAGGAACTATTTTTCATGGATTACATTTTAATGCTAAAACTCCCTTGGTATTATCTGGCTACTTGGACGCTGACTGGGCTGGTGATCCAATTGATCGTCGGTCAATCACTGGTTATTGTTTCTTTTTGGGAGATTCTCTTATCTCTTGGCAAAGCAAGAAATAAACTGTCATTGCTCGCTCAAGCACCGAATCTGAATATCGTGCTCTTGCTGACGCTACATCAGAATTACTTTGGTTGAGATGGTTACTCTCTGATATGGGTATCCACCATCACTTTGCCACTATACTTTATTGTGACAATCGCAGTGCAATCCAGATCTCTCATAATGACGTATTTCATGTGCGAACAAAACACATTAAGATTGATTGTCATTTTTTCCGTCATCATATTCTTCAAGGTACCCTTATCTTACAATCAATCTCATCAGTTCATCAAACGGCATATATCTTCACCAAAACACATCTTTCAACTCGGTTTCAGGATCTTCTAAACAAACCCAAGCTGGCATCCACTGTACCACCTTGAGTTTGAGGGGGGGTGTTAATGTAAATCTTTGAAAGTCAATGTTAGGTATAGGTTGTTTGTAGGCTGTTTGTATAATGTCAAACTTCCAGCTCTACCTTACATGTATAACCCACAAATCATGCCATAGATTGTACCATTAATCATGTAATAATAGTTATAAATACCTCTGTAAATGAAAGAATTGCATATCAATAAACGTTTTGATATAATTCTTGCTGAAATATTCTCTCATTTAACATTATTATTATTATTACTTTTGTTTATAAAGGAGATGTTGCTTGGATGTTCATGTGATGACAATCTAAAGACACTCACTGATCAACCCAAGGCTTAATATAATATATGTTTTTTAACAGAAAATGAATCCCATTTCATTGATCATGAGAATCAGACACATCCACTAATAATCCACTAAGGAGTTAGAATCGAAAATAACATTTGCCAAATTATGATATTTTGCAAACTTGACTGCCTCCCTGTGGATTGCTGCTTCTGCTGCCAACGCTAATCTGCATTCAACTTTTGAAGTGCCCACATGAATAACTCTTCCACAATCTCTAAGCACAAAAGCAGTAGCTGCTTGATTCAAGGAATTCTTGAAAGAAGTATCACAATTACATTTCAAGAAACCTGAAGGAGTTGAGCTCCAACTGCGCAACTCTCTCCGCTTCTGATGTCTTTGAACTGTGCCTTGCATTTCAGCTCCCTCCCCATCTTCCCCTACATTCTGAAATTCCCTCCATGCACCATCAACCGATTCCTTTGTTTCCACCGGGTTAATTGCACTTCTATTAAAAACTACATCGTTCCTTGCCTTCCATATTTGCTACATCATCAATAAACTCCTCTGTCGTTTGCTTGAACATGTTTCACAATATAGCCCCAACATTCTTGAAAACTCTCCAACTCTGAATTGAACGTATCGAGCATGGGACATTTAAAATTCATGTGAATGACAGTCTTCTCTTCTCTTCCACATACTTCACATGTATAATTTAGGTAATTATATGGGAATGTTCAAACAAATTATTTTACACGTTTTGGTGTAACTTAGTAGTAAGGGAATATAAGTTGAGTAATAAATTCAAATTTAAATCTTTGTTTTTCTCATGCTAAAAAAAAAAAAATTATTTTATCAATTAAATTTTTTTTTTTCATTGGAACCAAAAAGTCTAAAGTCGGTATAAGAAATTAGACAATATCAAAATAAAATAATATATATATTATAACGATAAAATTAAAGTTAAGGCGTCGACACAGACACTTTTACTTGCATCGTTTGATATAATTATCAGTTTGATTTTTATATTAAACAAGACATAGTAATTATATTATGTTATATATATAATATTAGTAGAATTTGAATCTTAAAGCACATATTTTAAATTGTTGTTTTTATTTTACCTTTGATTAAGACACTAAATTATTATGTTTTATATTTTAGAGCGTAGTAGTTGATACATATAGAGCTTATATTCTGTATTTATGTAGCTAATATTCAGTTAGTTGATTTGTTGATTAGTTAGCCAGCTGTACATTTCTTTTCTCTCTCCTTTTATCTTCTCTCTCTAATTTGTTATTCGGTTGTAGCATAGCCTGTGTATATATAAAGCTACCTCTATAGTACTCGACAGTTAATAAGAAATATCTCTTCTAATTTCTCTCTGAATCACCAGCTTCTCATGGTATCAGAGTGGGTTTAGAAGCCAAGAAACCAAAATTTTCTTAGAAAGTAAATTTTCTCAGTAACCAAACAAAAAAAATTTCACAGAAATCAACTCAAAACCACAGAAAACTTTTACAAACAATGGCAGAACAAATACCAGAAGTAGTGAATCATTAAAATCAGATTGGAGAGACAACTAGAGCTCAAACTGAGAACAACAATCACATCAACACTAATGGAGATCCTATAACTTTACAGAGCTCAGATCATCCAGGTATGATCTTAGTGACTGCTGTTTTAATGGGAAAAAACTATAGATCTTGGAATCGTGCCATGAAGATTGCTCTTGGTGCTGAAAACAAACTTGGCTTCATTGATGGAAGAATTCCTCCGCCAGATCCAACTTCAGAAGCTTACGACCAATGGCAAAAATGTGATTACATGATCAGTTCATGGATATTGAATTCTATCTCAAAGGATTTAGTTGAAGCTTTCATGTATACTACTTCTTCTAAAGACCTTTGGGATGAGATTGCTGAAAGATTTGGTGAGAGTAACGGCCCACTCATCTATCAAATTCAGAGGAAAATTGCCTCCATTTCATAGTAAACTGATTCTATGTTAGTCTACTTCACCAAACTAAAAAAATTGTGGGATGAATTAGCTACTATTGATCCTACACCAACGTGTGATTGTGGAGCTGCAAGAAGAATTATGGAAATGGAGAATCAAACTAAACTAATGCAATTTCTCATGGGATTGCATGAAGGATATGAACATAACAGGGATCAAATCTTGCTCTTAGAGCCTTTACCTTCCATTAACAAAGCCTATTCTATGATTCTGAAAGTGGAATCTCAGAGATAGATTGTATCAAATTTTACAGAACATGGAGCTTCTGTAGCATTACTGAGCAAGTCACAGCAATTTAGAAGGGAAATTAAGAAATATGATCCAGTTAAGGGTCATTATAGTTACTGTAATTTGGATGGCCATACCAGAGACAAGTGCTTCAAGTTGGTTGGTTATCCAGATTGGTTTAAAGACAATAAGCGCAAATTTGGTTATCAATCCGAGCCAAATCAGCGTAGGGCAATAGCAGCTCAGGTTCAAGGACATTTTGTTCAAGATGATACTCCATTAGAGCAATCAATTGAACCTTCAACCAACAAATTTGATGAATTGGCATCTATGTTTAGTGTCCTCCAACAGGAAATGCAGAAATTGATGAATGATAAAGCTTCTGCATCTATGCACACAATGGCAGCTACTGCACTTACATGTCCCTCAACTTCAATAGGAAACTCCAATTTTGCTGGTAATTGTATGCCTGTTTTTTCAACTTGTTTTCATTGTGCAGAGTCTATTGACATAAGTTTAGAGTCTTGGATTATCGATACTGGAGCCGCAGACCACATGACACCAAACCAAACCTTATTTTCACACATAGCCAATCTTACATATCAGGTCACTATTATCTTTCTAGATGGAACAACTTCTGTTGTTCACCAAGCATGTTCAGTTGTTTTAGCCCCATCCCTTTGCCTTGCAAATGGGCTTTACATTCCTAATTTTAAATATAATCTCTTGTCAGTCACCAAATTACTTGATACCTTACCTTTACAACTAATCTTTTACAAACAATATTGCTTGTTTCAGGACCTACCGAGTAAGCATGTCATAGCTATTGGAAGAAGGGAGACAGGGTTGTATATCATTGATAAATCAAGCTTTTCAATTCATACTATTGATTTCTATTTGTCTGAAATATCAAAAGATGTTTTTCATTCCAGTTTATCTGATACATCTGTAAATACCATGCTTTCTAATTCATCCATCAATAAAGAAAGCTGTTTCAATTCCATGTCTAATCTTGATATTGTTTTACTTCATGCAAGGCTTAATATAATATATATTTTTTAACAGAAAAAATGAAACCCATTTCATTGATCATGAGAAGCAGATACATCCACTAATAATAGCTAGCCTATTAAACTCAGAATTACAAAAACCAACAAAACTGAACTTTTTTGGCATACCAGCCAGCAACTTGGTTTGAAAATCTATCAATATGACAAAGGGTACTATTAGACAAAAAATTTAAATCTACCTGTATCTCTTCTACAATGCTTTGAATCTCCTAAGGAGTTGCCTTCTTGTGGTTCTTGCAACTTTCAATCACCGCTGAGTTAGATTCGAAAATAAAAATTGCCAAATTATGATATTTTGCAAACCTGACTGCCTCCCTGAGGATTGCTGCTTCTGCTACCAACTCTAATCTGCATTCCACTTTTGAAGTGCCTGTTGGGCACAGCGGGTATAATCAATAAGATAATTGCGGAATAATAATAAAAATAACACCAGCAAGTTAACGTGGTTCACCCTTAATTTTGGGCTACGTCCACAGGACAAACTCCGAATAAAACTTCCACTATTAAAAATAGTAGGTACAAGAGAGTTTAAATGAGATCTTACCAAAATAGTAACACTCACCGTGTTTCCCAAAAATATCCCAAAGTATTTTTCTCACTATTTTGTCACTCCCCCTTTTAGGAATTATTTCCCAAAAACTATAAACCAAACTCTCTCTCTCTCTTTTTCTTCTCTTGCAATTTCACAAGTGCTCTGTATTTAATTTGTGAGCCTTGCATGCCCTTTTATAGGCATGCAAGGGATAATAGTTCAACGAGTTAGGCACCAATTTTTGATAAGTCGGTGCCTACCTCCCCTTTTCTGTTTTTTTTTTCTTTTTCATACATGTGGGTCCCTCCATGTGGGAGGGACACCACAACAAATCTCCCCCTCCCGATCACATGGAGGGTTCTATCATTCCTGCAGCCAATCGACAGTATTCAAATGACTCCCTTGGTAGAATTTTTGTCAACATATCTGATCCATTTTCTTCCGTATGGATCTTCTCAATCTGTAATAGCTTTTTCTCCAATACGTCTCTGATCCAGTGATATCTCACATCAATATGCTTTGATCTTGAATGAAATGAGGAATTCTTCCCAAGGTGAATAGCGCTCTGGCTATCATAAAACAACTGATATTTGTCTTGCTGCATACCAAGTTCATTTAAGAACCTTTTTAACCATAGCAACTCTTTACACGCTTCCGTTGCTGCAATAAACTCGGCCTCAGTAGTAGAAAGTGCAACACATTTCTGTAACCTTGATTGCCATGACACAGCTCCCCCTGTAAATATAATCAGGTATCCTGAAGTAGACTTTCTTGAATCTACGTCTCCAGCCATGTCTGCATCTGTGTAGCCCACTAAGATAGGCTTTTCTTTTCCAAAGCATAAGCATACTTTGGAAGTGCCACGAAGATACCTAAAAATCCATTTTACTGCAGCCCAATGTTCCTTGCCAGGATTTGAAAGGAACCGACTCACTACTCCAACAGAGTGAGCAATATCTGGCCGTGTACACACCATGGCATACATTAAACTTCCAACTGCTGAAGCATAAGGAATCTTATTCATTTCTTCCTTCTCTTTGTCTATTGAAGGGCTCTGTTTAGAACTTAATCTAAAGTGATTAGCAAGAGGACAACTAACCGCCTTAGCCTTGTCCATATTGAACCTCTGAAGTACTTTCTCAATGTACTTCTCTTGTGACAACCATATCTTCTTGGCTCCTTTGTCTCTGATAATCTGCATGCCAAGAATTTGCTTTGCTGGTCCCAAGTCTTTCATGGCAAAAGACTTACTCAACTGTTGTTTCAAGTTGTTGATTCTAGAAATATTCTGGCCAACAATTAACATGTCATCAACATAAAGCAAAAGAATGATGAAATCTTCATCTAAGAATTTCTGCACAAAAACACAATGGTCTGAAGTAGTCTTCTTGTAGCCTTGCTCCCTCATAGCTGACTCAAACTTCTTATACCATTGTCTCGGTGCTTGTTTTAAGCCATACAGACTCTTTTTCAACTTGCAAACATAATCCTCTTTTCCCTTAACTTTGAAACCCTCTGGTTGCTCCATGTATATGTCCTCTTCTAAATCCCCATGTAGAAAGGCAGTTTTCACATCCATTTGCTCAATCTCCAAATTAAGACTTGCTGCTAACCCCAGCACAGTACGAATGGATGTCATTTTCACAACAGGTGAAAATATCTCATCAAAATCAATGCCTTTTCTTTGGTTGAACCCTTTAACAACCAGTCTGGCTTTGAATCGGGGTATGGAACTGTGTTCTTCATGCTTGAACCTGAACACCCATTTATTCTTCAAAGCTCTTTTGCCTTTAGGCAACTTCACCAGCTCAAATGTTTTATTCTCATACAAGGACTTCATCTCATCTTGCATGGCCTCAATCCACTTCTTTTTGTGTTCATTATCCATAGCTTCTCCAAAACTTTCTGGTTCTCCCCCGTCAGTCAGCAACACGTACTCATTTGCTGAATATCTGATAGATGGTTGTCTTCTTCTATCACTTCTTCTCAATGGAACTGGGGAAGCCATAGGTGCTGGTGGTTAATGATGAACATCATCATCATTTTCATCATCTGATTCATCTTCAGCATTCTCAGCACCAACTTCTATGGGAGCATCATCTTCATCAGGTGGATTATTCTGGTCTTCATCTCCAACCTCTTTTGGCATCGGCGTTGGTGGAATTAATTCCAAATATGATGAGTCACCATTGGAAGGAACATCTTTTTTCATTTTGTCAATATTTTCAATGGTCTCATCCTCAACAAATACAGCATCACGGCTCCTGATAAGTCTCTTCTCAACCGGATCATAAAATCTATAGCCAAATTGATCTTGACCATAGCCAATAAAGATACACTGTCTTGTCTTAGCATCAAGCTTGGATCTCTCATCTTTGGGAATATGAACAAATGCTTTACAGCCAAACACCCGCAGATGATTATAGGAAACATTCTTTCCTGACCAAACTCTCTCCGGGATATCATTATTGAGAGGGACACAGGTTGAGCGATTTAACAAATATGCAGCTGTCTGAAGAGCTTCACCCCAAAACATCTTAGGTAACTTTGCATGTGAGAGTAGACATCTGACTCTCTCCATCAAAGTTCTGTTCATCCTCTCAGCTAAGCCATTCAACTGTGGTGTCTTCGGAGGTGTCGTCTGATGCTGAATACCATGCTCTTTACAGTAAGCATGAAATGGTCCAGTGTATTCTCCACCATTGTCAGTCCGAATGCACTTTAATTTCTTCCCAGTCTGTCTCTCAACTGATGCATGAAACTGCTTGAAGACATCTAACACCTGATCTTTTGTCTTCAAGGTATATACCCATGTCTTCCTAGAATGATCATCAATAAAAGTCACAAAGTATTGAGCACCACCAAGTGACTTTGGCATCGGTCCACACAAATCTGAATGTATCAGATCCAACACATTCTTCATTCTGGAATTAGGAGAACTCTTGAAAGCAACTCTATTTTGCTTTCCCACCAAGCAATCTGTGCATTTATCTAAATGCACCTGCTTTATTCCAGATAGCACATTATTCTTGACCATATAGGTCATCCCCTTCTCACTCATATGACCCAATCTCTTATGCCATAACTCAACTGTATTATCTTTCTCCAAAGCATTCACACTGTCGTTGGAGAGCTTTGAATTCATCACATAGAGTGATGAGTACTTTTTACCTCTGGCCACTACCAAGGAACCTTTTGTGAGTTTCCATCGACCATTTATGAAGGTGTTGCAGAAACCTTCATCATCTAGTCTACCTACTGAAATTAGATTCAGCCGCATATCTAGAATATGCCTCACATTTCTGAGGACTAGCCTTGTGCCATTCTCCATCTTTAAGCAAACATCTCCTCTACCAATAACTTTTGACAGGCTTTTATTTCCCATCCTAACAACACCAAAGTTTCCAGGTGTGTATGATGAGAAGAATTCTCTATGCGATGTAGCATGGACAGTGGCACCACTGTCAATCACCCAACTGGCTTCCTGGGTTACAAGATTGACAAGTTCTTCATCTTGAAGGATGTTGAATTCATTGATAGTAATTGTTTGTTCATCATCGCTGCTGTCATTATGCTTTTTCTCCTTGCCTTTGTTCTTCTCCTTTTTGAACTGTCGGCAGAATCTCTTAATATGCCCCTTCCTTTTGCAATGATGGCACTCAATATTTGCATATTTATTTGACTTTCCTCTGCTCTTGTCTTTAGATTTTGATCCCCTATATTGGTTTCTCCCTCTGGATTTTGTAACCAGAACTTCTGGCTGTGATGAAGAGGTTGAATTCTGTGATCTCCGTCTCATCTCTTCATTCAGAATACCACTTTTAACAGCCTCCATATTTACCACACCGTTAGGCGCAGAATTAGTAATTGAGATCTTTAAAGTCTCCCATGACTCTGGTAGAGAGGCTAGCACCATAAGAGCAAGTACTTCATCGTCAAATTTTATGCCCATTCCTGACAACTGGTCCACAATCCCTTGCATTTCATTAAGATGATCTGCTACAGAAGTGTCTTCTCGATATTTTACTTGCATCAATTTTGTCAAGTAAAATAATTTATTATTGCCAGTTTTAGAAGCATACAGCTCCTCAAGCTTATTCCACAATGTTTTTGCATGAGTCTCATTGCAGATGTGATTGTACACATTATCTTCGACAAACTGTCGGATAAAACCACACACTTGCTCATGCTCAAACTTCCATTCCTCATCTGATTTGTCTTCGGGTTTATTTGTAGTAAACACCGGCAAATGCAATTTCGTCACAAACAGGAGATCTTTCATCTTGTTTCTCCATATGTGGTAGTTTGTGCCATTTAAGTTGATCATTTTACTTGTCTTTGCCTCCATAGTTTCAATACTTACTACAGGAACAGTATGGGTGAACAGTACCGTATACGTGAATAGTACCATATATGTGAACAGTACTTGTATTTGTGAATAGTACCGTATCAATAGTACTTGGGCTGGACTTGCAATAGTGACAGGCTGGGCTGCTACAGTTATGGACTTGAACAGTAACTCTATTACAGTGATGAACTTGTCTGCTACAGTAACTGAGTTGAAACAGTAGTCGAGTTGAAACAGTAACCATGCAAACAAAATTTGCGTTATTACTGTTTTACTATTCACCAAAATTCTAATTTTACAACCGTTTTCGAAACGGATTTCACTAAAAAATTCCTTGGATTTTTCTCTTCTGTGCAGTATATTTCTTTTCTCAAAATATCACAATGCACAGGACCGCAATTTTATCTAGTCCCAATAAAATCTTTTCTGATGTGGAAGATCAGTCTATGCTGCAACCACAGAGCATACTAAAAATATTAATGGGTTGGGATCATCAACCAAGTAGCTCTGATACCACTTGTTTGGCACAGCGGGTATAATCAATAAGATAATTGCGGAATAATAATAAAAATAACACCAGCAAGTTAACGTGGTTTACCCTTAATTTTGGGCTACGTCCACAGGACAAACTCCGAATAAAACTTCCACTATTAAAAATAGTAGGTACAAGAGAGTTTAAATGAGATCTTACCAAAATAGTAACACTCACCGTGTTTCCCAAAAATACCCCAAAGTATTTTTCTCACTATTTTGTCACTCCCCCTTTTAGGAATTATTTCCCAAAAACTATAAACCAAACTCTCTCTCTCTTTTTCTTCTCTTGCAATTTCGCAAGTGCTCTGTATTTAATTTGTGAGCCTTGCATGCCCTTTTATAGGCATGCAAGAGATAATAGTTCAACGAGTTAGGCACCAATTTTTGATAAGTCGGTGCCTACCTCCCCTTTTCTGTTTTTTTTTTCTTTTTCATACATGTGGGTCCCTCCATGTGGGAGGGACACCACAACAGTGCCCACATGAATAACTCTTCCACAATCATCTCTAAGCACAAAAGCAGTAGCTACTTGATTCAAGGAATTCTTGAAAGAAGCATCAGAATTACATTTCAAGAAATTGAGCTCCAACTGCGCAACTCTCTCCGCTTCTGATGTCTTGAACCGTGCCTTGCATTTCAGCTCCCTCCCCATCTTCCCCTAGATTCTGAAATTCCCTCCAGGCACCATCACCCGTTCCTTTGTTTCCACAGGGTTAATTGCACTTCTGTTAAAAACTACATCGTTCCTTGCCTTCCATAATTGCTAAATAATCAATCAACTCCTCTATGTGGTTTGCTTGAACATGTTTCACAATCTCCAACATTCTTGAAAAATCTCTAACTCTGAAGTGAACGTATCGGATCGCAAGCTCACCATGCACCATGTTGCTTGAGCATGGGGCATTTAAAAATCACATGTGAATGACAGTCTCCTCTTCTCCCCCGCATACCTCACGTGTATAATTTAGGTAATTATATGGGAATGTTCAAACAAATTATTTTACACGTTTTGGCATAACTTTTTTTTTTTTTTTTTTCTTTGGAACCAAAAAGTCCAAAGTCAGGTATAAGAAATTAGACAATATCGAAATAAAATAGCATATATTATAACAATAAAATTAAAGTTAAGATGTTGAGACAGACACTTTACTTGAATTATTTGGTATAATTATCAATTTAAAATTTTTCTTTGGTTTTTCTTTAATATATATCAAATATCAAATGGAAGTACTTTTGTTTGTAGAATTTTGATATATTCTTAAGGAAAAAAATTGTTAAAATTTAAATGACTGATATTTTATATTAAGAGAGAGAAAATCAATCATATGAAAAATAATAAGCAAGTAGAAAAGGCCAATGCTTTATATTGTACAAGAATACAACTAAAAAGAAGCCCAGATATAACAGACCATTCTTGTCAAGCCTACCCAAGTGTGCCTATCACAAATTAAATTAAGTCCAAGTCAAATCCCTCTGCAAAGGGAACCCATAACAGAAATGGGGCAGAAAAACAAACAATTGACATCAATTTCACTAATTCTCATCTCCCTTTTTCCTATAGTCAACGGAATTCTACTGAAATGTGTTCCCAGCAAGCACTTTGTGCTAATACATGGATCATGCCATGGTGCCTGGTCATGGTACAAACTTGTGGCCCTACTAAAATCTTCTGGCCACAATGTTACAGCTATAGATTTAGCTGCTTCTGGGATTGACCCACGGCAGGTCAACTCTCTCCAATCGATTTCCGATTATCATCGGCCGTTGACGGAATTAATGGCATCTTTACAACCACATGAGAAAGTGATCCTTGTTGGTCATAGTTTAGGTGGGTTAGCCATTTCTCAAGCTATGGAAATGTTTCCTCTTAAAATTTCTGTTGCTGTTTTTGTTACTGCCTTGATGCCTGGTCCATCTCTCAACATTTCTACTCTAAATAATGAGGTAATTTTTCTTTCCCTCTTTCTATATATTTTTTGATCTTTTACTATGGTTTGATTTATCTAGTTTAGGGAAGATTGTTAATAATAAAACCATGAATAAAAAATTTTCATTTTTATTTATATAGATAACCATTTCAAATGAATAAGCGTATCTCTAAATTTATTTTAAAAGTGTTTTTTATAAGTTCAATAGATTCTTTAAAATAAAAATAATGTGTATAAAAAATTGTTTGATGTAAATAATATGTATAAAAAATTGTAAAATTTAAAATTAAAAATAGAATTGACTCTCTATATACCCAGAGAAATTCATTACCTATTTTAAATTTAAATAACACAGAGTTTATTGAAATCTTGTTTCTTTGTATATATTTTTATTATAGAAAGTTTGAGGCATATAAAAGCCCTCTTTGATATGCTCTAAAGTATCTGATGTATTTAATATTAGATTAGGAAAAATTATACTATTTATATTTAATTTTTTTAAACTTTACTATTTTGGTATCTAGACAATGTTTTTTATCCTACTGGTTTCTAAACTTATAAAAATAATATTTCATAAGTATTTTTAGTCATTTTTCAGTTACTTGAGTATTAATTTATAATTTTAAAATATCTAAAATTGAGAAATGACAAGAAAAAATTTTCTTCAATCGCTTAATGCCAAAACGGTTAAAAATATTTACATGAGATTATTTTTAAAAGTTAGAAAAACACATTAGATAACAAGAAATTTGTTCAAACATCAGTGTAGCATATTTAAAAAGGTTTATACACTATTAGTGCAAGTTTTCTAATTTTTGTGATTTTTTTTTCAAATTTGAAACGTAATTTAAATTTACTTTCCTTTTAAATATACATCATTTGAGTTTTAAGCTAAGTTGACCAATAATGGCTAATTAATCAAGTAGCAGTTTTGATTTATTTCAAAGCCAATTCATTATATTAAAGCAAATATGACCAAAACCAATATTCTCAGCAATCAATAATTGAAGTCCTGTCTCCAACAAAAGGATATATGATTGTAAAATAATCCTAAGGAATCACTGATTTGTGATGTCAATGGCAAAAAACTGCCATAAGAGACAAGACAAGAACAATTCAATAAACAATCAAAGACCCAAATTATTTTACTTACTATTATTAGAAAATTTGATAGTTTTTTTCCCACCTCAAAATTTTTTCCCATAAAACTTTACCTTTTTTGTTAAATTCTTTTTCCTATTTATGTAACTAAAACAATAACTTGACAGCATACCGACACATAGTCCAGTGGTAAAGTGCATATTTTTCCGATCGATAAACTTAGAATCAATTCTCTCTTCTCGATGCTAAAAATAAAAAAAAATAAAAAAAAAACTTGTAAAGTGAATCTAAATATTATTGTTGATAAATTTGATTTTCATTGGACTCGAATTCGAGACCCTCAGCTTTAAAAATGACTTCAGTTAACTTGTAATCTGAATCTAAGTACATTTTTTTATAATTATTATTCTGAAAGTCATTCAGCAGAACAGGTTCTTTACTTGATAGCCGTTATATTTATGATGATGGGCCAGACAACCCTCCAACAGAACTCATTTTCGGCCCATTGTTTTTATCATCCATAATGTACAAGCTTAGCCCAATTGAGGTAAGAAACCTTAAACTAATTCTAATTATAAGATATTTGTTTAATATGAAAAGCAAATGATTTCTCCAATTCACCACAGGATTGGGCATTGGCAACAACATTAGTGAGACCATTACGTTTGTTTGACCAAGAAGATTTATCAAAAGAGGTTGTTCTAACAACAGAAAATTATGGATCAATTAGTCGAATTGTCATAATTGCAGAGAAAGATGAAGTCTCTAAAAAGGATTTCCAAGAATGGATGATAGAGAAAAATCCACCAAATGAAGTGATAGAAATATTAGGATGTGATCATATGATAATGATGTCTAAGCCTACTGAACTTTTGGCTCATCTATTAAGTATTGCTAAGAAATATAATTAATCGTTGTTAGGCACCTCCATTATCATATATAAATGGATGTTACTTCTATTTTTTTCTCGAAATTCCAATAGTTATTGTAGTTATATCTCACATGGAACATAAGAAGTATTGATGAAGCCTGCCTTTAATTGATTTTTGACCACATGATAATCTATCAAGATTAGCAATGATGTGTAATGCTACTTGTTGTCACAATGAAGATCAATGGAAGTGTAACAAGGACCTGAAAATCTTGTAGCAAATAAAAGAGAAATTGTAATTAAGAGACAATAGAAGCCATGCTTATAGACTCTACTTCTACAGAAGATCTAGCCACAATGAATTGTTTCTAGATCTTCTGAGAGAAAGAGAGAAGCTAAGAAAGACACAGTATCCAGTCAAAGATTTCCTAGTGAAATTATAGGTTCCTTAATCAAAATCACAGAAGGCATTAAGCCACAAAGAACAACCTTGAAGATAGACAGCTTTTCATATATTTAACTACATGGATTGCTGCATCCTAATGACATTGCCTTAGTGAACTCTAACTTAGCTAAGTTGTTGTGTGGCATAAGAGATATCAAGTCTAGTTAGATTTAGATATAACAACCTTCTAAACTTGTCTGGATCAGGCATTAACTCAGAAGAGTTATTTGTGAGCTTCACACTAGTAGGAAGAGGGATCTTAGTTGGTTTGCAACTAACTAGACCTATATCAGTACGTATATCAAGAATATACTTTCTTTGATTAACATATATGCCAACATATATTCTGTGAATTTCAAGACTAATAAAATACTTGACATAGCCAAGATCCTTAATAGAGAAGGACATCTAAGAACCTTTTAATAGAAAAAATAGTTTACTCATTTGTGCCTATGATGAGTAAATCATCTACATAAATTATAAGAGCAAGAAACTCAAAACATGATCTTCTTGTAAACAAATAATGATCAATTGAAGATTTTTGGAAGATAAATAGCTCCAATTTTGTGGTAAGTTCAATGTTCCACTTTTGAAGGCCTGTTTTGGACCATAAAGAGACCTTCTTAGCTTGCATACTTGTGAAAGACTGTGTGTGATATAATCTTCAGGTGGAGTCATGTAAATTTCTTCATCCAAATAGCCATGAACAAATGTATTATTTATGTCTAATTGATGTATAAGCCACTGCCTTACTGACGCAAAACCTAAAAATAACCTAACAATGATAGTCTTAGCAACATGAAAGAAGCTATCATTGAAATCCACTCCTTCAATTTGGCTGTAGCCTTGGCTACTAACCTAGCTTTGTATCTTTCAACACTTCCATTTGGTTTGTATTTAACTTTGTAGACCCATTTACAACCTATGGGTTTCTTATGAGCAAGCAAATATGTTAAAGTCTAAGTCTGATTTTGTTCTAAAGCATCAATTTCTTTTTCCAGTGTTGCAATCCAATCAGGATCTAATTTAGTTTGATTATAAGTCTTTAGTACTTTAATAATTCAAACATTAGCAATGAAATCCGTATGAGTCTTACCAATGTAAAGTAAGATAGAAGGTGGTATTAATTAAAGAGGATGAGAAGTAACTGAGGTATCAGAAATTGGATTTGTGCACTCTTGGAATGTTGATACAAAATCTTGTAACCATTTCGGTTTATTTCTAGTTATAGTCTTTCCCTAATGGCAGTAGATCGTGATGACGTAGATATATCAGTTTGATTCATTTCTGGTACTATAATAGTAGGTTTAAGGACTGAATTAAACACATTTGCAGGATCAAGTACACTTGTAGTACTAGAAGAGTCATGAGATGGTGAATTAGGATTTTGCGAGTTAATTATTGATTATTAGTTCAATAGTAGTGAAAAAGGGATTAAGAGTTTCAAATATAGTAGGAGGATCATTATTTGTGATCTCTTGTGCAGCAAGTATGACAGGTCATGGAACTTCAGAATTAAAATGTGCAAATGAAAATGAAGTTTCATGAAAAATTACCTCTCTCAAAATGAGAACTGAAGATGTATTAAGGTCATAAAGTTTATATGCCTTTTGTCCAAGAATATATCCCATAAAAACACATTTTATTGATCTAAATTCAAACTTATCTTTATAAGGTTTGCTTAATGGGAGGAGGTGGTGATGAAGTAGAAATATTAGTTTGATTCATTTGTTGTACTATAATAGTAGGTATAAGGATTAAATCAGACACATTTGTAGGATTAGGTACACTTGCAGGACTAGAAAAGTCATAAGATGATGAATTAGGATTCATTGAGGTATTATTGATTATTGGTTTAGTAGTAGTGGAAAAAGGTTCAAGAGTTTCAAAAATAGTAAGAGGATCTCTATCTTTGATCTCTTGTACAATAGGTATGACAAATTTTGGAACTTAAGAATTAGCATGTTGTGCAAATGGAAATGAGGTTTAATGAAAATCACATCTCTCGAAATGAGAACTGAAGATGTATTATGGTTATAAAGTTTATATGCCTTTTGTTTAGGAATGTATCCTATGAAAATTTGTCTAGGAATGTATCCTATAAAAAAATATTTAATTGATCTAGGTTCAAACTTGTCTTAATAGGGTTTGGTATTAGTTGCAAAAGAAACAACCAAAGACTTTAAGGAAACTATAGTCTGGTTTTATTTTTTTGTTTTTTTTAATGAAAGATTTCAAAAGGAACTTTCCAATTAAGAAGTGGAGTAGGAAGCTTATTAATAATGTGGGTTGTTATAAAGATTGAGTCTCCCTAAAATGCTTTTAGGAGTTGAGATTGGAACATTAAGGCCCTAGCTACATCTAAAAGTTGTTTACGTTTTCTTTCCATAACTCCATTTTATTGTGGAGTGTTGTATTGTGATACCTTGTCCGAGCATTGATCTGATCCGTTAAATGGGATTGAAATGTTCATTTGGGTTTGAACTCACGACGGAACTCTCAAATTCAAATAGATTGATTTTGAAAAGAGTTACCACCTTAATTTTATTTTATTTGGAAAAAAGATTAAGGAAAAACTCAAATTGACTTTAATTAATATCCCAAAAGAAAAATATCACTAGCCTTGAAATCAAAGAAGATTCAAGGACTAGGTTTTTGGCAAAATTAGTTTGGCAATTTTAATATAAAATAACTTAAAATAAATTTCATGAACCGAAATAACGATGGTGCCTGAGTAATAATATCCGTGTTATGCATGACAGTTATAAAATAATAAACAAAATAAAATCTATTTAAGAATTATTAAAAACAAAATGACTAAAAACAATTGAAAAAGAGAATTTTTTCTCTAGCCTAAAACAAATGAAAGAGAGGATTTTTTATTTAACCCTTATTGGTAGTAGGAAATGTACACATTCCTCAACTAATTGCAAGAATCCATAAATTAAAAAAGAGATTAGTACGAAAGAAACAACACAATTATGCATAAATAGAATAGAATAAAATAAAATAAAATAGAAATAATCTCATCAAAGAAAATAAAGGATAAAAGGAATTATTTATAAAAAAAATATTTTGGAATTGATGCCTAAAAGGTTAGTAGGCCTGCGTATCCCTTTGAATGGAAATTAAACTCCACGCAGTTCTTTCTTCTTACTAAAGAAGGGTTTTTAATTTGTTAATTTAATTCAGATTTTAAAATTAACAACTTTAGATCTTTTTAATTTTAGACCTACGGTAAGATATAAAAGAAAATTCTAGATTTAATTTAAAAAATCTGGAAAGAAGGAATTATACCTTGGTTTTACGCTTTCTTTGTATGAAAGGGGCAAGCCTTACACCAGATTTGAACTTCATCTTGGATTGGGATCTTACGAGATGAACCTTGCATTGAAAGAGATAAATAAATAGAGAAACCAAGAAATAATAATTAAAAATCAAAATTAAACTTGGAAGTTAGATCTAAAATTAGAGAAAAGAGATATTTTTAATCTTTGAAAATTGACAGAACTTTTAGCTTAAATCTAATAGAAAAATTGTAGATTTTTCATATCTAAAACTTATTATCTAAAATAACTGGAAGTGGTCCCTATTTATAGGCAAAAATGTAAAGAAAGTTAAGAAAAAATAGGCGCTGTCGATGTCATTGGCACGCTTTAGGTGCCGGCATATCGGGCAGCACCATAAGCGTGTCAGTTGGTTGGGCAGCACAATAAAGGTGTCACCCAGTCAGGTGGCGTCAAAGTGATGTCGCCTGGCCCAAACCATACTCGTATCTTCCGCTAGATTGTTTTTAGCTAGTTTTAGCCTGTTTTTGATCCGATTTAAGTCCAGTTTGATTTTATGTGTTTGTAATCGAGTGCAGATCATCTAGAGGTGCAAATTTTGAGAAAATCCATTTTTCTGGATCGCCGTACTGGCTCTTTGCAGCGCACTAATTTTAACTAGTGTCAAGCTGCAACTAGATCATATGGGTGCAAAATTAAGAGTTTACAAGTGTATAGAGCAGTCCTTTGATAAATTATGCTTAGTTAAAAATCAAAAGTTGATATTTATATCCAAGGAATTTAGTTCCATTATTTGTTCTAATTTGTTTAACTTCTTTAAAGAATTGGGTTTTAATCATGGTAAAGAAATGTTTCAAACGGATATGGGTTTGTGATTTATGTTTAAGAAGAAAAGTCCATGTTGCTTTGCTACAATTATCAACTATATTAAGAACATAATAGGTGCTAATCAAAGAGGTAACCTTATAAGGTCCCTAAAAGTCAATGTGCAACAATTCAAAGGTTTGTGTAGTTTGAATTTCACTTTTGACAAAAGGGTATTTGTGTTGTTTAGAAAGATAACATATATCACCAATTGCTAAATTTCCTTTTTCTTTTTCACATGACAAGGTAAATGTTCAATTTTAGTTTTTTGGGCATGTCCTAATTTAGCATGTAACAACTGTTGCGTGATTTTTGTAAGTATACAGATCATGCTAAGTAATAATGTGTGAATAGAGTGTCGAATCCACAGGAAATGGTTGACAAGTGCCAAAATTAAAATTACTCTATTATTTAGAAAATCAATTATCAGAATTTATATTTGAAGCTAAAGTGAAATTTAAGTAAATAAATGATGATAAATATGAAATAAGATTAAAGGTTTAGGATTTAGAATTTATCAATTGATCACATATGATTTCTTTATAATCTTTAGATGGATTATTTTTGCTGGAATTAATGATTAGATTTCCCTAAATTATATGATGTTCTTTCTCAAGATACAACATATGTGTTTATATTAACCTTACATCTATTCTCGTGATCATAAGCAATTAACAGAAACCCATTAAGTTTTATGGAAATCTTTTTAAAAATCACAAAGGAGTATTATTATCTCTAAGCAATACATTCCCTAGGTCAATTATCCTAATGAACTAATATTGTGTTTCCACTCTCACTATTTTACACAATATCTTAAATTATACAATTAATGGCCAGTTAATTACAAACATTAAGTTATAAGATAAAAGATTAATTCCAATAATCAAATCCAATCAATTAAATATAAATAATCATATGCAAATCAAAAAATTACATCTAAATTTTAGAAAATAAAATTAGCTACTCATAATTAAAAAGAAAAAAAATTAAATTAATAATCAAAATAACAAATATAATGACAACTTATAATTAAATTCAAGAATAGAGTTTAGAAAGTACTTATTTTCGGATATAATTTTTGATGAACTCAAGCTCCAAAAAACTCCTCCTCTTGATCAAAATAACAATAAAAGAAATCTACTCTAAAAAAATATATGTAACTCTCTCTACATCTATTTTTTGCTACTTTGAGTTGTGATTTTGGAGAAGAGAGATAATGCCTATTTATAGGCAAATTCCATCTTCATTTTCAACCATGTTGCATCATTGATTACATCATTATTTTCATGATATCATCTCTTGCATCATTTATTTCATGACATCATCTCTTGCATAATTAATTTCATGATATCATTGCCTGCATCATTTATAAAATGACATCATTGTCTGCATCATTTATAAAATGACATCATCGCTTGAGTCATGATATTACTGCATAATTGTGACATTATTTTGATATGCAAAAATAAAATAAAAATATTAAAAATATATTATAATTTATTTGTAAATTGTAGAACTATTTATTTCTAAAAATAAGTAATAATATTATTGCATTCTTGAGAATTGAGCTAAAATTTAAGTTTAAACAAATAAAATAACTCTAAAAACATAGAGTTATCACACCCCCAAACTTAAGTTTTTGCTTGTCCTCAAGCAAAAAAAAATTCAAAACCTAAACTAGTCCACTTTCGTAGGAAATTACGATTGCATTTAACGTATGCAACAAGCCTTTAAACCCCTAGGTGTCCCATAGAGGACGAGTTATAGTCTCATGAGGGTTTCCAGTGGTGATACCCACAAACACTTATAAAACTCTAAACTTTCAAATATTTATTTCAAAAAAGAAATTTAATCCTCTCATACTTAGTTTGAATAATTTTTCAGAGGTCTCAAGAAATTAATATTTACAAACAATATATCAATAATATTGCAAGTCAAACTTCTATCTTAGGTTCAAAACAATCCTCATCTTAATCATGCTTGAATAACTGTGCATTAAATCAACTGCAGAATATTGTTGTACTTCAAATAGGCATATACACATTAATATTTTTAAATGCCTCTATCAAAAGATATAAAATAGATATACAAATCTCATAAGCATATTAAAGCAAACAATCTCCACTAATAGAATTCACAAATCAAGAGAGATCAATAGGTCTTGATTAGGTTTGTAATGGGGCTAACACAAGGTATTTTGGCTAAACAAAGAAAAGGCTAAATGAACAAAAGTAAGATAATTATGCTAAGTTTACAAAAGAAAATCAATAACTCAAATAAAGGAATTAAATTAATGAAGGATCCCTTTCATCTTAAGCACCATTCTTTTTCAATATTTTCTTCTTTTAAGCCCCCTTCTTCTTCTTCTATTTTTTTTTTTTTGTCACCAACAACATCATTTTAAGGATAAGCAAGAATTACTAACTTTTATTTAATTCAATTTTCTTGTTTTCCCTCAAACTTATTTTAAGCATAAGGTGATCTTTTAAAATAAATAATACTCTTAGTTATTAGAGATCCCCCAAACTTCAATTATTCTCTTTTTTATTCATTGGAATATGAACATGACAAAATTATCTCACAATTAGGGTGAAGGTAACAATTAAAGTTCATTAAGAAAGAAAGAAGGCTAAAATTAGCAAGGTACAAAGGGGTAAACTAGGAAAAAAATTAAAATAAGGGTAGATATAAGTAATAGACTAAACAAACAATGCCTAAATCATATCTCTCTTTCAAAATGAATTCAAAATTTCGCCTCAAAAGTTTGCAAAAACATGTTCTAAGATAGGTGAGGCAAATGAAGATAAAAATGTGTAAAAGCCCTCTCTAAGTAAGCATACACAATTTCAATGCAATTAATATAATGCAAAGCAAATTAAAATATAATCTTAATAAAAGTTAATTTCTTATCTTAAAATAGTTGCTTAAGCTGAAATACTTTAATAAATTATCCATAAATACCAATTATAATCAATCGTTAGCCTTTCATCAAATTATTTAACATAAGCATATTTTATTAAATTTTTTTAAATTTATTCACTAAAATACAAAAGAAATGAATAAAAAATAAACTAAACCTCCTCCAAACTTGCAATTGACATTGTCCTCAATGTCAAAGAAACAAACCAAAAGAAAAAAAATACTCCCTCTTGTAAAAAAGTGGATTCTAAATTGTAAGCAAGATGTGCATTCCACTTCCTTATTTCCTATAAAACATCATGAAACAACTAAAAGCAAGTATGAAAAACTAATCATAGAAAACAATTTTTTTTTTGTATTTTTTATTTTAAAATTTTTTTAGAATTTTTTTTTATTTTGGAAACTAGAAAAAATAAATAAATAAATAAATAAGTTGGAAATTTGGGTTGCCTCCCAAAAGCGCTTAATTTATAGTCTTTAGCTAGACTTTCTCAAAATTTTGATCACGTGGCCTCTTTTAAGGAGTAAACTATCCCTTGTTCCACCAAATCTCCACTGAAATAAGGTTTAAGACATTGTCCATTTACTTTGAATGTTTCTCCCGCATTGTTTTGCAGCTCCACAGCTCCATGATGATATACCTTCACTATTTGAAACGGTCCTGACCATCTGGATTTCAACTTCCCTGGAAAAAGTTTCAAACGTGAGTTAAAAAGCAATACCTGTTGGCCTTCTTCGAAGTGCCTCTTACGGATGTGTTTGTCATGCCAACATTTGGTGTGTTCTTTATAAATCTTGGCATTTTCATAAGCTTCCAGCCATATCTCTTCAAGCTCACTCAATTGAAGTAACCTCTTACGACCAGCAGCTTCCACATCCATATTCAACTTTCTTATTGCCCAGTAAGCTTTACGTTCAAGCTCCACAGGTAAATGACATACTTTACCAAAGATAAGTCGGTATGAAGCATACCAATTGGGGTCTTGAAAGCAGTCCTATACTCCCACAAAGTATCGTCCAATTTGAGTGCCCAATCTGAAACACCCTGAATTTTCATTTATTTTATAAAATTCTATTTTTGTATGGAAACATATTATTTTATTATTTTCCTTATTAACGTAAGAATTAGAATTATATTTTATTAAATTATAAATATTCATATTATTTGAATATGTATTATTAATGGTAATTTTAGTATAATATTATATATGTATATTATTATGATAATGTTAATGTGGATTTTTGGAGAATTGTATTTTGATATTTGAGTATTAACAAATGTATTAATTAATATTATAAGTTTGATTATAATATTTTTATCAAATGTTTGGATTTCCATTATAATTACTATTATTATTATATATATATAAGCTTACGTTTTAAAGTATAACAATTTATAAATTATTATCATTATTATTGTGTTATTAGTGATATTATTATTATTATTATTATGATTATTATTAGTATTATTATTGTTGTTGTTATTATTATTATTATTATTATTATTATTATTGTTAATTTGTATATATATATAAGTATGTTTTAAGTGTTTTAAGTAAGTTAAAAAGAAGAAGAAAAGGAGAGGTGTGATTGGCCAAAGAAGGAAATGGGGGCGTTTTGGGGAAAGAAACAGAAACGGGACAGCAGAGGAAGGAGGGGAGAGAGAGAGAGAGAGAGGCTAAGAGAGAGGGGGGCTGCTGGGTGAGTTACGGCGAGTGGTGGCAAGCACCGCCACCACCGCTGGGTAGAGGAAGGTCCGGCGACCTCGAGAGAGGTGGCAGCACGATGATCGGCGGCGACACGGCAGCGTACGAGAGGAGAGAAGGACCGCCGGCCACCGAGACTTCAACTGCAGATTTCGGCCGACTCTGGCAGCCAAATCAAGCAAGGTCAGTCTCGTTCAACTCTTGAGGATGAGAGCTTCATTTTGGTACCTACCTTGCCCTCTAAGGACCACCGGAGGAGGAGATCAAAAAATGCAAAACCGTAACTTTGGAGGCATTTTTCAGTGGTTTGAGGGCGAGTGACGGCGATTGGTGACCCTTTTTGTGATCATGGAGTTGAGGTGAACCTGCTAGTGTGGAGTTTCCCCAGGTCCGCCACCAGCAGTGACGGCACGTGACCGGCCGGCGGCCCGTGGCGGTGGCGGCGCGTGGGGAGGTCAGTGGTTCTGTTTTGACTTTTTGGCACAATCCTCGACGTCCGTATGATCGGATTTGTGAAGGTTAACCCGAAACCCTTGTACTTCAGTTGTTATATAAGTTATTTTATGTTTAGTAGTCCTTAGAGTATTTGTTAGGTTATCGAGTCTGTCCTGGGGTTGAGTGTGATTCTTATCTTGATAATGTTCACTGTTGCGAGGTGTCGATGGCTGGCGTCTTCCGGGTTCCAAGGCTACTTTTTCGAGGAAAGCCGGTCGGGAGCATTGATAGTTAGGTGAGTGATACTCACTAGTGTATTATCCTATTTTCATTTCATATGCATTGCTGTGTGTATATATATGTATATTATGCACTATTACTGCATATATAAGCATGTAACATTTGACTGTGAGTGATGAATTAATATTCTGTATTTGTGCCATACTATGGTTGTGATTGATGGATGGAGGTCGGGAGGATACAGTACCACCTAAGATTATGGATTTATTATGGTTATGATTTGGATTATGATGGATAGAAGATGAACTATGATTGATGGATGCTGGCCGGGCCTGCTCATCGCCAGGGCCGCTGTCAGTAGGGTCAGGGCTGCGTGGTACAGACTAGTGACGACTAGGCCCCTTGGATATAAGAGACAGACTATTAGATTCAGAGAGCCAGAGTAGGGGGATTGGCTCCCTACATTGAGTATTGAGTATCAGTGTGGTACTGTGGACCATACCCCATCCTTACTTGATTGGATGATTTGTCTATTTCTGTGGCATAGTGCATAGCATGTGCATTAGAATTCTATCTGTAGGATACCAGTTTAATATATTAGCTGGTATCATTCACTGATTCGAACACTCATTCCTATTCATCTTGTTGCTTTCAGGTCAGGAAATGAGCCGGTGACGGAATTGTAATTGAGTAGACTGCCAATCTCTTTTCGACAGTAGTTTGTATTGTTGAGTATTCAGAAATGTATAATATATATGTATATTTGTAATTATGATTCTAGAACTCCGCAATGTTACACTTGGTATTTGTGCTTTGTGTATTATTTCAGTTATGTATTTTAAAGAGCTGTAATCTTTGGATTAAGCAGAACCTTTCTATAATTTATTACTTTATGAGATATATGGAATAAATGAGTTATTGGCCCAATAAGATTTTAATTTATGTTGTGTTTTATTTGGTTCTGCTTACCTCATTTGGGACCATAGCCCTTTTTAGTTGGGCTTTTAGTTGTGTGTTTTGGGTTAGGCTTACTACAGGCACTGGTAACTACGTGCAATTCCCGTGTTCTAGTGCCGGTCACGTGCCCTCGGGTTCGGGGCGTGACACAATCCTTCCTAGAGTTCACTATCTTTTCTAAAATATTCTTTAATTCTCTATTTGAAATTTCCACTTGACCACTCGTTTGAGGACGATACAGAGTGGCTATTCTATGGTTGACTCCACTTTTCTTTAACAAAGCGTTAAGAGCTCAGTTACAAAAATGGGAGCCTCCATCACTGATAATGGCTCTCGGAACACCAAATTGAGCAAAAATATTCTTCTTAATAAACCTCAGCACAACTCTAGAATCATTGGTGGCACTTGTAATTGCTTCAACCCACTTCGACACATAGTTGACCGCTATCAAAATATATTGATTGTTTAGGGATGAAGGAAATGGTCCCATAAAATCAATCCCACAAACATCGAATATTTCAACCTCTAAAATCCCATTAAGTGGCATATCTTGCTTTCTAGTTATGTTCCCTGTTCTTTGGCAATGATCACAAGACATCATAAAGTTTCTGACATCCTTATACATAGAAGGCCAATAAAAACCACATTGCCATACCTTTGCAACTGTCTTATCTGTGCTTGCATGCCCTCCACTTTCCTTACAGTGACAATGCTCCAAAATGCTTGGAATTTCCTCCTCTGGCATGTATCTTTTGATCATCCCATCTCCACAATACTTGAAAAGTAATGGTTCATCCCAAAAATAATACTTGACATCTGCAAGAAATTTCTTTTTCTGATGATGAGAAAAATCATTAGGAATGATTCCACTCATCAAGTAATTGACAAAATCAGCAAACCATGGAGTTGATCCCTTCACTACCCATAACTGCTCCTTTGGAAAATAATCATTGACTGGCTTGTCATCTTCAGCTGTTCGCTCTCTTTCCAATCTAGACAAATGGTCAGCAACCACATTCTCCACTCCTTTCTTGTCCTTGATTTCTAAATCAAATTCTTGAAGCAAAAGTACCCATCTGATCAATCTAGGTTTGGCATCTTTCTTGGACATTAGGTACCTAATTATTGTATGGTCTGTGAAGACTATAACTTTTGACCCAACCAAGTAGGAGTGAAATTTGTTTATCGCCACTATCATTGCCAACATCTCCTTTTTAGTAGTTGCATAATTTTTCTGTGCATCATTTAAGATCTTGTTGGTGTAGTATATCACATGTACCTTTTTATCCTTTCTTTGGCCTAAGACAGCTCCAATTGCAAAGTCACTTGCGTCGCACATTATTTCAAATGGCAAACTCTAATCAGATGATGCAATAATGGGAGCTGAAATCAAAGCTTTCTTTAACCTATCAAAAGCACTCAAGCATTCCTACTTACAATAAAAAATAGCATCTTTATTAAGCAAATCATAGAGAGGCCTAACAATTTTAGAAAAATCTTTGATAAACCGATGATAAAAATCGGCATGGCCAAGAAAACTTCTTATCCCTTTTACATTGGTAGGTGGAGGTAATTTTTCAATAGTCTCCACTTTTGCTCTATCTACCTCAATTCCTACTTGAGAAATTTTATGCCCCAAAACAATTCCCTCTTGTACCATAAAATGGCACTACTCCCAATTTAGCACTAAATTACACTCAACACAACATTGCAAAACTTTTCTCAAGTTTTATAAGCATGCATCAAATGAAGAACCATACACAGTAAAATCATCCATGAAGACCTCTATGGACTTCTCAAAAAAATTAGAGAAAATAGACAACATGCAACGTTGAAAAGTAGTAGGGGCATTACACAAACCAAAGGGCATTCTTCTATATGCAAAAGTACCATAGGGACATATAAAAGTGGTTTTTTCCTGATCTTCAAGAGCAATAGGAATTTGAAAATACCCATCTAGAAAACAAAAATATACATTACCTGCAAGCCTTTCTAACATTTGATCAATAAAAGGTAAAGGAAAGTGATCCTTTCGGGTAGCATTATTCAATTTTCTATAGTCAATGCACATTCTCCAACATGTTACAGTCCTAGTGGGAATTAATTCATTATTGTCATTTTCCAAAACAGTCATCCTACCTTTCTTAGGCACTACATGCACAGGACTAACCCAAGAGCTATAAAAAATGGGATAAATTATTCTTGCATCTAATAATTTAGTAATCTTAGCCCTAACTACTTCTTTCATGTTTGGATTCAACCTACGTTGATGTTCAATTACAGGCTTATGGTTATCCTCCATCAAAATTCTATGCATGCAAATAGTTGGACTAATCCCTTTCATGTTAGAAATATTCCAACCCACTGCTGATTTAATTTCCCTCAAAATTCTCAATGTTTTTTCAAGTTGAACATCATTCAAGTTTGCATTCACAATCACAGGCAAAGTATCATTGGGACCAAGAAATGCATACCTGAGATGTGCAAGAAGTGGTTTTAACTCAAGAACTAGTGCTTGCTCAATTGATGGTGGAGGAAGTGACTTACCTTTTTCCAATTCTTCAAATTGTTTTCTCTTACAGAAAGGCATAGGTGAGCTCCTCTCAAAAAGACTAGCAATTGTGGCAACCTCATGATTTTCATTTTTGCTAATTGCTCCATTAACTAAGCATGTTTCTAAGGGGTCTGCAAAATGCTTTTCCTCCAAGACTTCTTGAACTTCCTCATCAATGACGTCAATTTGAAAGCAACAATCAATGATGGCAGGTTGCTTTTCTGCTTTAGCAATGTCAAACTCAATCTCCTCATCACCTACCCTCAAAGTCAATTTGTCATGTTTTACATCAATTAAGGCTCCTGCTGTTGCTAAAAATAGTCTTCCAAGAATCAACGGGATCTCAACATCCTCATCCATGTCCAATACCATAAAGTCCACAGGTATATAAAACTTACCAATTTTTAACAAGACATTTTCAATGATACCTACTTAACAGAACGGTCAGCTAATTGCAAGGTCATTGTAGTTGGGGTTAGCTCACCCAACCCCAATGTCTTGCAAACAGATAAAGGCATAAGACTAACACTAGCTCCTAAATCACATAAAGCCTTTTTAAATTCAGTAGTACCAATTAGACAAGGGATAGAAAAGTTACCTAGATCTTTAAGCTTTTGTGGAAGTTTATTCTGAATAATTGCAGTGCACTCCTCAGTAAGTGCTACCATAGTATACAACTCAATCTTCCTCTCGTTAAACAGTAAATCTTTAAGGAACTTCACATAGGATGGCATTTGTACCAAGGCCTCTGTGAACGATATGTTTATGTGAAGTTGCTTAAAAATTTCTAGAAACTTCTCATATTGTTTGTATAACTTTTGCTACTTCAATATTTGAGGATAAGGAATGGGTGGTGCATAAGGCTTGACTTGCGAAGGTTTAGATACCTCCTCTCCTTTTTCTTCTTCAGCTTGATCTATTGGGATATCTTCTTTTGAAACTTCACCACTATATTCACTTATTTTCTTCGATACCACTTCTTTAAGTTGCTTGGCACTCCTCAAAGTAATTGCCTTGCATTGTTCTCTAAGATTAATTTCAGTTTTGCTAGGCAATGTACCTTGAAGTCTTGCATTAAAAGAGTTAGCCATTTGTCCCATTTGAAACTCCAAGTTTCTGTTTTGGCTAGCAATTTGATCGACTTTGGCTTCCAACTTGTCATAATGTTTCTCCAACTTGTTAAACCTTTCAGAAGTGGCTCCTATGAATTTCTCCAAAGCGGTTTCATAGGAAGGCTTGATTTCTTATAGTGTTTGGGGTGGAATTTGATTTCTCCCTTGAAAGTTGGATTGGTATGGTGGCCTTAGATTGCTTCCTTGGTTTCCTTGATTTCCCCATGCTAAGTTAGGGTGATTCCTCCATCCTAGATTGTAGGTATTTGAGTAGGGATTATTTTGTTGCCTATTAGGATTAGAGACAAATTGGATTTGCTCTACCCCATGGCATTCAAAATTATGATGATTACCCCCATATGAGTCACGACAATTCGATGACTACTTGATGGAGCATTAATGTTTACCCTCTCTAATGACTTGGCAATTGCATCAACTTTTGCTACAAGAAAAGAATACCCATCATCCTGTTGAACACTTACAACCCTCATTGTTGTAGTCCTTTCATTGGACCAATGGTAGTTGTTAGTTGCCATTTTCTCAAGAAGATTATGAGCCTCGATGGTACTTTTGTTCATAAGAGCTCCTCCGGCTGCTACATCAATCGTGCTCCTTATTTGATTTGAACGACCATTGTAAAAAGTTTGCACTATCATCCAGTCTGGGATACCATGATGAGGACACTTTTTTTGCAAATCTTTGAACCTTTCCCATGCTTCATATAGTGTCTCTCTATCAAATTGAATGAAACTAGTAATATCATTCCTTAGCTTAGCAGTCTTGAATGAAACTAGTAATATCATTCATTAGCTTAGCAGTCTTTCTAGGGGGAAAATATTTTGCAAGAAAATCACTTGTGTGTTAATCCCATGTAGTGATTGATCCTGGCGCTTGAGATATTAGCCAAGTTTTTGCTTTATCCCTAAGAGAAAATGGGAAAAGCCTCAGTCTAATGGCATCATCAGTAACACCATTCATCTTGATTATATCACAGAATTCTAAGAAATTTGCTAAATGAGCATTGGCATCTTCCATGACTCCTCCTCCAAACTGAGATTACTGAACCATCTGAATGACTGAAGGTTTGATCTCAAAATTATTGGCCGCAACAGTGGGTCTTTCTATGCTAGATCGCATAATCGAGTTTGGCATGGCAAATTCACGTAGTGCCCTATTGGCTCCATTGTTCGCCATTTCTTCCTCTACTCCTTGAAGTCCTTCCTTAAAAGTTTCTTGCTCAAATTCTGCTCCTTCTTTCAAAGCCTCTTGCTCGTTGGCCTTGTCTGCTTTCTCTTTTCTAAGTCTCTCCTTTTTGGCTTTGGTTAAAGCCTTACACCTTCGCTCGATTTTAGGATCCAATGCCTCTAAAATTGTTTCAGGATCATTTCTCATAAACACCTATACAAGCTGTACAATAAACAAGATAAAAATTCATTTTTAAAAATAAATTAAGGTATCTAAAGTAATAGAGTATATCAATTATATTGATATTGTCAAAAATTGCCTTCTCCAGCAACAGCACTAAAAACTTGTTGTGCGATTTCTGCAATTATACAGGTCGTGTCAAGTAATAGTGTGTGAATAGAGTGTTGAATCCACAGGGAAGGGTTGACAAGTACCAAAATTAAAATTACTCTATTATTTAGAAAATCAATTATCAGAATTTATATTTTAAGCTAAAGTGAAATTTAAGTAAATAAATGATGATAAATATGAAATAAGATTAAAGGTTTAGAATTTAGAATTCATCAATTGATCACATACGATTTCTTTATAATCTTTAGATGGATTATTTTTGCTGGAATTAATGATTAGATTTTCCTAAATTATATGATGTTCTCTCTCAAGATACAACATGTGTATTTATATTAACCTTACATCTATTTATATTAACCTTACATCTACTCTCGTGATCATAAGCAATTAACAGAAACCCATTAAGTTTTATAAAAATCCTTTTAAAAATCACAAAGGATTATTCTTATCTCTAAGCAATACATTCCCTAGGTCAATTATCCTAATGAACTAATATTGTGTTTTCACTCTCACTATTTCACATAATATCTTAAATTATGCAATTAATGGCCAGTTAATTACAAGTATTAAGTTATAAGATAAAAGATTAATTCCAATAATCAAATCCAATCAATTAAATATAAATAATCATATGCAAATCAAAAGATTATATCTAAATTCTCGAAAATAAAATTAGCTACTTATAGTTAAAAAGAAAAAAACAATTAAATTAACAATCAAAATAACAAATATAATGACAAATTATAATTAAATTTAAGAATAGAGTTTAAAAAGCACTTGTTTTGGGATACAATCTATGATGAATTCAAGCTCCAAAAAACTCCTCCTCTTGATCAAAATAACAATAAAAGAAATCTACTTTAAGAAAATATATGTAACTCTCTCTACATCTATTTTTTGCAACTTTGAGTTGTGATTTTGGAGAAAAGAGGCAATGCCTATTTATAGACAAATTTCATCTTCATTTTCAAACATGTTGCATCATTGATTACATCATTATTTTATGACATCATCTCTTGTAACATTTATTTCATGATATCATCTCTTGCATCATTAATTTAATGACATCATTCCTTGCATCATTTATAAAATGACATTATTGTCTGCATCATTTATAAAATGACATCATCGCTTGAGTCATGATATTATTGCATCATTGTGACATCATTTTGATATGTAAAAATAAAATAAAAATACTAAAATATATTATAATTTATTTATAAATTGTAGAACTATTTATTTCTAAAAATAAGTAATAATATTATTGCATTATCGAGAATTGAGCTAAAATTTAAGTTTAAACAAATAAAATAACTCTAAATATATAGAGTTATCAACAACTGATAAAGAAATGATAGGGTTTCTTTATTCAATATTGAAGCAATAAAAGAAATTGGAGATTATGCCTGAACAATATTAACAATGGCAGATTCCCTAGATTGAAACTCCAAAATGATATTTACAAGAAAACTTGGGTTATCTAGGATATAGAGTCCATCATTTTCTCCAACTACTATTACCACTTAAGTCAATAGCTTTTGAAAGAGCAATGTGTATAGTAAAAAAAAAATTTATAATTTGCAAACCTTGAGTCAATTTATTGACAGAAAGCAGGTTGCATTTAAAGCTAGATATGTGTAAGACTTTTGCGAGAACTAGTTTAGAACTAAAGGTAATTGTTCCTAATTGACAGACTTTCTTTGTGATTTTATCTGGTAAGTGTATCAAGGTAGGTAATTTCAATTCAAACAGATTGGTCATATGTTCAGTAGTAAAACTCATTTGGTTTGTGTATCTTGAATCAACTATCCAAACCTAAATTACCTGCATAACTTGTGTAGTTCACATATGCATCATCAATACTTTTCCTTTTGAAGTATATCTGCACTTCTTTCTAAATGGCCGATGCAATAGCTACAGTCCAATCACCTTGTTTAGGCTGTTCTGATACTGCCACAAAGTTCTCATCAATTGTGCAATTAGCTTATGCCACAATTCTATCTTGTCCTCTTTCCTTTTGCTTTCTTAACTCATTATACCACTTTAGGTATTCTGTTAGTTTAAAACACCCTTCCTTCATGTTACAGTGGGTGCAAAACTTATCAAATTTCTTATTCTTCCTCCTACAGTAATCTCCTTTTGCACCTTCTCTGTCATAATCTTTTCCACATTCCCTACTATATGTTTGATTTTTAGCTAGCAGTACACTACTTTCTATTAGATCTATATAATTGGAGTGCACCTCTCTTTGTTTTTCTATCCTCAAAATGATTAAGCATGCCTACACTCCACCAAAAAAAAAAAAAAAAAAATTCATCTGTCACTAAAACTCAAAAAAAATTATCACTAAAGGCCATTAGTGGCAGATTAGCAATGGATTTTGTCCCTTGCTAAATTTGTCCTCGCTAATGCTTTTAGTGATGATTTTTTTTTATCTGTCGCTAATATAGCAATAGCCTTTTTTCTTTAGTGATGGAAATCTGTGGACCAAGGCTTACTCCTTTAGCGACAGATTAAGTCTATAGTGATGGATTAGCCACAGACTGTCCATCGCTAAACTTAGTAACGGACTCTTCGTCGCTAAGGTTAGTAACAAATTTTACTTTAACGATGGATGCTAATGCGCTGCTCTTTTTTTATTTAAATTACTTGTCCAATTTTTTAATTTTAATTTTCTTTAATATATTAATTATATTTTCTTTAATACATATTCTTATTTTATTTTAATTTTTTATTAATTGTCTTTTTTCTTTAATATATTAATTTTCTTTAATATATTAATTTTCTTCAAATTAAATTTCCAATTTTTATGTCCAATTATTTTTCATAAATAATGATGATGATGATGATGACAATGACGATCATGATAAGAGAAGAGGATAGAGGAAGAAATAATCATAATAATAAATAATAATAGAGAAAAAAAGAGAGAAAATTATAAAAAAAAAAGAGAAAAAAAAATTATATAGAAAAAAATAAGAGTGAGAGGAAGAAAGAAAATATTATAATGAAGAGAGAAGAAGAAAAAAAAATTGAAAGAGAGAAGAAGAAAGAAAAAATAATAGAGAACAAAGAAGAGAAGAGAATGGAAGAAAGAAAAAATGAAAAGAGAGAGAAAAAATTGAAGGGAGTGAAGAAGAAAGTAGTATTTATAACTAATTAAATTTATCCATTGCTATTTTGTCACTAAGTATAAAAATAAGTGGAAAAATAAGAAAATTGGGTGGAAATTTTTTTTGAGATTTGCAATAAAAATTTCCATAGCTAAATCTCCAAATAAGTGGGAAAATGAAAAATTTTGAGTGGAATTTTTTTTTTAAAATTGGCAACGAATGCTAAATCTAAAAATAAGTGAAAATTGGAAAAAATTAGGCAGAAATTTTTTTAGATTAACGGTGGAATTTTTTGTTCACTAATTAGTGACGGAATCACTTCTTGAATAATTAGCGACAGAAAACTTTTGTCACTAATCATGGCATCTATCAAGTGCCAAAAGTTAGTGAGGATTAGTTGTTCATTGCTAATTAGCGATGGATATTTTATCCCTAAAACCAACGCTAAAACTTGGCGCTATATTTTGCGATGAATAGTGATGAAATTTGTTCGCCGCTAATTAGTCTATACCTGATCCATTGCTAAATCGCAAAAATATTTTTTTACTCATTTTGTTGCTAAACCATTGCAATTCTGTCTCTAAATAGCTACGAAAACAGTCTGTCGCTAAAATCTATCACTATTCTGCTGGTTTCTTGTAGTGTTGTTCATAGTAGGCAGGGGATCTAGTATGAGAATTTGATTCCTCACATGATCAAGTTGATCATTTTACCCCATCAAAGCTACATCAATTTGTTCAATAAATTGATATCTGCAGTTTTCTTTGACGTTCCACATGTACACACTAACAAAGGTACCAAACGAGCGAACTCATCCCAAAGTTTCTTTAACTTTGTATAGTATATTGCTATACTCATGCTACCGTGAGAAATTAAACCAATTTCTCTTTGTATCTAGTATATTAGAGGACCATTACTCACCAAATATCTCCTTAAGTTTCTCCTAAAGTTGTTTGGCTAAATCAACATATATAAATGCTTTAACAAGTTCCATAGTCAAGTTTAGAATCTACGAAATTGCCATGCATTCCACACATTTTCATTGCTCAAAAGTAGTAGAGCCCTCCTTGAGCATCCCATATTTACCAGTTATAAACCTGAATTATATTTTTGCTACTAAAGATAATTTCATGACCTACTCCAATAAAAGAAATTGTTTCCAGTTACTGGTGAACTCACTAATACCATCCTTGGATGGTCAGAGTTTTGCAAAAGGAGAGGATCTCCAGTGCCTTGGCCTCTACTGTTGCAAGGTCTTTGAGCTCCAAAGTTCAACAACTTTGTTTCTGTTATCAAAAATCCATGGTGTGTTTTCTTCACAAATCTTCTTCTAAAGATTCAATTCATAGTTTCATAGTCAATTTCAAGTCATAGGCATGCTTAGATACCATATAAAATATCAAAATCCATGAATTTCAATTTAAGTTTTCAAGCTCTATTGAGCTTGTTGACCTAAATTGAGTTTTCAATTTAGTTAATCTCGATTTTGATATTGACAATCAAATTGAATTGATTTAATACTTATGTTAAGTTTTTATTTAGTAGTAAAATCACTTAGAAAAGGTTGCAAGACACAAATAATGAAAAATCCTCAAGTTATGGAGCTAACTTATAAATTATGCCCATAATTTCAGAATCATGCCCGCAATAGATATATCTCAATTGCAAGCTAGTGAGTCATGACCACAATTTAGTTCAAGAGAAATAGCTTGGAATTCCAATTAGACATAAAAGGTTTCGCAATGGGAGATGCAACCGCCATCCAGAGTGCGAAAGAAGAATCACGACCTTGATTCAGTGATTTCAACTGCTACATTTATAAGCTAGGCAACCATTCTAACAAATAGTTGATCAGCTAACAGAGTAGTGCCACATGTCAACTAGTCGTTTGACTCATTTGAAGATCACGACCGCAATTCTAAAGGTGCGACTGCTAAAAGGACATTGCGACAGTGATTAAGGTTCAGCAACCACAATTCTCGTCTGACACTGCATTAAATGCAAATTTTCTAATAGTTATAGAGGAATTTGCTCTTAATTCAATTGCAACGGCTAGAAAATGGAGAGAACCTATAAATACCCCCCTCTAAAGGACTTAAATGAAGTTCAATAACCTTCATAATAGCTAAACTCTTGCCAATTGAATTTTTGAAGTTTTGTTCATTAAATTTTATACTTTTTATTTCTTGTAAAAGCATTTATTGCTTAAAGAGTTGTGTGTTAGCCTTTGTAAAACACTTGTGAGGTTAGGAGTGAGCATAGAAAAACTCTTATTATGTTTGAGTGTAAGCTTTCAGGAAAAAACACTTATAAGGATTGAGTGTGATCTATAGGGATACACTTATAAAATTTAGTATGAGTATACTGAAAACACCCAATTGAGAATTTGAGCGTGGACATAGGATTTGATATATCTGAATCACTTTAAACTCTTGTGTCTCTTCTTCTCTATCCTTAAACTCTTAAACCGAAATTTTTAATTACACGCCAATTCGACCCTTCTTGGTGCATATTGAGCAACAGAGCTCAATGAGAAAAATCAATTTGGGAAATCTCTATATATTCATTCAATTAACAAAGAGTAGTTACATAGAGTATTATATGTACAATATTGAGTATCCTAACTAATTCAATAGCTGGACAAGAGTTAGTTATATCATATAAGCATGCCTATGCCACTTATTGTACACATGAATTAATAAATTAACTAACTATATTTGGTACATAAATTATTATTTGATTATTAAATGTATTAACAAAGCTCTAATTTACTCAAAATTACAAATAAATTACATCTAAAAATGTGTACTCTCATACATACGCATATATATAATTAATAAATAGAATGGTTAGTTTTTCATTTTTATGATGAATTTGAGAATCAAATCATTCTCTATTCTCCTTAAGAAGTGGAGAGATTAATAATTTTTTATATCTTGAACAAAATCCATAAGTTCTTTTAATTACTGCAAAACAATTATAGAGAATATATTTATAAAAAAAATAAAAGATTAAATAAAATACATATTCTACATGATATAACTATAAAAAAATTATTCCATAAAAAAATATAAAAAAAAATTCTTATGAAAGTATGCATATGATGTTGTTAACGTTAACTGAAAAACTGTCCACGTAATGGTGTGATTTCGTAGAGCAAACGTTCCGCGCCCATTATCTCCAACAAGTTTTTATTTTTATCACCTATTTTATATATATATAAAATAGGTGATAAAAATAAAAACTTGTTGGAGATAATGGGCACGGAACGTTTGCTCTACGAAATCACACCATTACGTGGACAGTTTTTCAGTTAACGTTAACAGCATCATATATATATATATATATATATATATATATATATATATATATATATATATATATATATATATATATAGGATAGATGAATTCTTCATTCCTTCCTTGATACTAAAAACTAAAAAATATTATCCTATAATTTTCTAAAAAAATAGAATTTTTTTTACCATTAAATTAAAATGAAAGTATGAACTCAAGAAATGCATTATCATTAAATAATCTCTATTAAAAAATAAAAAATAAAAGTTTGCCTCGAGTGAAAAGAGCATTTGCTCTTAAGAATGGAAGTTTTGGATCATAATTTCTCCTTTGCACTGGGTGAAATTTCTTTTTTTTTTTTTTTTTTTTTTTTTTTTTTTTTTTATGACAAGCAGGGGTGGATTTACATTAGGGTAATGGGGGCAAGTAATCAAAATTTGAAAATAATAGTATATTATATATACTTCTTATCCCTATACTGAAATTTGTTTTTGCCTATTTAATATATCAAACATTTTAGTCAATTAATTAAATTTGATAAATCAGCAATCACTAATTTATTTATTAGATATATTTCTAGTACAATAAAAGAATGTAAAGTCAAATAGTTAAATATATTTCTAATAAATATATATTTCTTGTTGAATTATGATAATTTTTCTTGTTGGATTTACTAGAAATATATATTTTATTATTAAAGAATTATTACATAAATAAAAGTTTGCCTCCATTAAAATTGGCTTCTAGATTTGCCCTTGATAACAAATATAATGGGATGTTACTCTATTATGTAACATACGGCGCAATAGGCTCTCTCATGGATTATAAAAGAAAAAGTAAAAGTTTATTGTTTTGCTTTTTTTTTTTTTAATTATTTTTTGAAGTATAGAGGTAGAGATTTAATTTATAGTTAACATCTTAACTCATCAAAAGGGAATGTAATTCCTTTTCTTAAACAAAAGAAGTCAAAATAATTAATCTTATTCTACACATAAATTGAAACTTGTCACATAAATAGGCATTGACTCACAATAGGATTTTAAGAAATCAAGATTGAATATTTAAATATTCATAATTATAGTCAATTAAAAATTTATGTATTACATTTGCATGAATATTTTTATTTTTTTAACAAGAGAGAGATTATATTTCATATTAAGGAAAATTATATTATTATGTAAGTCTTGCTACAAGGATTATTTTTTCCATCCACCTCATAAATATATATTATTTCAATCTTAAATACTAATTATGATTAAGTTTTTTTATTTATTAAATTAAGAGACGCTTAGAATTTTTCTACTTTCAAAAAATTATATTAATAGAGAAATCAAATAAGTCAAATGGAAATCATTATTTCAAAAAGTGGAGACAAATAAATTGGAGAAATATAATATATATATATAAAGAGATCATTTCGATAAAAACGTGTATCGTTAGACTTAGACCCGCCACAAGTTATGAAAGTTACAAGGAAAAAATAAAATGGAACATGTAGTTGACTTTGCTTGTCAACTATATACATATATAGCCTTTGCTTGTCAAATTGAATTGGAAAAGGGGGATTTCCTTTTTTTTTTTTTTTTTTTTTTTTTTACAATGAATCTAAAATTACTTGAATTTTATAAATTTTTCTTTTTTTTATTAATTTTAATATTCTCTCCATTTTAAAATATTTATTGTTTTAGAAAAATAATTTTCTTAAATTTTTTTTGTCTTTTTATGATTTTAAGAATGTATTTTTTTGTATTTTTTTCAGTTTTATCTTCCATTTATTCTCTCATTAAACAGTCACACAGATTACCTTTTTTTTTTTTTTATAGCAAAATCAATAAAAATATTTTAATCTTTTTATTTTAAAATTATAAAAATTAATAATTTTTTTAATTTATATACTAAAATTTTAAATAATAAATAATTTAAAATAGAAGGAATATATTAAATGTTTTGACTATTACAGCAAAGAGTCATAATAAATAATTATATGTTTATGATATAATTTTATCAACATCTTTTATTTCAGCATCCCCACCCCACAAAAAATAAATAAATAAATAAATAAAATAAAATAAAATAAAGTGTGAAAAAAGTCATAAATTTGAAGTAATTTAATTAGTAATGATGATAATAAAGTGTGAAAGTGCAATATTTAAGTATACGATTAATATTATGATTTATCAAGAAAATAAAATTGAAAAGTGTTGTAGGGATATTTAAAAAATTAATTAAAGAAAAAAATCATCGAAAAAAGAAGGAATAAGAAAATTTAGGAAAAGAAAATAATGAATATCTGAAATTTTTTCTTGAAATATGAATATTTAAATTTTAGAAAGCATTTACTATTTAAACAAATAATAATATAGACTTAATATATTGCAAGAAAACTGATCTATTACTATTAAATAAAAAATAATAATACTAATAACAACTTGAGCATAGCTTTTGAAAAGTAGAGTCTCTAGAGAGCATGGGCAATTGGCATTGGATATAAGAACAAAAAAGGAAACCAGTTAGCAGCCTAACTTTTTATTTGATACAACAAGAACAAAAAACTAAAAAATAAATAAATAAATAAAATAAAATAAAATGAGAGAGGTTTATTTAGCAAAACCATGGGCTACCCACTTTTATTTTCTTTATTTATATATTATTAATGTATTTTCTCTCTTTTTCATTTTATCCTTATAAATTACATTATGACTAAATCTTAAATATATATACTACCGATAAATTTTCTATTTAGTGATATTAAAATCGTCTCTAAGATTATAAAGTCTCGAATTTGAATATCAATTAAAGTCAAATGTGCTAAATATTTTTTTTATCCATACTAAATGTATATGCTCATTTAATATAATAATATCGCCTGAAATAAAAAAAAAAATTCAATATTTTTCACCAAATAAAAATATAAATATAAAAGTCATATTAATAAATAATTTTTTTCAAATCATGTTCATACATTAATTTTGTATATAAAAGTGAAAATACATCAAATTAAATATATATACACAAACTCATATCACCCCTGGCTAGATGTAAGCATTTTTAATATTTATTACATGAAATTTTTTATTTCAGTATTTCACCAATTAATCTTAGAAATTACTAAGAAAGAGAGGCTTTTCTTTTTTGTCAAAGTCTAACATTTTAATGGATTTATTTTACTAAAAAATTGAAATTGATGTCGAAACTTCCAAGTGTTATGTGTATATATATACAGGAGCCCTCTATATTGATGAGCACAATCAAAATTTAAAAAGCAAATAAAATGGAGAAATTAAAGAAAATTTTCATCATGTTTTTCTTGATAATCTTTCTTCTTAATATGGTGAACAAGACCTTATCATCAATGCCAACCCAGCCTTTTGAGGCTAGTACTGCTCCTACCAAGCATTTTGTGCTAATACATGGGGCATGCCATGGTGCTTGGTCTTGGTACAAGCTTTTGCCACTGTTAAGATCTTATGGCTACAATGTTACTGCCATTGATTTAGCTGCTTCTGGGATTAACCCACAACAAATTAATACATTCAAATCAATTTCTGATTATTTTCAGCCATTAATGGATTTAATGGCATCTCTACCATTACATGACAAAGTTATCCTTGTTGGTCATAGCTTTGGTGGCTTTGCAATTTCTCAAGCTATGGAGAGATTTCCAGATAAAATTTCTATAGCAGTTTTCCTCACTGCCCTTATGCCTGGCCCTTCCCTTAATGTTTCGACTATTGTTCAAGAGGTATGTCATTCTATTTTCTAATAAAAATAGAATAAAAAGGTCTTTAATTTGCAATTAGAATTTTAATTAATAAATATAAAATATGATCTGATAATTTGATTCTTCTTCTTTTTTTTTTTTCATCATCATTGTTAAAGTCTGCAAGACGGGTAAGTGATCAACTGGACAATACCTATACATTTGATAATGGCCCTAACAATCCTCCAACTTCATTAAAACTTGGTCCCAACTACTTAAAATCAAGAATGTATCAACTCAGCCCAGTTGAGGTAATTAAATATATATAATTAAGCAAAATAAATTGCATCAACTCTTAATTATATGCAAATAAATATTTCCATAATATTGCTGCAGGATTGGACATTAGCAACAACATTAGTTAGACCAGAACCTCAACTTAGTCCATACGACATGACGTCGGGAGAATTAGAGTTGACAAAAGAGAAATATGGATTGGTTAAGAGAGCTTTTATCATTTCAGAAAATGATTTGACGATAGAGAAAGATTTTCAAGAATGGATGATTCAAAGAAATCCACCAAGCCAAGTGGAAAAAATATTTGGATCTGATCATATGCTCATGATGTCTAAGCCAAGGGAGCTTATGGCTTCTCTTCTGCGAATTGCTGAAAAAATGTAAACTATGTGTATTTCTTAGAAAAAATGATTGACAGATCAGCTAAGATCGCTAGGATTTTACTGGTAATTAATATTATAATATTTTTATGATGGTATTGGTAATTTTATTTTATTCAATGGACTATTGTATTCTTATGAAATTTTTATTCTATTTTTTTAATTAATATTCAAATTTCATTTTCTCTTATAAATTTTTATTTTTCTCTTCAATTAAAGTCAAATTTTCATTATCTTTTTCAAAATTTTATTCTCTCTTTTTAATTAAAATTCACATTTTCTTTCTTTCTTTTCTAAATTTGAATTCCTCTCTCTTTCTTCAATTGACAATGAAATTTCATTCTCGCTCTTTAATTAATATTGATTTTTTTTTTCATTTCAGGAAAAATAATCCTAGCTAAAAAACGTGTGGACAATATCTAATAGTACTCTACCCTTAGATTGGCACTTATTGAGACTTTTAAAAATTATTATTTTGAATGTCTTATTCTGTTAAAAAATTTAAATTAGTTGTATTATATTGTATTTGATAATGATTGTTTTAAATGTTAATTATTTACTTGTAAATTTTACATCATAAAAGTGTTCAATTTAGTTCTTCCAATAAAAACTAAAAAAATAATATAGGCGTACTTGAAATAGAAATACTTTATATATATTATTGTTTAAAATATTATAATTATTTTGTGTTTATATATGTTAAATTATTAACACAATCACATAATATGAAAACTTAAAAGAGATAAAATTAATATCAAATACGTTTTAGTTTAGCGGGAGTTTTCAAAGCAAAGTAATAATAATATGTGTTATTTGAGAGAATATTTTAGAGATAATTTTATATTAATATTTTTGTGTGTATTTTACAGAGAATAATCAATAATAAATATAGCCATTGTAGCACAATTAATAGTATGATTTGTGGCATATTTACATGTGTTTATTAGCTGGTATTCTGACTAATTTACAGACAAATACAAGATTATCAAGTGGTAGATGAGGATTATCTTTGACTTCTATAGTGATTATTGACTTTCATTAACACCCCCCTCAAACTCAAAGTGGTATAGTGGATGCCAGCTTGAGTTTTTTCAGAAGATTTTGAAACCGAGTTGAAAGATGGGTTTTGGTGAAGATATCTGCCGTTTGATGAGTAAACAAGATAGATTGTAAAACAATGGTGCCTTGAAGAATATGATGGCAGACAAAGTGACAATCAATCTCAATGTACTTTGTTTGTTCATGAAATACATCATTGTGAGAAATTTGGATTGCACTTCTATTGTCACAATAAAGTATAATGGTAGAAGAATGATTGATTCCCATATCAGTTAATAATCAGCGCAACCAAAATAATTCTGAGGTAGTGTTAGCAAGAGTGCGATATTCAAATTCGGTACTGGAGCAGGCAACGACAGTTTGTTTCTTGCTTCTCTAAGAAATCAGAGAATCACCCAAAAAGAAATAGTAACTATTGGTAGAACGACAATCAGTTAGATTACCAGCCTAATCAGCATCAGAATAGGCAAATAAAACCAAATTGGTTTTGGTAGAAAAATGTAATCCATGGAAGAGAGTTCCTTTGAGATATCGTAAGATCCGAATGACTGCAGCAAAATGAGATGAGCGAGGGGCAGACATGAATTGACTGACCAGATGAACAACATATGAGATATCTGGTCGAGTAATAGGGAAATACACGAGACTTCCAACTAGTTGCCGATATAAGGTAGGATCATCAAGAGGAGTTCCTTCCAAAGGAGTAAGTTTACAATTGAGTTCCAAAGGAGTTGAAACTGTTTTACCATCAGTAATACCTGCTCTAGAAAGTATATCAGAGGCATATTTGGCTTAAGACAAGCAATAGCCTTGAGAATTATAAGAAACTTCAAGACCTAAAAAATAGCTGAGAGTATCAAGATCCTTCATTGCAAATTGTTGGTTGAGATAACTTTGGACTTTTGAAATTCCAGTTTTGTCACTACCTGTAATAATCATAGTATCAACATAAAGTAATAGAAGTATAATTCCATGATCAGTGTGATGGACAAATAATGCTGAATCAAATTTGCTAGAGACAAAACCAATTTTAGCAAGGGTGGAACTAAATTTAGTAAACCATGCTCGAAGAGCCTGCTTTAATCCATACAATGCTTTTCAAAGTTTACAAACTTGATTAGAAGAGTGATATCCAGGAGGAGGTTTCATATAAACTTTTTTAGATAAGTCACCATTTAGGAAGGCATTTTTAACATCCATCTGGAAAAGTTCCCATTGACAGACTACAGCAATGGCTAAGAGACTATGAACAGATGTTAATCGGGCAACTGGAGTAAAAGTTTCTTCATAGTCTATCTTATATTCTTAAGTGTATCCTTGGCTACCAAACGAGCCTTGTAATGTTCAACAGACCCATCAGAGCGAGTCTTGATTTTGTAAATCCATTTACAGCCAATTAGGATCTTGTTGGAAGGAAGATCAACTAAGTCCCAAGTATGAGTTTTCTCTAATGCTTGAATTTTCTCAGTCATAGCTTGCTGCGAAAGACGGTTAGTACTGGCCTCACGATAAGAGTGAGGATCTTGGAGTGTTTTAATAGCAGAATAACAGTGAAAATCTTGAAGGTAACTAGGAATTTCTCTTACCCATGTTAAACGACGAGGAGTGGTATTAGGTGCAGGTTTAGGTTCAGGAACAGGAGTAGGATCAACAGTTGGAGCAGGTTCAGGTGGATCAGGTAGGGAGGTATCAGTCTCAATTGGAGTAGAATCACCTGTAACAGAGTTAGGAAATAACTCAATAGAAGGGTCTGTAAAAAATAATGAGTCAATAGTAATAGAAGTGTAAAACTTAGAGAGAGAGGAGAACATGGTGTTTTCCCAAAAGGTAACATGTCTAGAAATACAAAGCCTATTAGAAATAGGATCCCAACATCGGTAACCTTTGTGTTCAATCCCATAACCCAAAAAACAACACAGACGAGCACGAGGTTTTAATTTGGTATATTCATGAGGTTGTAAAAAAACAAAACATGCACAACCAAATGTCTTTAGAATTTTATGGTCCGAAGTTTTGCCATACAACTTTTCAAAAGGAGATAAATTTTAGAGTACTATGGTAGGTACCCGATTAATGTTATATACAGAAGTGAGTGCTGCTTCTTCCCAAAAATTTTTTGAACAGGAACCGGAGAGGAGAAGAGCACGAACAGAGTCTAAAATATGACGATGTTTTCGTTCAGCTCGGCCATTTTGTTGTGAAGTATGAGGACAAGAACGTTGAATGATGGCGCCTTATTGTTGAAGATAATGAAGCAAAGATAATTCCTAATATTCCATAGCATTATCTATGTGAAGAATTTTAATTGTTGAGGAAAATTGAGTTTTAATCATATTTGCAAATGTAACATAAATTTGTGGTAACTTTGAACGATTTTTCCAAAAATTATATCCAAGTAAAATGAGAATAATCATCAATAAATAATACAAAATAACAATAGCCATTTACTGAAGAAACAGGAGAAGATCCCCTAATGTCATAATGAATTAAGTCAAAAGGGCTAGCAGAAATATAATTACTATTGTTAAAAGATAATGCAAGTTGTTTGGCAAATTGACATTATAGATACTGAAATGACTCAAATTTTATGGAACCTAACAATCCACAAGAAATTAAAGACTGAATTTTATTAGCAGAAGTATGACCGAGGCGAAGATGCCATTAAAGAATAGTAGAAGTGGTAGTAATAGTGGTAGAAATAGATCACTAAGGAAGATGAAGAAATACGAGTTCAAATAATCGCTCCACCCTGCGACCTGCTCGTCTGCGGATCCTATACTTGACAATCAGAATAAGAGAAATTTACATTTAGTCCTTTTTCACATAATTGACCAACCGAGATAAGATTCAGTGATAGGTTTGGGATATAGTAAGTGTCTGAGAGGCTAAGATTAGAGGTAGAGGCATGACCAGTATGAGTGATATGCATCTTAGTTCCATTTGTTGTTTGTATTGGGGGTAAGAAAGAAACAGATGTAATAGAAGACAAGATATTAATATTAGTGGTCATATGGTTACAGTAAGCAGAGTCAAAAAGCCAATTTGAATTACTTGGAATGACAGAAATAGCGGCAGAGGAGTTGGAAGAGATAACTTGTTTGAGTAAGGCCTCAAGATCACTCATTTTGATGGCAGTAGAGGTTTCTGTGGTAGCAATATTAACTGATTTGGATACATTCCTGGTTTTAGAATATCCACCCTTTGGTCATGGTGGCGGGTTGGATAATGCTCAAGAATGTGACCATGATCATGGCAGTATCTGCATTCTACAGTAGGTCAATTAGCAAAATTATGATCAGGTTTATTATGATTCTTACATAGTTGACTACCAGATCTTGGATTTGAAGATCGTGTGGTTGCAAGAGCTAATTCAGAATTTGATTGCCTGCCAAGACCAAGTCGTGTTTCCTCAAAGATAAGTTCTTGGATAGCTGTGTTCAAAGTTGGGAGAGGATGCTGATATAGTAAGGAGGCACGTACAACTTCATATTCTGGTTGAAGAGCCATAAGAACTTGGATTATATGAAGATGATCTTCACTAATCTTTATTTGAGATAACTGATTCCATATTAGCTGGACTTGTGCCAGAAAATCATTGACAGATTGGCCAGATTCTTGCTTGAGATTGTGCAACGTAGTCCACAGCTGAAATAGTGTGCAAGACCAATAGTTTGATACCAGTTTGCCAAGAAATCCCATATTGCTTTTGCCATATCAAACTCAACAAATTGAATGTGAATGGATAGAACCGACGTGTTACGGAACCGAGTGATGATTTAATAGTTTTTGCTATCCTAATCTTTGAGGCAATCTTTGAATTTGGTATTTGGTTCGTTTTGCTCTTTTGTGGGTTGGATGATATCTCCAGTACTATACACCAAAGTTATTGCCAATTAACAAACTTTTCATTCCTTAAACCCAAACGTTATAGTTAGAGCCAGTCAAAATTATTGTACTTGGTTTTACAATGTCTAATTTATCCATTTTAAGGAATACAAAGAAAAAAAAAAATAAAGGATAGAGCTAGAATTTGACAAAACAGAGGCCAAATTTGGATTCAAAAAGTCCAAAAACTTCAGGAATCGATCTAATTTTGTCAAGAACCGGTTGAAAAATAGTTAAACCAGACGGTCAAAATTTTTTAGATTGGTTCAATCAATAGGTGGTTCTAAATAGTACAGAATGCAGATTGGGTAGAGCAGAGTGCAGATCCGGGTCGGACAGAGAATGGATCCGGTTTGGGCAAAGTGCGAATCCGAGTCAGGCAAAGTGTGAATCCAGCATAGTCTGGTGCTGATTTGGCCTGACACATATCGTACACGTGGAATGGCAGTACTGACATGTCACCACCTGGTGCTGATGTGGCGATGACATGTCATTGACATGGCCGTCTTCAACCTCAGGATGGCGCATGCAGCGCGTGTGGCATGTGAAAAATAGTGCAGAGTATTTGGCCAGCACGTGAGGGCGCGTGGAGGATCTTTTGGAGGTCCGGTTGGTCTTGAAATTTTTCTGGTGACGAGTTCTTTGTAATGGTATGATCAAAACAAAGTATTTGACATGTGCATGGAATGATTTCAGTGGTGCAATGGTTTGGAACAAGAGAAAAACAGAGTAAATGCAGAAAAAAAGATCACATATAGCATAGTGGCTCTGATAACATGTTATTTGAGAGAATATTTCAGGGAGAATTTTATATTAATGTTTTTGTGTGTATTTTAAAAAGAATAATCAATGGTATATATAGCCATTATGGCACAATTAATGGCATGATTTATGGCATATTTACATGTGTTTATTAGCTGGTATTTTGACTAATTTACAGACAGAAACAAGATTATCAAGTGGTAAGTGAGGATTGTCTTTGACTTCCATGGTGATTATTGACTTTCATTAACAATATGTATGGACATTTAATAAAACTGATAGGAATATATAATCATAGTTGTAAATGACATTTTTAAATTTATTATGACTTTTAAAGGTTAGAAGTAGTAATAGTCATATTTTAATTTACTAAAAACAATTAGTTACATATTGTTACATACTTATTATTTAGATAGATTACCTTATGTGAACCACAGGCTTGTCCACTCGAATTAGGAACATCATTTGAAGATTGCTTTTCCTACACATCTCTTCTCCTTTATCCTTTTAGAACTTGATGACATGCACTCCATGTTATACTCAGATAGAACCTCCTCCAATCCATCTCCTAGTACAAATTGCATCATATACTCCTGCTCCAAAAGGAACTCAAGCCTCTAGCTTGCCACTATAAATAGAGAGAAATTCTCCACAAACGGGTTATGAATTCTAAGACTCTAAACTCTTTAATTTCTCAAAATCACAATCTTTTTGACTCAAACATCGAAATAGGCCCCCATTCACATCGCCTAAACCCTTTAGTCCTTCTATTTTGTAGGCTTTGAAGATTGATAGATTGCCTAACAACATACTTGAGATCAGCATTTATCCTTGAGCACATCATTTGGTGTGGTGAGCATGAAGCATGACTCTAAACATTCAACCTAACTTCTCCCAACTGACTTCATGGATCCAAATGCCCAGAATATTGGCTTGGGCTTCAACCTGTTCCTAGAACTCCTAAATAATGAAAACTATTAGGAAAACCTTTAAGAAAATTACTAAATTGATCATGTCCTGCCAAACTTTAATGCTCTTATGGGGCTAAATAACCCAGAGGCTATACAAGTGACCATGCAAGATCTTTTTTCTGCCTTTATAGATTTTACTAATTAGCTAAAAGAGTTGAAACAAGCTATAAACCAACAATCTTAAATAGCAATTCCAATAATGCCTCAACCAATCCCTTAAAAAGGAAACACTCAGACAAGTGCTAAAGATATAGGCCATATAAGCGAAGATGAACCTTGGTGTGATAAAGAATAAGAAAATAGAGATGACTTGGAAAGGATAAAGAAGAAGGCTCAGGAAATCATGTCCAGAATCAATGTAAGGGTAAACAAGATGGATTTTGCCCTATAGATAGACTCGCTTCTCCACAATGACATTATCCTGGCAGTCTATCCTCCAAGGTTAAAATCCCTTCCCATATGGAACCTATGATGGAACAACTTGTCTTAAGAGCCATATCTATAAAAATGCTCAAACCCACCTAAATCACATCTTTTGAAAGCTATTCCCTACCACACTAAAAGGCCTGGCTCAAGATTGTTATTAGACTCTGCCCCTTAGATCATCACTGCTTTTGCTCAACTTTCCGGCATCTTCCAAGCTAGGTTCATTTCTTCAATTATACCCAAAAAGACTTCAACTGATCTATTAACCATTGTCCAAAGGAAGGGTAAGAATCTCAAAAAGTATATAAAGAGCCTTTAATAGGGAGACGATCCAAATTGAAGATCTAAGCAAAGACATTGCCCACACAACAATGCTTCATGGAACTTCCAATCTTGAGCTAAGAAAATAATTACTATCTAGCCCTCATTAAACAATTTCAGCTTTAATGGCCATAACTTAAAATCACATCCGAGTTGATGATGAGATGAGGGATTTTGATCAAAAACTAAAGGAGGTGAATTTGTCGAGAGGGCAAGGATGCCAACAAAGACCTTGCCAATACAGGATTAGTAGAAATAATAAAGCTGAGAGCAAAAGATGTGATAGGCTAGATAGATCAGTGGCAATCAACAAGCAGTTCACTCCCTTGACAATGGATAGGTCACGCCTATTAATATGAATCAAAGATACATGAGAAAATATTCGATGGCCAAAAAAATGAGTAGTTCTTTAGCAGGTAGAAGAGACAATAACAAATATTGTGAGTTTCATAAAGACAAAGTCCATAAAACTGATGAGTGTTGGCATTTAGAAGAAATTGAGACTCTAATTTAAAAATGTATGCTAGGAATCAGATGATTCGTTCGCCATGATAAGGAAAGAGAAAGAGGGAGATCCAGAGAAAAAAGCCAATCAAAATAAACCAAATAGAAAAGGTGAAGAAGAGAAGCAGTGGGTGAACTTAATATCATACTTAGAGGGAGTTCAAGAGGCGATAATTCCACCAAGAGAAATCTGGTAGTGATGGACGTAAATTCAGTAAGCACATCAAGATCGGCAAGCAAAATGTTCAGTTTGGTCACCTGCTCTAAAGAAGACGGAGGGGAAGTGATCACCACACATAATGATGCCTTGGTTACTAGTTATAATTCAAGTTGTCTGTATTCTGATAATCTCATATATTATTCATTATTAGTGTTTCAGGTGTCTTTCTAATTACCAAGTGTTGTATTTCAAAGAGGGCTAATTGCTTTTCTGTCAAGTTTGTGAGTTATATAGCTTAATATAACATTTCATTTCTTTATTTATTTAATATTTCACTTGTATATGTTTTGATTGTTTGTATACTATACATATATATAATTATGCACTATGAATATAAGTTAAGCACCTTGGCATTGCATATTTCTTATGGTTGTTTGGATAGGGTTAAGATGACATAGGACCACACTAGGATTGGCAATTCATATCATGTCATGTTAAGGCATGTGTATAATATAAAATGATCAACTCAAGCATAACCCCTTTAACTAATCATGTCAAAATATCAAGCATAAACACGGACACATTTATTAGCTAGGTTAAATGAATGAAAATAACAAAAATAAGTAATTTTACATTTTAAATGTGTTTACATTTATTAGCTAGGTTATATGGGTTGATCCGTGTAACCCATTTAATAAATCAAATTTTAAAAAATATATTTGTTGAATAAAAATTAATTATTTAAATTCCAAAAAATATATTTTTTAAATATAAAATGACTCAAATGGCATACTTGAACCTTTATAAGTGACAAAATACTTATATATATATATATATATATATATATATATATATATATATATATATATATATATATATATTAAAAATAAAATGACTTAAATGGCACACTTGAACCTTTATAAGTAACAAAATACTTTCATATATATATATATATATATATAGAGAGAGAGAGAGAGAGAGAGAGATTAAATGTGTTTACTCATATTAGATACTACCTGTTAATTTATTAACCTGTTTAAATAAACGTGTTTAATTATGTTACTCGTGGGTTAGTCGGATCAACCCGGTTTAACTTCATTTTTTTTTGTGACATAAACAGGTTGACCCATTTATAACCCGAACATATTGATCCCAAACCCAAATCCATTCAATTATGTGTATCATTTATTCGGATCATGTCATGTTTAATATTTTTCCCCAGGATTATATGTTGAGCTTGTGAAGAAATTTTAATTGACTTTTCATGTCTTTAATTCTCTGGCAGTGTATTGTATTTAGTTACTCAATTATATATTAAATTTTATATTGTTCTATATTATAAAAATCTAGAATTTCGCATTGTTATTCTCTTGTATATGTAATTTTACATTGTTTGTCAGTTGTTTGATTTCTTTTGAGTTTGATGAGATATTCTATTAAACAAGAATCATTGATGATGATGTTAACACGGTTGAAATGGTTGTTTTGAATGGCATTGATTTGATATGATATATGGCAGGTTTTGCTTAACAGGTAAGCCCATAACCCTAATTTTATGACAGTTATAATTATTATATTATTGTTTTGTTGTTTAATGGTTAGTTAGGCTTACTAGGATTCCGAAAACTTTATGATTTCCCGTTTCCTAATGCCAGTCAGGTGCCTATTAGGTTTTAGTTATGACAACGATCTTTTTATAATTTTTTGAAAATTAAACTATTTTTTTATAATTATTTTTGGTTACAAAAAGATTTTTAATTTTACTAAAATATGATTTTTCTTGTACAAAATAATAACTTTACGAAAAAGTTCCTAAATAAATGAAGAAGAAAAATAATTTTCATTACCAGAAAATGGGTCTTTTATGAAAAATCACAATTTTCTTATATATTTTCATAAGTAAAACTATTTTTTCGTAATTACTTCTTAATAGTGAAAAAAAAAATTTAAATTTATGAAAATATGACTTATTTTATACAAAATAATAACTTGACGAAAAAATTCCTAAATTAATGAAAAAAATAATTTCATAATTATAAAAAATGGCTATTATAAAGAATTTATAATTTTTTTATATTTTTTGTAAATTAAACTATTTTTTGTAAAGTTTATAAAAAAAAATATTGTACTTCATTTTAAAACAAGGTAACTTAAAAATTTGCCATATAAATGCATATAAATTAATAAAAGTTGTAAAAATTTCAGTGGGATCACCCTGTTCACTAGGATCTTAACATACCTCAAATATTTATTTAGACTAATAATAATAATTATTATTATTATTTTGATTTGATGGTTGAGCTAAACTATTTTTGTGTTTAAAATTGAACTATTTTAGATTGGTCACTTGAACTTTTTGGAGCAACTGAGCAGATAATGTTATTATGAAGTAGATGCGAATTTATGTGATGAAAGCTTAAGCAACTAGAGTGATTGTATATATTCTCTTCGTGTTAATATTTAAAATTATAAAAAAAATATGTAAATTTAATAAAATAATAAATTTAATAATTCACATATGTTAACATATTTTAAGAAAATATAAATTAAATAAAAAATATAATTAAAATCCACATATACATATAAGTTCATGCTTAATTATAAGATAAATACTCAATTATTATATTTCGTATAAATTACTTACCTAATAACAATAAAAAGAAAATTTTAAAACATATCCATAACTTATTTCTGAAAAAACAGTACATAAATTATTATACGGAAATAGTTTCAAGTGTCAACCATATTTTCTTGAAAATGGTAGCTTGAAATCAGCCATATTTTCTAGCGATTCGCAGTAGAGAAGTCCGAAGATCCATTGGTTTAGACATCATAACCATATGATCAGATCCCAATACGTTTAGGACTTCATTGGTTGGATTTTTCTGTATCATCCGCAGTTGAAAGTCCTTCGTTATTATCAAATCTTCTTGTGCAATTATGAAGACCTTTTTAACCAATCCATACGTGTACTTTGTTAGCACTAGCTCCCTTGATAAATCTTCCTCGCCAAATAAAGGTCTTGGTCTTACCAAAGTTGTTGCCAATGTCCAATCCTGCAAGATTTTTGCCAATTAATGTCTATATATATATATATATATTAGCTTCGCAATTACTAATATGTGACTACGACGTGTTTTTTTTATGATTATTTTGCTTAAAAATAAAATAATCTACTTTCTTATGAAAAAAAAATTTTTTATAAAAAATTATAATTTTATTTATATTTTTTTTTGTAAATTGAATTATTTTTTCACAATTTTACTTAATTGAGTAAAAATTTTTAATTTTATGAAAATATAATTTATTTTGTAATATGATTTATTTTATACAAAATAATAATTTTATAAGAAAATAATTTTATAATTACGGAAAAATATTACTTTTTTTTTTAAAAAGCACAATCTTTTTATAAAATGTATCATATAGACAAATTTTTATATAACTCTGTTTTAAAATAAAGTATAAAATTTTAGTTTTTATATCCAATATGATAGTTATAAATAATAAATATAATTAAAATATTTAAAGTATTATAATTTATAAATGAGAAATACTAGAATGATTAAGATAATATTTTAAATTTATATATTTATAAACTTTATAAAAAAAATAGTCTAATTCATCAAAAAAATAAGAAAATTATGATTTCTTATAAGAGAGTAATTTTTTTTTGTAATTACAAAATTATTTTTCTTTTTCATAAAATTATTGTTTTGCAAAAAAAAAAAAACATTTTTTTTGTAAAATTAAAAGTTTTTTCATAACTAAAAAAAATTACTAAAAAATAGTTTAATTTACAAAAAAATATGAATAAAATTATTATTTTTCATAAAAAACTATTTCATTTTCATAAACAAAACAAATTACTTTGTTTAAAAATAAAGTATCCATAGAAAACATTGCGACTATAAACATATTTTTAAATTTTAAAACGATAAATAAATTGAAAAAAAATTTCTAAAGTGATAAATTTTTTGAAACGGATGAAGTATTAGCTTAGCAATTGTTAATAATTATATTAAAAAAAAGATTCGTAGCTCAGGAAGGAAGGATAATGAATGTAAATAATAAAAATAAGTAATTTACATTTTATTTAAAAAAACAAATTTATTTGTAATAATGACTACACTAATAAAAAAAATGCAATAAAAAATATTTAACAGACACATAAATAATTTATACGAGTGAGAATTTTAAAAAAAATTATAAATTTAATTTCTTTAAAAAATAATTTTTTATTTTATTTTTATTATATTTTGTTTTTATTCTTTCTTTTGTAGCTAAATTGAGTTTGAACTTGAGAATTGCAAAACTAATTTTTAAGTTGAAATTATAATTCAAGAAAAATGAAAATAAAATTAAGTGATAAACATATAAGATAAAAAATTAAGTGGTGATAGATAATTTAAAAAATTAAGCGGGTGATAGACAATTATTCAGCATGGGAGCTATAGGACAACGGCAATTATTCTGCATGGGAGCTATAGGACAGTGGGTGACAGCTAGATAAGTTGTTGTTAACTATTATCTAGGATAAGTTGATAATTAAAAAAAAATAATAAAAGAGTATAAGTAAAAGTATAAATTGAAAAATATAATAAAATTTATAAATTGATAATTATTTTAAAATATTATAAAATATTTATCTGTTTTAAAAGTAAATATAAATATTTATTTATTTTATTTTTATTAATTGAAAAATATAGTATTTATATATTCTCAAAATAAAAAAAAAAGTAATAATAAATGAATATAAATAAGGAAATAAATGAAAAAATATAATAAAATTTATGAATTAATAAGTAGTTAATGATATTTTTTTAAAATTATATAAAAAAAATAAATAATTTTTTTAAGACGAGGAGAGTATATATTTATATTTGTATACATTAATGTTAAAAAGGAGTGGTATCATTTTACTGGTACACATAAAAAAAATTAATATTTTTACTGAGTTTTTAATTTAGTGTAATTGGAGTTTTTCCTACCATAAATTTAAATAATAATAATAATGTTAAGAGAGTTTTTGATTACCTCAATAGGACTGAGCTGATATAATAACTTTCTCAAGAAGATGGGCCCAAAAGTTTCAGTAGTTGGAGGATTGTTTGGGCCATTGTCGTATGTATATCTGTTGTCAAAGTCGGGAATTTCTCTTCTTGAGTACTTCAAAAATAACAAGGAAAAAATTAGATAATATAGAAAAAAAAAATTATAAGAAAGAAATTGTAATTACTATAAATAAATATGGAGGAAACAAATAAAATATTGTTGTTGAACTAATAATTTAATAATTGAGTGTTTTTTTATAGTGCAGGAAATTCAGAGATTTGTATTATGAAAATTTTTATTTGCTTTAAATTTTTTTTAATGTATTAAAATAGGTAAATAAAATATTGGAACTCAACTCGATTTAATCAAGTAAAGTTGATACTCAAATAAATCGAGTAATAAATTTTACATTTGTTATTTGAATACATTACAAATTCATACACTCTACGAAATTATTTACAGTTGCAAAAGAAGAACTAAATAACAAATTTAATCCTTTAAATAAGTACCTCTTTGAAAAGGGTTGAAATATTGAAGGATGGGCCAGGCATAAACGCAGTGAGAAAAACTGCAACAGAAATTATATTTGGAAATATTTCCATGGCTTGAGAAATTGCAATCCCACCATAACTATGACCAACAAGGATCACTCTTTCTTGTGGTGGTAGAGATTTCATAAGATCCCTAAGTGGTCGAGTATAATCGGAGAGTGACCGGAGACTTTCAGCCTGCTGTGGATCAATCCCAGAAGCAGCTAAATCAATTGCAGTAACATTGTAGCCTGATAATGCTAATAGAGGAATAATTTTGTACCAAGACCATGCACCATGACATGCTCCATGTACTAGCACAAAGTGTTTATTATTGCCTCCAGCAGGCTGATCATCTGGTGGCTGACATAATAAAGCCTCGTTTCTTATGATAAGAAGGAAGCTTATAAGGGAAACAAATATCATATAATGTTTCTTTTCCTCCATGTAAATCTATTCAATGCTTTTGGAGCATAAGCACCTCATTCTATATATATATATATATATATATATATATATATATATATATATATATATATATATGAACAACTGAAAAATAATAATAAAAAAATATATATGCATTAGTCTCTACATAAATTTTAATTGGAACCTGCATAAAGATCATGATATTAAAAGAAATTAATGATTTGACTTCTTATAAACTTAATTTTTAATATATATATATATATATATATATATATATATATATATATATATATATATATATATATATATATATATATATATATATAAAGCAGTTTTTAAAATATAAATTTGTTGCACCATAATATATTTTGTTAGACCAGTCAAATGACCCATTAATGTTCAAGTCCAAAATGAGCAACTAAGGCCTATAGAGATTTATGGACTAAGATCAAATCATATTGATGTTCTAGATAATTGTGGATAATTTCATAGAAATTTCATAACAGTTATCGAATATTATCAGCAGTTTAACTATCCTATGGAAATGAAGCAGCAATTACTGAATTATGAAACTAGTAGAGTAGTTATTTCTTTAGAGTTTATTTAAAAGAAGTTTAGTCTACTATACAAAGTCTACCCAATCAATCACTCAATAGGCCATGTGCCCCATCAGACAAAGTTTTCCCTTTTTGGTTTCTACTTTCAAGCTTTTATAACTACTGCTTACAATCAATAAAATTCTACATTTTTCTTAGCTGTTGTTTTATTTTCCTAGTAACTATTTCCATGAACACTACTAAGAAGTTAGAATGGCACATGGCACAATTTATATGCTTATGCACTTTCATCACCAGTTCATCATGTGGTACACTCGCACGTAATTCTATACAAAATTTTACAACCAATAATATTTTTGACACATCTGGTGAGACACATTCTCATGGCATTAAAAGAAAGAAATTTTGGAAAAGGCATTATTGTTGAATCCTAGGAACTGCAGGATGATACTGCAATAGCAGTGCAAGAAGGTCTCGTTCCACAACTAGATGACAAGGATAATATTCCAAATCCAGAAATTCCAATGGTTCCTATTGTTGGAAATCATGATAATGTTTCTCAACTTGTTGATTTTGTCATTTCTCCTAGTAATATATAAAACTATGTGATAAAATGAACAAACAAATTAAATAAATGCTTAAGGTATGGACTAAGAATCATGTTTACTCATTAAAAAGCCTTAGACAATTTATTGTCCATAAGCCTATTAGGCAGCCCTCAAAAGAACTTAGGGGTAATCCTCTACTGAACAAGAATAAGCCTCCTCATAGGAGGGAAGAATCAAGGATTGCACCTACAGGCCATCTAAGAAACTTTCAACCATAACAACCGCATGCTACTATTAGTCCCGTTAGCCACCCTGCTACTTATATTCATGATAAAGACTTTGCTAGGGAATGCTAGACAATTTGGCACCAATTGTTAACATGAATCCACATGTTCTTCCATAACAAATTTCTAGGGAGCACCCTTCTATGGATTTGAAGCTGTCAGGAACATTATGTAAGAATTATGTAGACCTGACATTAAACAAATTGGTAGTCCTGAATTCAACAAGCCTTACCATGATGCTATAGACTAGAGAACCCTACCCCAGAAGATATAGAATTCTCATTTACTCTCTTCTCTAGGGAGGATGGTTAGTCTACAATAGAACATGTTGTAAGGTTCAACATACAGTATAGAGAACTGGCCAATTATGAGAATTTCTTCAACTTTAAACTCAGGTTGTTCCCTAACTCACTTACTGGTGTTGCATTCATATGGTATACAACTTTACTTAGGGACTTTATTCTAACATGGCAGGAGATGGAGTGACAGTTTCACACTCAATTCTTTAGAGATGAACTAAAGGTGAATATAGCAGAGTTATCCAAAGTAACTCAAAGAGTTAGGGAGATTGCATATATATTTATAGCAATTTTCAAAAAGATGAGAAACCATTGTAAATTATTCTTACTTCATACTAAGTTGTGAAATTAGCCCAGAGAGGCCTTGACATAAAACTAAGAAAGAAATTCCAAGGTGTGGAGTTTTGGAATTTTTATGAAATGGCTACCAAGATTACAAAGTATGAAGAACTATTACAGGAGGAAAACTACAAAAAGAGATCTGCCATGGGAACATATTTCCAAGAGGTTTCCAATCATGATATTGTTGTAGCAGATCTACATACTTTAAGATCTTACATCTATCCATTACTAGTAAAAAAGTCACCAGAGGCATGGAAGAAATCCTAAGCCTTTAGTGATCAGTAACAGTACACCTTTGATGTCTCCAAGACAGAAGAGATATTTGATTTCTTGCTGCAAGAAAAATTCATCAAGTTCTATAGAGATCACAAACTACCAATTAGGAAGGAGATCAAAGGCAAAGATTACTGTAAGTATCACAACTTTTGGAATCATTCTATTAACACTTATTGGGGTTTTCATAATGTGGTACAAGATAAAATCAACAAAGGAGTGTTGAAATTCCTAAAGAAAAAGGAAGCCATCCTCATAGACGAGGACCCATTTCCACCAATTGTTACTATCAATTTCGTGGCCATTGATATCAAGTCTCTAGTGATTTTTTATGACAGGCAGAAAGACAAAGGTCTATCAAAGCTCTGTAGGGAGAAAAGCTATCATAATTCAAACCTACGGGCACGCGACTGACATTAGGGAATGAAAAAGTGTAAAGCTTTTGGAACCCGCAATGAGCTTGACTAGACATTAAACAATAATTTGTAATAACAGTCATATAATATAAAATACAGAGGCTTGACTACCCTTCCATTAGCCATATTTATACAAAATTTTCTTTAATTAAATGATAATGTAGAGTTCTAAAGTGGAGACTTAAATTCACAATACAAAAATAAATAACGGAACAAAAGCGAAGAAAGAATTACGGTACCAATCTTTGATGGTAAACTCAATTTCATCTAACTGTGCAGCTAACTAAGCCTGAAAAAATAATATTGAACAAGGGTAAGTATTCTACTCAATGAGATAATATATTAATTTAGCATGCTATGAATATGATGTCTATATGTCATATCACGTCACATATCATCCATTTCATACATAAAGCATACATGATGGAAATTGTATCCAATGCTCGTCTAAACCATCATAAATGGGCAAGCGACTCCTCCTTTGGCTCTCTCGCATTCCAATATACGATCATAGTAAGACCAGCTCCAATCAAGCCAATTTTCTCTTATTCATATCATACGGCCACAATGAGACCAACTCGAACCAGGCCAACATCATAAGCACTATCATATCATTTCATTGTCATATCATATCATTATGTCATGATCATATTTCCTATATTAGTATGAATCGGATTTACTTCATCCCATTTCTATCACAAGCACGTAGTACATCGCATCCATGTCATCACAATAAAATATGGCATAAACATACATCATGCTTTTATTTCTAATGTATATAGTGATAATCAATATTTTATATGTGTGTGTGTGTGTGTGTGTGTGTGTGTGTATACATACATACATACATACATATATATATGTGTGTGTGTGTGTGTGTGTGTGTAGACATACATACATACATACATACATACATACATACACACACACACACACACACACACACACACACATATATATGTGTGTGTGTGTGTGTGTGTATGTGTGTATGTGTATACACATACACACACACACACACATATATATACATATACATACAAACATATATATATATATATATATGTGTGTGTGTGTGTGTGTGTGTGTATATATACATATACATACAAACATATATATATATGTGTGTGTGTGTGTGTGTGTGTGTGTATGTATGTGTACACACACACACACATACACACACACACACACACACACACATATATATATATATATATATGTACATGTATATGTATATGTATATGTATGTGTATATGTATATGTATATGTATGTGTATATATATATACACATACACATACACACACACACATATATATATATACACATACACACACACACACACACACACACACACACACACACACATATATATATATACATATACATACATATACATATACATACACACACACACACACACACACAGATATATATACACACACACACACACGTACACACACACGCACACACACACACACATTTATATATAGACACACACACACACACATACATTCTATCACACATGAATGAAAATGCTTTGATGCAGGGTAAATTAAAACATATTAACTCACAAATTTGATGGATCCATTTGGCTTTCCTTAGAACATGACATCTGGTAGCTAAAAGACACTTGAAATACCAACACTGAACAATATAGACTGTACATTAGAATATAAACAACCAACCTTAATTTTCTAAACTGCACTCAGTTACCTAAAGATTCTATTGTATTTTGGCAGAATCTCTCCTATAACTTGGATATTATCTCCTACAAGAAAATAGCATCACAGACAATAATAATTCAAATCAATTGCCCATCCGGAGCCTACAATCATAATCATCCCTTCTTCCTCAATAATGCAATGTCATTATAATGTTAAATGTTATTAATTTAGATAATTATATACTTATTTTATATTTCTTTTGACTTTGAAATTTAATATGTTATATATTATAAAGTAATTATTATGAAAATATTAATAATATGAACATTGATAAAATCCATATATAAAATCTTACTTATATACATACATTCATTATTATGTTATTTGAATTTGCATCTAAATTCATAATCAATTATTAAAATTAAGGTAATTGCATGGAATAGATTTGTAATATTATTTATAAAATAATTTCATAAAATTAAATTTTTGTAATAGAATTATCCAACAATTTCAATAATTTCCCCTAACTATTTTTATAAGTTAAATTCATAGAAATTCACATCGATGATAGTTTGTCACTTTAGCATTAAAGCACCAACTAACTAATCAAATAAGTTATTAAATCGCATATGACAAGTTCCATAATTTGGCTTATAATGCATAATAGGATTTATACAATAATTTTATTAAGAATTTATAAATTATTTATAAATTAAATCCATATACTAATTTATTAATTCTATTTTCATAATATAAATTCATGATATATTTAATTCTCTTTATTTTTACTTAATTGATGACAATAGAAACATATACACATAAAATTCATTCATCAACCACATAAATAAATTTTTATTTCCTAATCATCACACATTTAAATTTATCAAGAGAAGCATTAAACATCATAAATAAGCTTAAAAATAAATCTAAAGGCTACTGGAAAATTCAGTTCATCAGACCTCTATTGGATAGTCACTGGACTATCATACACGGTGGCTAACAATGACAAGGTGTGTACCAAAACAAAGTTGGAGTGATGCTGGTTCTAAAGATGCCCAAGTCACCAAAAATATGGTCAAAAATGGTCAAAATCAAGCCTAGATGTTCCATTGCCAATGGTGGCTTTAAACGATGCGTGTGAGCTCTTCTAGCGGCCGATCACAATGCGCTTCTTACTAGAGCTCTGTCAACCCTTAGGCTTTGTATTAGTCTGGCGCATGCTGACTGCTGGTGACTGGACGACATCAATTTGGCAGTTCAGCCTCCTTCTCTCTCTCTTTCGCTCGGTTCTGTCTGCTCCCCTATATATATATATATATATATATATATATATATATATATATATATATATATATATATATATATATATATATATATATATATATATATATATATTCTTAAGTTATTAATTTAATAGGATTGAATTTTTATGTCTAACAAAATAATAAAATAACTATTTTCTTATGAAATTAACCATAACATCAATAATAATCATAATAATAATATTAATAAAAATTTTGAACCCATTTAATATTAATAATAAAATTTTATATTAGGCATTTTCGTGAAAAATACCCCATTTACTTCAATATATATCTTAATAAAAATTTTCATGTATGAAACTTAGTTAAATGATTTAGTACAAACACATTGAATATAGTCTAATTATTTATTTTCCTTATAAAAATAAAATTTTTTAAATAATAAAAAATTTAGGTTATTACATTCTTCCCCATTATGAAAATTTGTCCATGAATTTTTTAAAACTACACTCAACCACTGTCAAACATAAGCCTCTATTTATTAGCTATAAGTTGTCCTTTCTTAAATCTTTATCTTCAGCATATACCATATTATTCTCCTTAACTACAACTAATACTATTATCTGCTTCAACCATTCAAATCTTTATTTCATTATAGATCCATAATGGAAATTATGCCATGGAACTCTAATTTACTTTTTTTTGCCTAAAACTCCCAGTGCTCATTACATGCTATTCATAATGAAATTCCATTTGATATATTCTCACATCTCCAAATTTATTGTATACATACATATATATAACTATTAACTTTCAATAAGGTACTATACTCAATAATCCTCTATCCATATGAATCTTAAATATGTTACTACAACTTTAATTTTCACATCCATTAATTATAATCTTAAACAGATATTCTCTTATGTACTTTTTAATAGTGCCATCAATTATCAACACACTAATCATACTCTCATTCATTACCTATCACATAGACTACATACTCAAACTAATTCTAAACTCTAGATAACCTCAATAAATAATTCCATACTTATAGTCTTTATTTAACCCTGTCTTATTACATTCTCATAATACACATTATTTAACACTCTGTGTACCTAACATTTTATAAATACATATATTCACCATATGAAAGTACTCACTTATCTGCAACAATAACTATGTTTTATCTCGCTTAAATCTTTCACTGACATTATTTCTTATGTGCTCCCAAGTAACAACTCCATTTCAGTACTCAGTAAAATCTCCTTTCATACCAAAATAATTTCTTAATTTTTAGTAACCTCAATGGAATAATATCAAATATATAGTCTCAAAAGCATATACAATTTTTTCATGTCCTATTCATATCCACACACACACACACACACACACACACACACACACATACATACATATATACATACATACTTAAACTCATCTTAGTTCTACAAACAAGTATTTTCATTTATCATGTCGTCATATAACTATGTTTATTAATTCCTAACCTATAATTAATTCCTTGTACCCTTATAGAATTAAAATTAATACTACTTGTTAACACCACATCAATATCACTTTAAACATGAAACATAATTATTCGTTAATGCAATTTGCCATTTCATAATTCAGACATCTCACATTAGTAAACCATTTCCACGATTCATATCAACAACTCACAATAGCAATGAACTTCTCATGACTTTGAGATTCTTAAATCACTAGATATTATCATGAAATTTTTCATAATTATCATGATCTTAATTCCTCTTGCTTATTACCTTTAAACCATAATCTTACACTTATGAACTACTTACTCTATCAACTTTTAATCATAATTATCATGATCTTAATTTCTCTTACTCATTACCTTTAAACCACAATCTTACACTTATGAACTACTTAATCTATCAACTTTTAATTCCCATAGTTCATACTAATGCTCACACGAATAAAATCTCTAGAAGGATCTACATATTTCTAATAAGCACACCTCGCTCTCTTATTTCTAATGAAATTGGCATATAACATAACATTTATTTCTTCAAACAAGAGGCAATGTCTCTATTCCTATTTTTTGCCTCGCAACAATGCTCATACATAACACAATCACAATAGAAGAAGGAAAATCATTCATTGATCCAAGGAGATACTTTCATATGACCTTTCACCCTATCAGACCCGAAACCCAATAACATACCATTTAATATGACAATAATAAACATCACGAACTATCATTTCTTAATAGGCTCATGCAAAGGAGGTAGAATCATTACGCCATCATCATTCTAAAGCTCCATATCCACCGTCTAATCAAACTCATATGGGTCTAGCGAGTCTTCCATGAGATGAGTCCAAATATGGTGAGTCAGGTCAAACTTGTCATCATTAAGAAGCTTAAGTTGACGGCCATCCTTTTGGTGCAACTCTTTATGATAGTTCTTGTCCTAATCTTCCTTGTCCATCTAGATCTTTTAATAGTATTTAGGAGGAAATTCCCACTAAGAAGTATCGGGATCATTAAGAGACCACAACTCGTATAGCATAACCCTATCTTTCCTACACATAAAGTGTTGAAAGGCAAAAAACTCACCTGGATGATCATATACATCTTTACAAAGTGAAAAGGAATAAGATTTATAAGTAGAGACTTAAGGATCCACGATTACTCGAGTGTTTGAAGGATGATCATTCACAGCAGTATAAGAATGATGCAAAAGAGCATAGTTTAGATTGCAAGGCTATCTATCCAAT
>CANTUT010000523.1:0-182500 GCA_947687605.1 Reutealis trisperma | reverse complement strand
GCCAACGCTATTCATTTTAGGAAGGAAAATTCCTTTCCTCTCAATTTCACATTTCTACTTTGATAATAGTCAACTAAAACCAATTAAGCTAATTTCCAATATTCAAGGGAGCTAATTCTACTTCCACCAACCATTCCATAAATGAACCTAGTTCATTAAATTTAGGAAAATCATTTCTATCCATTTGATTTGAAAATTCACATTATACAAATCAAACGATACCATCCTCAAGCTTGATTTTCCTTTCAATTTTTATAAATCCAAGTCAAATTCTCAAAATCCTAAGTTTTGCATAAATCCTAGGATTTGCGAAAAATCATCAATTCTTCATCCAATCTCTAAATTACTCATAAATTCCTTAAATTAACATAACATAAAACTTATGTGATCCTTCAATCATCAATATCTAATATTAGAATATCAATTTTTTTTTTAAATCATATTTATGCCTCTAAGGCTTTCCAATTTAAAATCATGTTCCCAAAATTCATTCTAATACTTATAAATCATTTTTTTCTCATCTAAAAAATTTCTCAAACCCACATCTTATGTATGATTCTTCTAAGTTGGCCGAACCCCTATATATAGGGTGCCAAGAAAGTTTTCCAAACAATCCAATCACCATACTCATCCTTAGAACATAAAAAGAGAATAGATATAACTCCTTACCTTAATTAGCTTACTTTGCCAAAGTTCTTGTTGCAAGTAGGTAGAGAGAGATTGTAAAGAGAGATGGAGGATCTTGGTGTAGAAAAAAGAGCTAATTGTGATTTCCCCAACATAATTTTTGCATATATATCTATTGGATTGAATGGTGAGGATTAATCAAGTTAAATCCAATGGCTAACATTTGATGTTGATGAATGGCTATGATTACATCAAGATGGGTGGCTATAATTATATCAAGGTGAATAGCTATGATTGCATCAAGGTGGATGGCTATGATTGCCTCTATAATGGTGATAATTATCATTAGGTGATGAGGTGTCCCAAGAAGAATATAGATTCACATGTAGGAAAAGTGAGAGTTTCACTTGGTGTAGATTTGATTTAGTCAACTTTGGTGGCAAGCTAATCACATACCTATAATTCATTCTCTACAACATCTTTTATCTTTTATCTTGACCAATCACTTTTTCTCATAAGTTCTACACATTCCATAACTCTTAGGTTCATTAGCAGACTTCCCACGCGTGAAACCTTAGCCGTGTCTCTACCCATGCGATGCTACTGGATGAATTTCTAATATGTTCTTATGACAAGGCTGAAATCCCAGCCATGTAGTCATCCATGGCCCTAAGTTTCTTACCCCTTTTCATGATACAACTTGCTTTCAGATATCTCACACCTATGACATAAATGCTTAAATTTAGGCAAACACTTCAATTGGTAACACCACAATATTAACTAATTTCCTTTCACTATCCTATTAGCATTATCTGAGTACGCATATCGTATAAACCTATTAGGTCAAACTAAATTTGACTTTCATTGCACCCTTGTAACATTGATTGAAATCAAATTTTCATATTACTAACATCATCTCCTAATATCTTAGGGGATGTCAATACGCATTCACTGGCACTTTAAATTCATATCTCAATTAATTTACTAGCATAGCCACATTAAATCCAACTCAATTTGACTTTCACTTACCATAAGGTACTTATCAAAATTGATTACATTCCTTACTCATTGTCATGTCATTCATCTAGAATTCACTTCTTATGATATTCTTATGGTTCTTAAGGCCCTAAATGGCACAACATATAGACGTTGTAATGTCATTGCTACTATTAAGAAATCTCAAGTATTATAGTTAGCCTTCATTAGAGAGCTCACTAAGACTTTGGGGATCCTACCTATGGAAATCATAGTAGATGCAACTACTATGTTCAAAACATACTAGCAGCAAATTATAGATATGTTGGAAGTAGGATAGTTCCAAAGTACCTATAGAGCTAAGGTAACCTATGAAGAGAAGTTTGTGGAAAATGTGACACAAATGCATGATCGAGAAAAAGCACCTTCTAAAGTTAAAGATATTCAATCACAGATGCATAATCTTATGGAAGATGAACCACACAGAAGATACATCAATGAGAAGTGCCTAAAGAGTTATTTTCCCACTTTGTGGGAAATGATAGAACAAAACTAAACAAATGTAATCTTGGTCCATTATGCTTAAAAGTAACTTTTTATACAGATATGGGGATAATGTAAAGCTAATCCCATGTTTGTGTCACTATTCTACTATAAATGGCTCCCTAGCATTTTGTTCATAAATAAAGTCGTAAGCCTATTGGCCATTTTTCTATTTCTATTCATTCTGCATTCCTTTAGTTAGTTTATGTTTCAATTTTTTAGTTTTTTTTCTAGTTTTCAATACCCTAACAAAATATTTGTAGTATAAGTACAGTAGCAACATGAATGGCCTCAGGCCATACTAAAGGATCAAAATCAACAGAAAGCAAACATTAGACACCTGTGGCCAATTACATAAATGTCATGACTACATAAGTGATATAAGAAGAATGACTATGGTGAATATGTGCATATGTGCAATGCAATAGCTACGTGATTTAATCATCATCAAAGGCAACAAATTCATCCCAACAATAGATACAAATGCAAGAGGCCTCAGGCCTTTCATCTTGAGATATAGAAATAAAAATAGTTTAGTATTGTACATTATAAGACCTATTCAACAATATCTATAGTACATCACTGTTTTCAATAATTCAAGTAATAGGTCTGAAATAGTTCACATAAACTAGAGAATGATGTTGCAGGCTAACTCACTAAGGAATAAAGCCAAACATGTCCTTCAAGATGCTCCGTTGAGTGATGCATTATTTCATAGTGGAGAGAGACTGGTCACATTCCATAGTCTATTTGTCTCTAAAATTCACTACGGCAACTATTGACAAAAGGAATGGTCTTATGGTTAGCTACTCATCCAGATGAAAATTGCAAGAATCTATAACTATAGGAGTTGATGAAGGTGTTAAAGAAGACAAGGCTATAAAGCTCCTATGAATGAGGTACACAATTTAAATTCAAGTATTTATATTTATTTTGGCTTAGTTCTATCATTATAGTCCAAAATCCCTAGTTACTAGTGTAAATGTTAGGCAGAAATGCAAAAATATTCATTCACCATAGCCAAATAATTTTCTACAGTAAGTGCATGAAGTGGCTTTAACTAGAAACTATATTTAGCTCTTTAATATCCAAACATACCAAAATGAGTTTCAAATAATCCCCGAGACCTAAATTAAATAGAAATTTCAGGTCAAAATACTTAAGCATCAAAACCCACTATAATGTACCAAAATTCCACAAACCATTAAAGTTACAATACCCAATTTTCTCAACCTTTTCCAATATATTTATTGTGAATTTTAATTCTTTTAGCTATGAAAATATTTAACAAGTATGAATTTTATTTTAATTTTCAAACTAATAATTTCAAAGCCGAAAATTTTCATATTTATTAGATTAATCCTAGCTAATAAATTAACTTATAGTGAATATATTAAATTTTCCCCAAAAATTCAGCTCAATCTTCTCCAACAAAATTGCAATATTCAAATACAAAGTCAAATTTGAATTTTATCCAAATGGGTTTCAAGAAAATCAAGAAATTTTGGTGATTAATTGCTAAAATTTAATTTACTTCTTAGATATTTTCCAATGAAATAAATAAATTCCAGCAAAAAACTTCAGGAAAAAATCATGAAATTAATGGAGGTTAACAAAAGGAAGAAATCAAGAAATCAAAAACCAATGTGATTTCCAAGAGAAAGTTTCAAAAACCTTACCTTTTGGTGTTGAAAAAGCCACCAAAGGAGCTGGGATCGCTAGAGGAAGGCCATCGAAATTGAGGAGCAATTTGCCTATTGCACGTGAAATCACAAAAGATAGCAACTCATGTGCCATATGGTGCGATGAAGCAGAGCGAGCCACTAGGGATGATGACACTGGCGAAGGACAACCGGGCAATGGTAAGCTGGAGTCGGCATCAAGAGGAGCAGCAGCTACTGTTGATGGAGATGTAGCGATAGGTAAGGGAGCAAAATTGGGGAAGAGAATAAAAGAAAGAAAAAGAAAAAGAGAAGAGAGAAAAGCTAATGGGTTTAGTAATTTTTGTGTGCATGTGTTTGTGTGTGTGGTAGATTAGGTGAATTTTTGACAATGTGTGGATAATTCTTAGGTATTTAAAAAATTACTATTCCTAAAATTTGTTGAAAAATAGATTAAATTTAAGAGATTGAGAATTAAAGGAGGATTAGGATTTTAATTATCAGTTTAGTGTAAGGGAGATTAAAAGAAGTTGGGAAAAATTAATTTTGTTCGTGAAAAAATTATTTTTGCCTACTGTACAAAATCTAACTAATCACTTACTCAATAGACCCTATGCCTTTCTATTTGCTCCATCGGTAATTTTTTTTTTTTTTACCTTTCTGTTTCAAGCTTTTTGAAATTACTGTTTACAATTGATAAAATTCTACATTTTCCTTAGATGCTGTCTTATTTCCCTAGTTGCCATTTTTATAAAAGCCACTGAGAGTCCAAGTGAACTGTAGTAAGGAATCTTGAGAATTTATAATCACTCGATCAAGAGCAGCGCAATCCACAGGCTCGTGCGTCTTCATTTGCATATGGCATGTCCATGCAATTATTAAATTGTCCCTATGCCAAATTTTACAACCAATAAAATTAAATAACAAACATGATCAAAATTTATATAAAGCGCATAACTAGTTTATATAGCAATAGTGGAATTGAAATATGACTACAATTGCACTAGTCTTATGATATTTTCTATGATTATTTTGTTTTAAAATTGAGTAACCTATTTTATTTAGGAAAAAAATAATTTTTTTATGAAAAATTATAATTTTATTTATTTTTTTGTAAAGTAGATTATTTTTTCGCAATTCTATTTAATTGTGAAAAAAAATAATTTTATGAAAATATAATTTATTTTATACAAATTAATAATTTTAAGAGAAAAATAATTTTATAATTAAAAAAAATATATTGTTTTAAAAAAAATCACAATTTTCTTATAAATAGTATTGTATAGGCAAATACTTAAATTATTTTATTTTAAAATAAAGCGCAAAATTTTATTTTTTTATAACTAATAGAATAGTAACAAATTATCAATATAATTAAAATATTTAAAATATCGTAATTAAATTAACTTGCTATTATATTTCACTAATTAAAAATAAGAAATGTTAGAATGATTGAGTTAGTATTTTAAATTTATATAACTATAAACTTTATAAAAAAGTTTAATTTACGAAAAAATATAAAAAAAATTGTGATTTTTTATAAGAGAATTATTTCTTATAATTACAAAATTATTTTTTTTTCTTAAAGTTATTGTTTTACAAAAAATAAGTCAATACTTTTATAAGATTAAAGGTTTTTTTCAACTAAAAAGAATTATGGAATAATAGTTTAATTAATAAAAAATATAAATAAAATTATGATTTTTTTGTAAAAAAAAATTATTTTTTTACAAATAAAGTAAGTTATTTTATTTTTAAATAAAGTAATCATAAAAATACTCTTGTCTTATTGATTATTATTTTAATTTTAATGTCAAATTATGAGGAAATATTTTCTTTCTTTACGAATTTTTTAATTGACCTTTAGAACTAGCTAAGTGTACCGGTATTTGTTGCCTCATTATTAGGGATGATAACGGGTGGCTTTCTCATTACTCGCATTTGCCCTACCAATAATGCGTACCCGTCTTGCCACTTGCCTTGTCATAAGATAAGGTCGGTGGTAATGAAATGGGGGTTCTGGACACTTGTTTTTATTTATTTTTTCCTTTTTTTAAAAAAAATTATTTAATTAATTTTTCGTATATGTATATATTCATTTATATATATATATATATATATATATATATATATATATATATATATATATATATATATATATATATATATATTATTTTTTAATTTATAGTTTATTTTTTATGTAAAAGATAAATTATATTTTTTCCTATATATATATATATATATATATATATATAACCGTGTCGGATTTGGTCATTATTTGAACTCGACCCAAACTCGATTTAGATTTAAAATTTAAAACCCTCTCACACTATTTAATAAATGGGAGAGAGGTGGGATGAGTATTCAGCAGAATGGATTAAATTGTCAACCCTACTAATTACACGTGTATATTTTTAGTTTTGATAAATTTAACTATAATTAGGACTCAAAGTTGAAATTTGACCATAATAGAGACAATTGTAATATTACTAAACTAAAAGCTTATTAGTATTTTTTTTTTAGGAATTAAAAATTTATTAGTATCTGATAAGCTGTAATTATATATAATACCAATAACCTACGTAAACATGGAATTATAAATAAAATAATCTTGAGTTTGAACCGTCTTTTATTTATTATTATGATATGAATTTTTACTAATTAAGTGAATTATGAAAATGAGAGATTACATAATTTGGTGACCCATAAACTTGATCATAGCGAAAAATGGAAAATATAAATAATGTCCAACTTTAATTCAAAGAGATACAAATACAAAAATCATAAATACTCTTCTCATGAAAAACCACCACATATTATATATATATATATATATATATATATATATATATATATCAAAATTGATTAAAGAATTCATAGATAATGGGGAATCATTAGAAGGACCACTAACAAGAAGTCCAAAACCGTAGCAGCAGAAAAAAGACAGCAAATACAAATATCGAAAGAGGATAAGAAATCGCCAAAATGGGAAAGCAAACCCTACACCTTAGAAGGAAATAGAAGATAATGATTCCAATGAAGATAAAACTGAGAAGAACCAAATTTTATATATTATCCTTATTCCTATCAAGGAAAACTAAAACTATTTATATATTTTTGGAATTGATCAACCACAAAGTTTTTTTACTTTTCTGGCTTTGTTGAAAAGGAAAAAAGCAACGCAATTCACAAGGGACATCCCTGCAAGCAATAAACCCTTTTTATCTATTAGCTTAGTAGTTTAGTGGTCAAACCTCTATCTCACAGTGCAAGACGTCAAGGTTTGAATATGGACAACCTCAATCCCCTTAAATGAATTTCTGATGTACCAAAAGAAATTTATATTGAAATTTTGGATACAACTCACATCTCATCACTAGGCAATTCTGCTGTTACTAATAATATTATCCTTGCTTCATCATGTAAAAACTAATTGTGATAGAATAATAAAATTACCTATGCTTATACATTCACATGGCATATCAGAGCTTGAGAAGGCTTAGGAACAAATAGTCTTTTTTGTTTTCTTATCTCTGCCAATCTTTTATATATATGAATTCTTTAATCAATTTTGATATATATATATATATATATATATATATATATATATATATATATATATATATATATACACGCGCACACACACACATACACCCACACATATATATATATATATATACACCATATCTTTTTTAGATGGGTTTTTTAAAGGCCTTACATTGTTTTAACTTTTTACTAGTGTCAAATGGTCTAACAAGAGTTATGCTATTATGCAACGCATGCACACAATGCGTATATCGCATTTTAGATGCATTTGACACTTGGACGTGTGGCACGTGCATTATAGTAAAATTGATTTATTTTTTATTTTTTATTTGATTTTAAATTCAATTTCTTATATGATTGGATTAGTCAAATATTTGATAAATATTTTCTAATCTAATCATATCATATATGTTAGTTTAACATATTTGATTCAATCTCTATCTTAAATTCAATTTCTTATCTAATTGGATTAGGCAAATATTTGACAAATATTTTCTAATTTAATCTTATCATAACTATTAACATGTTTGATTCAATCTCTATATCTTATATTTTCCTATATATACACATCATTTGGTGAGTTTTTTTGCAGGACCAAAACTATTATATTTCAGTATTGAAATTAACACATAGTAGCCTAATACTTATATCACCTAATGCAAGGTGTTATCAGTAGTTTTATTGTATGCTAAAGGATTTGATATACTCATTGCAATTTAGACAGCAAATAAACCTTTAGGAAATTGGTAGAAAGATACATAGCTTAAAGCCTTTTTAATCTTTCTATGTAGTTAATTTTCCCTAACAATCTAAAAGTTTACTTCTTTTACTGGAACAATGGATTCATTGAGGGAACTAACAACTAAAATCATCAAGCTAGAGTGATTTGATGGTGGGAATTTCTTAAGGTGGCAGAAATGTGTTCACTTCCTGCTGGTATCAATTCAAGCGGTGTATGTGTTGAACACTCCAAGGCCAATGGAGGAATGAATCTGTGGCTCAAATAAGGAAGAGGCGGAAATGGGACATTGATGATGAATCGTGAAGAGCTTATATCCTCAACACCATGTGCAACTTGCTATTTGACATCTGTCATCCGATCATGATACCAAAGGAACTATTGGACAAACTAGAGGCAATGTATATGCAAGAAGACCAACCAGCAAGAAATTCTTGGTTTTCATATTTATTGATTATAAAATGGATGATAATATACTTGCAATGGAACAATTTGCTAAACTAGAAAGAATTCTAAATCACTTTACATAGCACCACATGCATATAGATGCTTGCGTTATAGTTTCTTCCATTATTGATAAATTGCCCCCTTCTTAAAAAGATTTTAACAAACCTCTTAAATATGAAAAAGGAAAATTAACTCTTGATAAATTAGCTCACAAAATTTGTATGGAAGCTAAATTACACATGCAGGAAAATAGTAAGAAATCTAAAAATTATGTTTCCAAAGTGCATATGGTAGAGGAAGGGAAACCCTAAAAGCCCTCAAACAAGTCTGGAAACAAAAGGCAATGCTAGGGGTATGCACAACAGAGAAATAAGCAAAAAAAAGAAATGTAGCTATTTCTTTTGTGGCAAAAAATGGCATTATAAAAATGAATGCCAATACTTCACGAAGATGAATGAGAAGAAGGAAAAGGCAGCAACATCTTCTACTGTGACAATAGGAAATGACAATTTGATTGTAGTTATTTCTGAACTAACATTCTTGAACATTAAATGGCATTATGGATTGACTCTGGAGCTACTCATCATGTTTGCAAGAACAAGAGCTTCTTGAAGACCATGGAACTAGTAGCTGAAAGTACTATTCTCTGCACGAAAAATGCATCAATTGTCCTTATTGAGGGAATTGGAACTGTGGAGTTGAAGTTCACTTCTAAGAACATTTAATCACTAACAAATGTGTCCTATATACCAGAAGTGAGGAAAATCCTATTTCAGGTAGCTTGCTAAATAAACATGGTTTTAGAGTTGTAAGGCAGACAAATTTTTCTGTCCAAAGGGGGAATGTTTGTAAGAAAGGGTTATCTATTTGATGGCATATTTAAACTGAATGTAATTGCTATATCAATAAAAATATTGCATCTATTGTTCGTACTTTTTGCACCGCAAGTATACGGGTTTATTGTAGTGAGTAGTTTTAATGAGTAAAGAAGTGTCGACCCCATAGGAAAATGAATTGATTACCAAAGTTATCTAAATTTTCTAATATTTAATCTATGAACAAGAATGATGGAATAAATGAATTTTAATTAACTAATGAATTTGATTTAAAACTAAATTAACAAAAATAAATCAACCCAATTAACTAGGATTTAATTCAATGAAAGAAAGACCTAGGGTTTAGATATCAATTGGTTTTCATGCTAATGATTCATACTCACTCATGCAATTATTCCAACAAATTGAAATTAAGGTGGTTTTCCCTTAATTAAATAAAATCCTCTTTCAAGGTAAATTATCAATATTTAATTCTAATCTTACACTTACTATCGTGGTTGCAAGAAATTAGATTAAATTTATTAAGCGCAATGGAAAACTCAATAATTCATCACCTAGGCAATACCCATATGTCTATGAAGCATTAATTCTAAGTTTGTTCTTCTCATAAACTAATGTTGTACTTCCACTTTCGCTACTTCATATAACACCTTAGATTGTGTAAAAGGTGGCCAATCAATCACACATTTAAAGCACGAGAAAAACAATTTAATTCAATATGAATGAATAAATGATAAGTGTATATGAATTCAATAACAATAAACCAAAATCCATCTAAACCCTAGAAAAATTGATTTAGCTACTCATAATTAATTTAATGAAAGAATAAATTAAATAAATCCAATAACAATCCATGAATCCAATAAAACTAAAGAAATAATGAAATAAGGTTTAGAAAACTTCTAGGAGATGGAAATTCTGAAATCTTGAAGGTTGAAATCACAATCCTCCAGTCTCAAAATCCCAGTTGTTCGTCCCTTTGCTCTGCTATTGTCCTCTGTTTCTTGCCCTCCTGCAGAAGATGCAATTCCCTTGCCCCAAATCTGTCAAGCACGATTCTCTCCCTAATTTCACGTTCTTTTCCTTTCTAAAATCCCTCTCTTCTTTTCCTTATCTGATCCTTTTAATTTATGGTGGGTCCCAGTAATTTAAAAGAGGATTGGTTAATATTTAATCCACATCAGCTCCATTTATTTTAATAAAAATCATAACATATTCTGCAGTGGTTGTACAGGGATTATGCGTTTCAGGTTGTGCAAACTGGGTTGATAGATTTCAGCTCAGAATTTTGCTTCGATCTTTTCTTTAATTTTTTTTCTCTATTTTTCACTTCAATTAAGATCTAAACTTGCAAAATATATAAAACACATCAAAAATCATAAATTAATCAAATAGATGCAATTTTTGAGGATTTAATCCAAATTTGCACTAAAATGCCTCTAAATTAGGAGTAAAACAATAGCAATATTAATGTAAAATTCTAGCACATCATCTACATCTGCTTATATTATGGATTCTTCATTTTTTTTTTATAGCATAACAGACTTGGACATTTGAATTTTAAAAGAATAAATGACATGGTGAAACTGAATTTGTTACCTTATACTGGTAAAATGAAAAAGAAAGAAAATGCATAGCCTATATGTTAACTAAAATAACTAGAAATCCATTTCCTAAAGTTGAGAGAGCCTCAAAATTACTAGAACTAATTCATAGTGATGACATAGAACTCCAACAATAGGCAATAAGAAATATTTTGTGACATTTATAAATGACTTTAGTAGGTTCTATTATGTTTATTTGCTACATTCCAAAGATGAAGTCATGAAATATTTTAATGTGTATAAAACTGAGGTTGAATTGCATTGTGAGACCTTTGTCAATAAACTAAGGTAAGATAGATGGAGAGAGTAATTTGATCCAACGTACTAGTATTACACATGAAGTTACAGCCCATATACACCACAAAGAATGGTGTTGCAGAACGCAAAAATTCTAACAGAAATTGGTAATACAATGTTGTCAAATTTAGGCCTTAGCCAAGGTTACTAGGGAGAGGCCATGGTAATAGCTTGTCATATATTGAATAAGGTTCCAAACAAAAAGAGCAAAACAACTCCATATGAATTTTGGAACAAAAGAAAGTCTAACCTAAATTATTTGAGAGTTTGGAGGTATAAAGTAATTGTTAAAATACCTGAACCCCAAAGAAAGAAATTAGGTAAAAAGGGAGTTGATTGAATTTTCTTAAGATATGCAGAAAACAATAAAGCATATAGGTTTATGTTAATTAAGCGTAATGATTCAGTTTCATTTAACACTATCATTGACTCTAGGGACATTATTTTTGAAGAAAATACATTCAATACTATTTGAAGAACCTTTCTAGAAAATGGAAATGATTCAGACCTTAACAAGTGGAAAGAAATCACTGAAAGTGATAATGAAGAAGTCACTAAATGTTGAAAGAGCAAAAGAGCTCGAAAAGCTAATATTTTGGGACTGATTTGTTTATATTCCTAGTGGAAGGAATAAGAGAATCAATAGTTAATCAAATTTCTTTTTGCTATAATACAGAAGTAAACCCTCAAACATTTGAGGGGGCGAGAAAATCCCATGATGTTGCTTTCTAGAATGAAGCAAAAAATGATGAAATGGATTCCATTAGGGAAATAATACATGGAAATTGGTGGATCTTCCACCGTGTTGCAAGCCAATTGGCTATAAGTGGATTTTCAAAACTAAAAGAAAAGTTGATGGATCCTTGGATAAAAAGAAAGTGAGATTGGTTACACAAGATTTTACACAAAAAGATGGTATTGATTATTTCGATACCTATGCACCAGTACCTAGAATTACTATAATTAGAGTGCTAATAGCACTTTTAATCATTCATTAAATGGATGTAAAGACAATATTCTTGAATGGTGAACTTGTTGGAGAAGTATATATGAAGCAAGCCAAAGGGTTTGTTATGCTTGGTTAAGAACACAAAGTGTGTAGACTTGTTAAATACTTATATGGATTAAAATAAGCACCTCAACAATAGCACCAAAAGTTTGACTAGGTTGTGCTCACTAATGGATTTAAAATTAATGAGTCTAATAAGTGTGTACATAGTAAGTTCAATAATGATAACAAAAGGTGTCATTAATCTGTTTATATGTGGATGACATGTTAATCTTTAAAACTGACCTTGGAGAAGCTCAAGTTACCAAAGATTTTTTTATCAAGCAATTTTTCCATGAAAGACATGGGTGAGGCAGATGTCATTCTCAAAATTTAGATAGTAAGTGATGGAGAAAGTATATCGCTTTCATAGTCTCACTAGAAAATACTCAAGAAGTTTAATCAATATGAATGTACTCATGCCTCTACCCCACTTGATCTAAGCATGAAGTTGTCCAAAAATGATGGAAGCTCAATTTCACAACTTCATTGTGCCAAGTTGATAGGATGTCTAATGAAGCAATGACATGCACTAGACTTGACATCGCTTTTGCAGTTGGAAAGTTAAGTAGTTATACAGGTAATCAAGTAATATGAATTGGCATGCAATTAGAAGAGTTCTAAAGTACCTCAAGAAAACTATGAATTGTAGCTTAAGCTATAGAGGATATTCTTTAATGATAGAAAGATATTCATATGCAAATTGGATAACTAACAGAGAAGATCATGCCTCTACTAGTGGATGGATCTTTATACTTGGTGGAGGTGTTGTGTCTTAGGCTTCCAAAAAACAAACTTGCATAGCTAATTCTACAATGATTGCAAAGTATATAACATTAGCTTTGACTGTTAAAGAAGCTGAATGGCTTCAGAACTTGTTACATGAAATATCATTATGGCTAAAATTGATTATACCTATCTCCATCCACTGTGATAGTAAGGCTACATTAGCAAGATTCTATAGGCAAGTCTATAATAGAAAATCTAGACATATTGGACAAAGGCACAATCAAGCGAGAGACTAGATCTCAAGTGGAATAATTATAATTGTTTTTGTAAGGTCAACTCAAAATTTGGCAGATCTTTTAACTAAAGTATTGCCAAGAGACTTGATGAATAAAACATCAAGGGGGATAGGTCCCAAGCCCATAGAGATAAATCACAAATGATGGAAACTCAACTTAGCGCTTGATACAACATTAGCGCTTGATACACCATTAAATCTTGAGTTCAATGAATTCAAGTACATCATTAGTATGATTGTAAGCATATAAATCATTTATGTCATCCCAAGGTCAATTAGTGTTTGGTACTTATATTGTTAAACAGTGTGAGGTTGAGAATTTTACTCTTAATAGTTCAAATGACAATGTTCTGGTGAAACGCTATAATATGGGGGCATTATAAAAGTTTACCTATATGAATGTGAGGTTTGGCCACTTTAAGGAGTTTAAGGGCTTGGCTCACAAACATTCATGAATAGATACAAGGACACAAGGCCAACGTTAAATGTGTCATTATGTTATGCAACTAAACTGTAAGATTACATGTATACAAAATTTTGTTCTTCTTATCAAATAGGATATATGATCCAAAACTTAGTCTATTTGTGGTTCAAAACTTAGTCTACCACTATATTATGATGCATTGGAATGAACTTTCACTATGTAGTGGCTCAAATCACACGATACTATTGTTTATACATACAAGATTTAGTACTAATGTTTGATTTGTATTTTTAACACGTTTTGGAAATGGGAGGGATCGATGGGCTTTTCCAAAATGTCACTTATCCCACATCATTTTTGGATGGTTTTTTAAAGGCTTTATATTGCTATACTTTTTTATTAGTGTCACAAAAAAAAAAAAAAAAAAAAAAAAAAAAAAAAAAAGAAAGAAAGAAAGAGTTATGCTACTACACAATGCATGTGCGAGGTGCATTCTAGGCGCTTTTATAAGCATACTTGACATTTGGGCATGTGGCACGTGCAGTGCAATAAAATTGATTTACTTTTTATTTGTTTTGATAAATATTTTGTAATATAATCTTATTGTATTTGTAACTTAACATATTTGATTCAATTTCTATCTCTTATATTTTCCTATATGTACGATCATTTGGTGAGGTTTTTTGCAGGACCAAAATCATCATATTTTTGTACTAAAATTAACAAATAGCTGTCTAGTACTAATAACACCTATTGCAAATAGCAATAGAAAGATTTGTTGTACTAATTGCAATTTAGAGAGCATATAAACCTTTAAAAATATAACAGGAAGATATAAGCCTTGAAACCTTTTTAATCTATTTGTTTAATTAATTTTTTTCTCTAACATGGTGCAATAATCTCTACATGGTTTCAACCAGTTAAGCATAATATTTCTCTGTAAAGAGTAATAAGAAGAAATTTTTTAAGTAAAGTAAATCTAAATTTGTCAACTATGACAACATATCACTAAGGAGATTCTTCTCTTTGAAAACCATCCAAGTATGCGTTCTTATCGCAAGAAAATTGACAAATATTTGTACATTCAAGGATTATTCAACTATTTTCTTTTCTTAAATTCTTCTTCTCTCTTAAATTTTTTTTGTCTTTGGATCTTAATTTATATTAGGCTACCATCGACCAAAAGTGTTGGCTGTAGTCACATAATTTCGCTTTTCTTTCTTAATAAATACAAATATGCTTCTTTTCAGATTTTGAATTTGTTTTTGTTTAGTTTTCTGTCTACATGCATGATTTCAATTGTTGTATTCAAAAATATAGTTTATATTTATAAAATTTTATATTTTATTAACAATCGACCATATAATTTATTTTTTATAAATAAAAAATATCTCTTTCGATAAAATAAAGAAATAAAAAGTGAACTATTGTGGGATTAAGTTTAGACCTCATTATCATCACACTCCCTTTCTAATAGTCAAATTAAAGCATAAATCATTAATTGTTCTTAAAGAAAATATACAATTCGCTAAGGGGACAAATTCAAATATTTTGAAAAGTAGTAATTACATCCAAATTTTTAGAACAAATTATTTTAATTTTAATTTCAAAAAATCAGTTATAATTGTACTAATTTAAACAAAATTGCAAAATGAAAGCGAGCCGATTATACTTATTATTTTTTACCGCGCACTCATGATTGAACTCAACTTTATAATAAATTATTTTAATTTTAATTTTAATTTCAAAAAATTAGTTATAATTGTACTAATTTAAACAACAATGGTTGTTTGCCACACATATTAAGGAATAAAACAATGCAGTTATTCTTTTAACAATTCATCGTAAGTCTTTATTTTTATAAATAAATAGTATATTTTTCTTATCACAAATTCCAGTGCTATGGATCTTTTTGGCATTCACATTGAAATTGTTTTTTCTAAAAACATAAAATTTTAAATATCGTTAAGAAAAGTAGTTTTGAAATATTATTTAATTGTTTTATAATTTTATGATTACTAGATTTTTCTTAACATTGTTTCATATTATGACTTCTTATAATTCGTTTGAAATATAAATATTTATTATAAACTTTCACTTTTTCATTGTTAAAAATTTAATTACTAGTATTTTGTTAATTAAGTATAAAATTATATATTTTTATACTAAGTGAAGTTTTCAATTAAAATATATAAAAATTTTCAAATAAACAACATGAGACCGAAATTTTATTGGTAGACTTTTAAGATTATCATTGAGCAATATTTAAATAATTTAATTACTAAATTTACTTTAATTGTTAATTACAAATTAAGTTAAATTTTCATATAAAAATCTAAAAATTTAACGAAAATGTAATTATATACGATAAATATTATCTAAATTATAAATTCGTACATGTATAATACAATTAGACAGATGACACAACATAATTTTAGATTCTATATAAATATATGAATGTACTTTAGAATACAATATATATACAGCATTGAAAGAAGATAAGTGTTTCTTACAATTTTAAATGATATTTTTATATTAAAAAATATGTTAAAAAAAAGAAAATAAAAGAATTGATAGATACATTTTATTATAATTTTCTAATTTATTTTGTTTTAGTCAAATATCATGCATTACATAATTTTATACATAAAATATTTTAGAAAATTTGCATGCATACATAAAATATTTTTGCATAAAATATTATTTCAAAATTAGTTTTACTTTTTAGTTTGCTTTTATACAAATTTTGCAAGAAAATAATTAATTCAAAAAAAATAAATTTTATCTTCTTATTCTAAACCACTTAATGGGCACTCCCATTAAGTAAAACAATTACTAATAACTTATATTACCTATTCAATTAAATACGTTTAAACTCTTTAAATAGACAAACCCATATATCAGATTATTACCTTTTAGACTAATAATTTCCTTTAGAATTTCCCATGAATTTTTATTTCAAAATACTAAGATTGTAACAAAACTTGGTATTACTTATTCATGTCCATTTTGCTTTATTAAAAAATTAAAAAAAAAGAGAAAAAGAAAAAGAAAAAGAAAAGAAAAAATATTATCCTCCTATTTTCAAGAATAATATATGCATTTTATTAGTCAATCAAAATTTTTAAAATTAGTCTATTATGATTCGTTAGAGATATAAATACTTATTCTAAACTTATAATTTTTCCTTATTAAATATTTAATGATCAATTCTTTGTTACTTAAGTATAAAATTGTATACTTTTATGTTAAATAAAATTTTTAATTAAAATAATATAAAACTTTTCAAATAAATACGATGACGCTATAATCACTTAAAAAAGTTAATGAGAATAAAAATTTATGAATTAGATTGATGAAGGTAATAACTATGTATATTTATATAGAGCAAATTTAATGTAATATTAGTCAGATAAGGAAATATAATTCACCTAAAAAAATAGAGTTCTATTAGGATTAATAATTATAATGTCCAAAGTCAATTCTATTAGGATTAATAATTTTAATGTCCAAAACTAATTAGTAACCTAATGAAATATGAAAGAAAATTAAAATTTGAGAATTAGAACAATATAAATAAAAAATTAATCTTAAAAATAAAATTAAATTTCTTAAAAAAATAAAATTAGATTTCTAATAGTATAATTTATTCACCCAGATGAAATAAAATTAGATTTATGATTTATTATATAAAGTTCTATTATATATTAGATTATTTTAATCTTGATAATAAGATAATTTTAATAAATAATAGTTAATGACCATATTACCCTCAAATTAAATATACAATTAATAAGAGTATAATAAGGGTCATATAAGTAAATGTGTTTTTTTTCCCTCTACCGTACATTTATATATAGTACATTTATAGGAGCATTCAAAAATTAACCTGATTCAACTTGAATAATCAAGTTTGGGATTAAATATATTGGGTTAGGTCGGATTCTTAGTATCTAGAGAAAAATATTAATTCGATTTAGATCAGTCTGGTCATTTATAAAATTTGCACAAAAATAGCAAAAAATGAATAGATCCAATCTGCTTGACTTGATTTTTCTCAGATATGGTGAATTTCCACCTAAAAGTCCACATTTTACTTTAAAAAACGGGTCGGATCGAGTTAGAGGAAAACCCATCTCATAAACACCCCTAATTATAATATGTGAAATTCATTTTGAAAAAAAACTTTAATAATAACTTCTAGTCAATATTTTTCTCAACAACGATTCAAATAATAATGTCAAACAAATTCTATATGACATTCTTAAAAACCTCATGACACTAAAATATAGGTAGCTATATAAACTGCACCCTTAAAATTACACATCAACTAAAAATCCTTACTAATATTTAACATTCTTGATATAAAGCATTCTTACTAATATCTTTTGTATCTTTATTTAAAGGACATCCTCACTCACATTAGTGCATACGGAAAAGATAATCAAGATTAGTGGGCTTAAATTTCTACTTCATCAATAGGGTGTTCCATTGGATTACCAATAGGGATTTTTATATAAATACCTAAAAAGCACAAAAAACTAATAAAACTAAGCGCCAAATTTCTCTTTTACAAAAAAGACGTTTTTCTCTTTATATATATATATATATTTTTACGTCATTGCAAGTTAGCTAATTTGACATTTTTTTTTTTTCCTTTCTTTCTTTACACACACAACTCTGCATACTTGAATATGATGATTCAAGTTGACCCTTGCCAATGTACACACAATAATAATCATTTATTTAATTGATTCACACTTAATTAATGTTATTATAAACTATCATTAACATTTTCTATTTACTTTTTTTATAAGAAAAATTAAATATAACAAGTATACGTTTTATTCTCCAGAAATATCATTATACGTGCAAAATATTCTGTTGATGAATTAATTTTTTATTCTCTTATTATTATTATTATTATTATTTAGATAGAAAACTTTTTTTCTCTTATATATCACTATATTATTCTAAAAATAGATTTTTGGTTAGTTTAGTTTTTTAATTACTTTGTGAAATAGATTTTTGCTGTTAATGTTAGAAAACGTATAGAAGAAGCAAAAAAGGGAAGAAAAAATAAACCTTCATCTTGGTTTTTCTATGTAGATAACCATAGAAATTTTCTCAACTAGCTATTTTCAGACAAACTGAGTAGTAGTATTTTTTACATGACATGACCAACTTCTTAGTAATAAAAACTTCCTAATAAATATAAAAACAAATAAAATGCTAGTGTTATAAAATCCATACCAATTGTGTCATATGAAGAATGTAACATGTATAAATAGGGTTATACGCAATTGACACATGTCCAAATAGATATTTTTCAAAATTTGAATCTTTGACATGTTGTGATTAATTAGACAATTGGTCTCCACTATCTAATATTTTTTGGCTTTTTTGCATCATTCTTTTTAAGAATTTGCAACTTGGCAACTTCTTAGCTTTTTTGATCAACACATGGATTACAAACATTTAAGCAATATATAGGGAACATTATTTTTGTTATAGTGGATTAATGTCATGGTGGTAGAGATGGATTTTGAAGGTCAAAATCCAATCTAGTAGCTAAAGAATTTAATTGAACAATATTTTCTTGTAAATGTCAATTGGAATTTTTGGATTTTTTTTTTATTAATTAGCTCCATGAGAGAGTGAATTTACAATTGTATATCAATTGTAAATCTTAAATCCTAAAGCCTAAATATATATGTATACCATAGATGGTATACTTTAAGCATATGTTTGGTACCTACAACTACTTTATATTTATACATATTGCAAATATGAAAAAGAAAATAAAGTAAACGTAAATAGTATATGTATACCATAAATTGGTAAACTTTTGGCATATTTTTGGGATCTGCAACACTTTATATTTATATAGATTGCAAATATGAAATAATTAAACAAATAAAGTAAAAGTAAATGGTATACCTATACATAAATTGATATACTTTAAGTATATGTTTGGTATTTGCAACTACTTTATTTTTATACAGATTGCAAATATGAAAAAAAAAATCAAGTAAATGTAAATGGTATAAATATTCCATAAATTGGTATACTTTTGGTATATTTTTGATATTTGCAACTACTTTATATTTTATATAGATAGCAAATAGGAAAAAGAAAATAATGTAAATGGTATACATATACCATAAATTAGTATACTTTTAGTATAGTTTTGGCATCTGCAACTACTTTATATTTATACAAATTGGAAAAAATTGAAAAGACAAACAATAAATAGTAGATGTATACCATAAATTGGAATATGTAAAGTATATATTTTATATCTGCAACTACTTTATGTTTACACATATTAGAAATATAAAAAATTAAAAAGATAAAATCATAGTTAATGGTATACGTATACCATAAATTAGTATATGTTTAGTAGATTTTTGGTATCTACAACTACTTTATATTTATACAAATTGAAAATGAACAAATTAAAAAGATAAACAATAAATGGTATACATATACCACAAATTATATATGTTTGGTACCTACAACTACTTTATATTTATAAAGTTTGAAATCCTAAATCTTAAAACTCTAAATCCTAAATCCTAAAACCCTAAGCCCTAAATCCAAAAACCCTAAACCTAAAACCTTAATCCTTAAAAAAATATGATATCATATATTTTCAAATTTTTTAACAAAAATATTAGTTTTTTTTTTTATTTTTAATAATATTGAAGAATGAGTTTTACATTAACAATCATTATAATTGTCACCCAAAACTTTAATATGTTAATTTTTGGTTACTTAACCTCAAAATTATTGGAAATGGCCAATAAGTCAACCACCTGATTGTTGAAATGCTTATTGATATGACAATTAAAATAAATTGATTTTGGTACCAACAATGGGAAATACATGAAAAAAATTAATTTCTTCAAAATTAATATAAGATGAATTATAAAAATTCAAATGACAATTATGACTACTACTCGTAGGTTAAGTAAGGACTCTTTTGGATGATGTATATAAACATATCTGAATAATGTAAAGGAAAAGGAATAGTAGTATAGTCTTTTTCAAATGTTCACACAAAGTAATAATCAAAAGAAATTTGTATTTTAATTTAGATTTGAAATGATGCAATGCAACTATGTATGCAGTAGTTTGGCCAAAACAAATATGTATGCAGTAAGTAAAAAGGTAAAGAAAATATATTGACTAAATGCCATGTGTTATTTGGTAAAGAAAAAAAAAAGATTGAATGCCATGTGTTTAGCATATTGATTGAATACCATGTGTTTAGCTTGGTAAGTTTGCCACCCCAAAATTTAATAGAAGAAACGAATTGTTTGGAAAAAATAAAACAAAAAGCGTTAAAAATAAATGCAGTAGTGTCCAATCTTAAGGAAAAAAAAAAAAAAAAAAAAAAAAAAGCGGGAAGTAAAACTGTAATTAAAAATAAAAAAAAGAGTACGGGATGTAATTTCTCTAACCAATAACATATACCCATTTGGCTCCTTTGGGCCTAATTATAGGATTGCATAACCTTCATTATCTTCGACCCATTTATCGCCAAAGTGTACTGCTACAAATCTATATATATTAAGCAAAAAAATAAAAAAGAAAAAAGAAAAGAGATACACATAGAGATATTAACTAGGTTAATACCTCCTTGAGTTCTTATATCATGAACTCAAGTTCATCTTGCATCATAGATTTGAATCCAAAATTTTAGTTATTATATACGTAATAAATTGAGCAATAACATTAGCGTTCATCTTGCATCATAGACTTGAATATAAAATTTTAGTTATTATATACATAATAAATTGAGCAATAACATTAGCTAGTGTAGCCAATTAATATATGAATCTTATTTATTTCATTTGAGATTGTAAATTCAAATCTCAACAAAAACTTTTTTTTTAGTTGTTTTTTGTTTTTTCCCTTTTTACCTATTTTTTTTCTTTTTTATTTGTAATATTTGCAACTAAAATTACATTAAAAGTTGAATTTTTTTATTTTTTTTAATTATTCTAATTAAATTTATATTTATTTCTATAAGAAAAAATTATATTAATGGTTGAATTTTTTATAAATATTTATTTATTTATTTCTATAAAATTATCAGTTTGATTTTTTTATTTATGTAAAACTAATAGAGTTATTAAATATTATTTTATATTTATTTAGATAAATTATTTAATGTATCAAACAAAATTCACTTTATATATATATATATATATATATATATATATATATATATATATATATATATATATATATATATATATATATATATTATAAAATAATATTTTTATTTTTTTATGATATTAAAATTTTGCTATAATATTTATATTATTAAAATAATATCTAAATTTTTTTTTTTTATGGTTATAAACTAACCTATCAAATTTTATAAAATATAAAAGATAAATTTATCAGTTATAAAGTATAGTTTCATAATATATAAAACATAAATTCATTACTTTTAAAAAATATATTTTGTTCTCTTACTAGTATAATTAACGAGTCTACAATATATAAATGATGAACATATACCATATATTTGATAAATCTATAAGTAATACTTAATAAACCTGTTGCTTAAATTATTTTGAATTCTAATTAATCAAGATAACAGAGCTAATTGTTAATTAATGAAAAAAAAATAGATAATTTAGTATTAATTTATAATTAGAATCTTATAGTAAAAGAGAATAAATTTGCATATGATATATAATGAATCTAAATATTATATCTAATAAGCTTGATAGTTGTATATAATGAACCTAAACTTTAAATTTAATAAAATCTCATAATTATATGTGAAATATTAAAAAATGAAAATTATAAATATAAGAAACAAATAAAATTAGATTATAAAATAATCAAATCATGAATATGACAGTAAAAGCTAATGAATCTGTATGTAATATATTTAATAAATCTGATAGCTATATGTGATGAACCTAAACGTTATATCTATTGAACCTGATAGTTATATATGATAACCTAAATTTTAAATCTAATAAATCTCATAATTATATGTGAAATATTAAAGAACGAAAATTATAAATATGAGAAATGAATAAAATTAAATTATAAAATAATTAAATCATGAATCTGATAGTAAAAGATAATGAATTTACATGTGATATATCTAATGAATCTGATAATTATATGTGATGAAGCTAAACGCAATATCTAATGAACCTAAGAGTTATATGTGATGAATCTAAATTTTAAATTTAATAAATCTCATAATTATATATAAAATATTAAAGAACAAAAATTATAAATATGAGGAATAAATAAAATTAAATTAGAATAATTAAATTATGAATCTAACAGTAAAAAATAATAAATTTGCATGTGATATATGATGAATCTGAACGTTATATCTAATGAATTTGATAGTTATAAGTGATAAACTTAAACTTTAAATCTAATAAACCAGATAATTTAAAGTTTAATATAAATTTACAATTTATAAATGCTGAATCTACACTATATATGTTATAAATTTATAAGTAATATTTAATGAATATATTGCTTATAAGTGGTGAACATGATTATTATATAAACTATATTTGATGGTGAATTTTCAATGAATTTGTTATTATTTAAAAAAAAGATTTGATTTTTAAAAATTTACTACCATAAAAAAGATAAATATGATATTTATCTTTATGTTAAAATATCTTTAAAAACCATTTTAAAAAATTACCTATAAAAATGTTAAAATTTATAAATAAAAATTATGTTAAAAAATTAATGATATTATAATTAATTATCATTATAATAATCAAATAAAAAATCAACCATTAATATAATATTTTTCTAATAAAAATTAATATAAATTTAATTAGAATAATTTTTATTATTTTAAAAAATGATTTTTGAAGATTCATTGTTATAAAAATAAATAAATATGATAATTTATAAATATGTAAAATTTTCCTTAAAAATCATTTAAAAAAATGACCTATAAAAATATTAAAATTTATAAACAAAAGTTATGTTGAAAAATTAATAATATTAAGTAATCATTAGAAGAATCAAATAAAAAAATTTCAACCATTAATATAATTTTTCAATATTTTTTTATATTAAAAAGAAAAAATAGAAAAAAAAAAGAATAAATGGAAAAAGAAAAAATGAGAGTTTTTAATATTTCATGCGGTTTGAACGTAGAACCTCTAGGTGCTAAAATTATTGTATTAATCAATTGTACCAACATGTCATTTAAATATTTTTATTACACATAATATTTATTATATCTTATCATGGTCTCGGGTCTATGATATAAGTTGCCAACCTGTTTAGCATCAATATCACATTCCTCATGCCTAAGTTTATTGAAATAAATAAATAATATAATATAATATAAATATCCATACAACCAAAAACTCAAAAGGAGTTAATAAAACTGATAAGAAATCTTACCACTACCATTGTAAGCTAATAAAGACGAGCGAAATCAGGAAAGGATGTCCACCATATTGTGGAATCATAGCTGAGAACTTTAATTGATAAATGAAATAACTCAAAGCAATAGGGCTAAAATTATAAATTGTAATAGCTTGAGGAGTCTTAAGTATTAGCACCACTAGACTGGCATTAATTCCTGTTAAGAGCTCATCTGTATCAAAGAAATATTGTATAACTGAAGTAACCTTCGAGCCAACGATATTCCAACATTTCTGGGGAAAAAAGCCACTACCATCAGGACATGGAGCACTAGAACCATCCATATACATCACAGTAGCATGGATTTCAACAATGCAAGGCATTCAAATGAGGATGTGATTATCAGCATTTGAAATTAAACAAGTTTTGAGACAATAAAAAAATCTAGACTACCAACCGAAGGAATTGCGACAAAAAGAGAGCTATAATAATCAATAACATTTTGATCAATTTGAGAATCATCATCAGTTAAAACTCCATTAATTTTCAATGTAGAAATTCTCTTCCTAACCGAATAATCATGAAAGAAACTAGAGTTGCAATCTCCATAACTGAGCTATTTAACCCAACTTTGCTCATGAGATAATATTTCTTACTTAAGCAGAAGAGAATCTAGCTCTTTATGAGTATGTAGCTCCCGGGCATGGTCATCTGCCATACAATTTTGAATGTTCTCTAAAGATGCCTTAGCCGCTGAGATATGGACATGTAAATCTCAATAAACATTCTAATTCCATTCATAAAGATCTTTTCACAGGAGCTTCAATTTAAATTAGGAAATCCCACAAGGTGAGCAGACGTAGAATAACTCACCCAACACTTTTTAACAAAATCCATGGAAAATGGGTGCGAAAGCTGCGCAACACTCTGAGTAGTACAAAGCTTTCAGGAAAGGAAAATCAGGTGATGATCTCATCCATGTCTGGCTAAAGTTGAGCACAAAATAATACTTTAAAATTGATGACAAGTGTCACGGCCTTTTTAATACAGCAACACGAATGGTGAAAAATTAAAAAATTTAATTTTAAATAAAAAATAATCAAAATATAGAGTCGCTACCGATTGATTTATGTTAAAAAATGCTCAGTTGAAAATCTTTAAAAAAATTAGTCTATTAAATCAAAATTTTAGATTTGGAAATTGCGGATGCATAAGAAAAGTGTTAAGCACTTTATACATTAACTTTTAAAATATTAAGTTGACCTTAGAATAATATATTTTTTTTATTATTTGTTTAGTGCGCAACATTATTACTTAATAAAAATGTGCAAAATAACAATTTTAATAATGTTATAAAATAAACAATAATTATAGAAAATAGAGAATAGAAGAGAGAATAAATTTTTATGGCCCAACTTCATTAATTGTAATACCCATTTATAAATGTAAAAGGTTACAGAGATAAAAATAAAAATAGAATTCTATTTGTTGAAAAATTGTGTGTTTTAGCACATTAAGTGGCCATTTTGAAACCCAAATTTAGATAGGTCCCACTACTTAGTTATTAGGAGGTTGATCCGAATTTGTGTTCTTTGATATAAGGACTATGAATTTAAGTATTTATATGCTCAAAATGGTGAATGAGTGAATGAGAATTTGAAGCTTAAAATGAGTTTCTAGTTAAGGAAAAGAAGAAGGAAATGTAGGTAATTCCACATTGAAAAATTACAAGAGTGCAAAGGGCTTTATATTGAAAGTCTCATCCTTTCAATGATAAGTAAATAACCAAAGAGGCTCTCTCTCGTGCACACAGGCACAGAGGGTGCAAATCCATGATATGAACTAAGGGTTAACGTGTGAGCGCATGGCCTATGTACATGAATGTCAAACCGAAATGCCATAGTCCGAGCCCAACTTGATTTTGCAATTTTCCAAATTTTTTTTTATTTCCAAAATTCTTCTAGAATATGAATGTTGAGTTCAAATGTTAAAAAAAAAATATTAGAGTTACAGAATTAAAATCTTCTGTGATAGAAAGACATTGTCTGGTTCATTACAAGCAGGTTTTATGGTGTTCAATCTCTACTCTTCATCTGTTGTATCCTAGGAGACAGACACCATCAATCCTTCAATTCCTGTGGTAGGCCAAATTTGTCTTAAAGACACTGTGTGGTACATAGGCCTCAGATTTCTTTTGTACTTTTGTTTTATGTTATGTGTTTTTGTTATTAATATTATTATTTAGTTTTCCTTGCATCTAACCAGTTCTTGTTTTAAATTCCCTATTTTGACAATCAACTTTCTTTTCAACTTACATGTGCCAACAATCTTAAGACAATCTTTTTGGAAAAAATTAAGTATAATCCCAATAGATTTTTTCCATGTGTTTACATTGAATAGTCACGTATTAGAAATTCTGTCTAGGAAATTAGATTTTGAGTGGGACCTATTTGTGACCCCTTCAGCCTTTCCTAGAAATTTCTATTTAAGAAATTTTGTCTAAGAAGACTGGGTTTTAAGTAGGACCTGGCTATGACCCCTTCGACATTTCTTGAGAATTGTCTAAAGGATGCTATTTAGTGAGATTATTTTTCTTTTGAGGGAAAAATGATAATCTTTTTTGCTATTTCAGAAATGGAAAATACTAGGGTCATTGCCAATGTTCCTGATGGTTCTCAAGTGCCATCCTCCTTTGTTGCACGAGTGGTTGCTCTTATTGTACTTGTCTTGGTACCTGTAAATCATGGAGAGAAGCTAGAAAAGTTCAATGGCTTGAACTTTAAAAGGTGGTAGCAAAAGATCCTGTTCTATCTGACCACCTTGAATCTTGCACGATTCCTGACAGAAGATGCTCTTACTATAAAAGAGGATGAGCAAGATGTCCAAGCAAGGATTGCCTATGATAATTGGCATCATTCTGATTTTTTGTGCAGGAATTGTATCATGAATGGGCTGCATGATTCTCTATATAATGTATATAGTGCTATGAAGACTACCAAACAGTTGTGGAATTCCTTGGAGCAAAAATACAAATCTAAGGATGCTGGTGCTAAAAAGTTTATAGTATGACGTTTTGTTTATTATAAAATGGTGGATTCTAAAACTGTGGTAAATCAAGTGCAAGAACTGCAAGTAATTCTCTATGAAATTCATGTAGAGGGGATGAACTTAAGAGAGATCTTCCAAGTAACTGCTACCATTGAGAAGCTACCCCCTGGTTGGAAGGACTTCAAGAACTATCTCAAGCACAAAGGAAAGGAGATGAACATTGAAGAGTTGATTGTCAGGCTTCGTATTAAAGAAGACAACAGAAGCTCAAAAAAAAAGAAGAGGGGAATCACCTCTTTCGAGGCAAAGGTGAACATTGTCGAGCATTGACAAAGTTCAAAGAAGAAGACAACCAAAGAGTCTAAGATGGGACCCAAAGGTAAAGTTTTTAAGAAGAAATTCTAAGGCAAGTGCTTCAATTGTGACTGGGTAGGTCACAAGTCTACTAATTGCATATTGCCAAAGAAGAAGAAGAGTAATGAAGCTAACTTCCTACAAAGCATTACACAAGATATCTCTAATATCAATCTTGTTGCTACGATATCAGAGGTAAACCTTATTAGATCCAATTCAAAGCAATGATGGGTTGATACTGGTGCTACAAGGCACGTGTGCTCAGAATGTGAGATGTTCTCCACTTTCAAACCTAAGGGTAGAGAAAAGTTGTATATGGGTAATTCTACCACTTCTGAAATTCTTGGTGAAGGGAATGTTGTACTGAAAATGACTTCTAGGAAAGTGCTAACTTTAAACAATGTCCTGTTTGTGCCAGATATCTGCAAGAATTTGGTGTCTAGTTCTCTCCTCAACAAATATGGATTTTGTATGGTATTTGAGTCAGACAAGGTTGTTTTGTCTAAAGGTGGAATGTATATGGGTAGGGGGCATGGTCTTGATGGGCTTTTCAAACTCAATGTAATTGTTGTGAAACGTATGAATGAAAGTACCTTTCTGCATACTTGCTTGAGTCTTCCAATTTATGGCATGGTAGACTAAGACATGTTAATTATAACACTTTAAGAAGATTAATTAACTTAGACCACATATCTAATTTCCATATAGATTCAAAACATAAATGGGAAATTTATATTGAAGCAAAATTAACCAGATCATCCTTTCAAACAATTGAAAGAAAAATAGAACCACTTAACTTAATTCACAGTGATGTATATGATTTAAAATTTGTTCAAACAAGAGGAGGTAACAAATATTTTATCACATTTGTTGATGATTGCACAAAATATTGTTATGTGTATTTGATTAAAAGCAAGGATAAAGATATAGAAAAGTTTAAACTCTATAAACTTGAAGTTGAAAATCAACTCAATAAGAAGATTAAAGTGTTGAGAAGTGATCATGGTGGTGAATATGAGTCACCATTTGGTGAGTTATATGCACAACATGGAATCATACATGAAACCATGGCACCTTATTCACCTCAGTCAAATGGAGTGGTTGAGAGGAAAAATCGTACCTTGAAAGAAATTATGAACGCAATGTTAATAAGTTATGAATTGCCTCAAAACATATGGGGGAGGCCATACTATATGCTAATTACCTTTTAAATAAGGTGCCCCAAATTAAATCAAAAAGACCCCTTATGAGTTATGGAAAGGAAGAAAACCTTCCTATAAATATGTACGAGTGTGGGGGTGTCTTGCTAAAGTGGTTGTTCTAGCGCCAAAGAAAGTGAGAATAGGCCCAAAATCAGTTGATTACATCTTCATCAGTTGTGCACATGATAGTAGTGCTTACTAGTTTCTTGTGCATGAATAAAAAATCCTTGATATACATAAGAAGACCATAATGGAGTCGAGGAATGCATCATTCTTTGAACATATTTTTCGTTATAGAACTTTAGAAAAGGTGAGTTCATCCAGACGAGCTCTTGAGGGTATTAGTGATGATAGTAAAAAACAAGAACAAATCTCATTTCAAATTCATGGAGGGGAATTTGGATTTGAAGATGAGCCAGTTGAGACTGAGCTAAGGCGCAGTAAGAAATCAAGGGTAGAAAAGTCTTTTGAACCAGATTTTCTGACTTACATATTAGAAACAGAACCTCAAATTTATGTATAATATGTGAGTTATTTAGAAGGTCTTTTATGGAAAGAGGCCATTAAGAGTGAAGTAGATTCCATCATGCAAAATCATACTTGGGAATTAGTGGATTTACCTTCAGGATGTAAACCATTAGGATCTAAGTAGATCTTTAAGAGGAAAATGAGAGCTAATGGTACAATTTATAAGTATAAGGCTAGGCTTGTAGTTAAAGGTTACAAACAGGAAAAAGGTATAAACTACTTTGATACTTATTCTACTATGACAAGGATAAACTCTATTAGGATGCTACTTGCTATTGTTGCATTGCGTAATCTTGAGGTACATCAAATGGATGTGAAAACTGCTTTCTTAAATAGAGACTTAGATGAAGAAATCTACATGATGCAACTTGAAAGTTTCATTGTCTTAGAATAATGAAAGAAGGTTTGTAGATTAGTTAAATCTTTATATGAATTGAAACAAATGCCAAAACAATGGCATGAGAAATTGCATAGTGCAACGCTATCAAATGGATTTAAGATCAATGAGTGTGATAAATACATTTATATCAAAGACACTAGTGATGGCTATGTCATATTGTGTTTATATGTTGATGACATGCTCATTATTGGAAGTAATACGAAGATGATCAAATCCACTAAAAATATGTTAAACTCAAGGTTTGACATGAAAGATATGGGACTAGCATATGTGATCCTAAGAATGAAAATATCAAGAAGATCATATGGGATCACATTAAGTCAAACACATTATGTAGAGAAAATACTTGATAAATTTAGTAAGAATGATTCAAGTCTGTCTAGAAACCCATTAGACTTGAGTCTCCATCTATCTAAAAATAGAGGGAAGAGTGTATCTCAAGTGGAATATACTTGTGTAATTGGTAGTCTCATGTACTTAATGAGTTGTACAAGACTAGATATTACTTATGCATTGAGTAAACTGAGTCGATACATGAGCAATCGAGGAACTGATCACTGGAAAGGAGTTATAAAAGTACTTAGATATTTACGGTAAACTCGTGAGTATGGACTACATTATATAAGATATCCAGCTATCCTAGAAGGCTATAGTGATGCAAACTAGATCTTTGATATAAAAGATTCAAAATCTACTAGTGATTATGTGTTTAGACTACCAGGTGTAACTATTGCTTAGAAATCTTCTAAACAAACTGTTATAGCCAAATCCACAATGGAATCTGAGTTTATTGCATTAGATAAGTGCATTGAAGAAGCTAAATGGCTGCGCCATTTCTTAGCAGATATTCCAAAATGGGAGAGTCCAGTGTTGCCAATTTGCATACATTGTTATAGTCAGTCAGCAATTGGAAAGGCACAAAGCAACATGTATAATGGTAAGTCAAGACATATCTATTGTAGACATAATACCATTAAACAACTACTCTCAACTAGAGTTATCACTATTGATTATGCAAAATCAAAGGATAACATTGCAGATCCGCTAACCAAAGGGTTAAATAGAGAGTTAGTTGATAAGTCATCGAGGGGAATGGGACTACAGCCCATATGAGAGTAATAAGTCAATACAAAGGAAAACCCAACCTAGTTGACTAGAGATCCCAAGATCTAGGTTCAAAGGGATAACCTTATTGTAAAGACTTGGTGAAGGCTGTGCTATGGGGGAAAAATAGTGAAATGCTTAGAGAAAGGTTAAGCTATGCTTTTAATGATTCTTATAACTAAGAGATCACCTATGTGAGAAAGAAGTGGGGCTGCTTCAAAGGAGAGTTGTAATTCTCTAAAAATTCTCACAGAACTAGGTAGATGTCCAAGGCCCAAATGGACATAATAATGAGAGCTGAATTACTTCAAGAGAGAATTATGTGTGAAGTATATCATCATTTACACAGATAGCATAATAGTTCAATGACATCATGTCAATTGTTTAGCTACTAAAGTAAATATACTCCCATAAATGAAGGTTCAAAGGGTAACACCTACCTATCTTATGCAGGATTCAATCCCTAAACTCTATCACACAATAAGGTTTTGTTCGTCTTACTTTTTTGTTCAAATTTATTCATGTGCGGGATTGTTGAAAAATTGTGTTTTAGCTCATTTTAAGCGGCCATTTTCAGGTCCAAATTCAAGTGGGTCCCACTACTTGGTTATGGGAGGTTAATCCGAATTTGTGTTATTTAATGTAAGGACTATGAATTTAAGTATTCACATGCTCAAAATGGTGAATGAGTGAATGAGAATTTGAAAGTCAAAGTGAGTTCCTAGTTAAGGAAAAAAAGAAGGAAATGTGGGTAAACCCACATTGGAAAATTACAAGAGTGCAAAGAGCTTTATATTGAAAGGCTCATGCTTTCAATGACAAGTAAATAGCCAAAGAGATTGTCTCACACGCACACAGGTGCAGGGGGTGCAAATCTGTAATACGAACCAAGGGTTAACGTGTGAGCACGTGACTTGCGTACATGAATGTCGAACCAAAATGCCATGGTCTGAGCCTAGCTTGGTTTTGCAATTTTTCAAATATTTTTTTTAGTTCTATAATTCTTCTAGAATATTACTGTTAAGTTCAAATGCTACAGAAAAATATTAGAGTTATAGAATTAAAATATGTTATTACAGATTTTAATTCACAAACTTTAACATAGTTTAATTCTATGGCTTTTTCTCTCTCCTCCAAACTAGTATAAATAGGTGCACTTTGGCACTTTTTAAGACACACCAAAAAATACATCTTTTCCTTCCTTTTCCAATTTTCTTCTATGATAGAGAGACATTGTTCTGTTCGCTACGAGCAGGTTTTGTGATGTTCAATCTCTATTTTTCATCTGTTGTATCTTGGGAAATAAATGCCAACAATTCTTCAACACCGGTGATAGGGGCAAATTTGTCTTAAGGACACTGTGAGGTACACAGGCCTTAGATTTCTTTTATGCTTTTGTTTTATGTTATATGTTTTTGTTATTACTATTATTATTTGGTTTTCCTTGTATCTAACCAGTTCTTGTTTTAAATTCTTTATTTTGACAATCAACTTTCATTTCAACTTATATGTGCCAATACTATTTACATAAAAATATCTATCTATAGAGATAAGATAGACATTCAATTTTATCAAATCGCTTAAATATTATCACAACACTCCCCCTTAGATGTCTATTACAAAAAATATGCCTCAGTATAACTTTATTAAGAAAAAATCCTGTGAAAAAAAATCCTAGTAAGGGAAAAGAGTACATTATTCTTGTAGAATTTATGCCAAAATACTGCCTCATTAAAAACATTGCCAGGAAAACTGAATGGGACAAAATGTAGGCTAAGGAAAAAATAGTACAATACATAATGGGTGAAGTTTATACATTTACTTCACCTTTGATATTCCCACCTTTAATTTGTGCAATGCAAATTACAATATTCTTAAAGCACAATGGAGTATATTTAGTCAGGTATTTCAGGACCATAAAAATCTTTATAAGATTGCAATACCACCATAAGTGAATACATAGTCAATCAAAAATCTACCATTATAGAGATAAAGCAAATAACTAATATCTATATATAGACCAATTTCAAATATGAATTAATCAAAATATAATCACAATATTAATAGTACATTAAGATAATATTTTACACCATTCTAATGTCTCTTAGTAGGTGTAGAGCTATACTTATCTAGGAATTTTGCTTACAAATGCAATATCAGGCCTGATGCAATTTGCAAGATATATGAGTGCCCCTATAGTACTTAAATATGGTACTTCAAGACCAAATTAATAGCTCTTTGTTATCTTCTTTAGGTCTAAAAGGGTCTTTTTCACTTCTACTGAGCAAACCACTTATTGGTGTGCTTAAGAGAAAAGATTTATCTATGCAAAATTACTTAAATACCTTTCCATATAAGTAGACTGATGTATTAGGACTCCTTGATAATTGATCAGCAGGCCGATGCAAAATTTCATTTTCTTTAAATTTTTCATCTCGAACTCACTCTTCAAATAGAAACATACTTCTTTGAGTTTGTTAAGAGTCACAATGATATTTAAATCATCAATATATGCTGCAATAAAAACATAACCATTATATGGTCTTTTATGACTATATATGAACATAATGTATTATTTGCATATCCTTCTTTTAGTAAGGATTTAATCAAATGATTATACTACATACATACACATTGCTTTAATTTATACAAGGAGTTATGTAATTTGATGAAACACATATCACGTTTTTAATGCATATTCATTTCTGATATATTTAGTCCTTCTGGGACTTCATATAAATATCATTTTCATATGGCGTATAATAAGCCTTTCGTTAACTGCCATATTAATCAAATAATGGAACGTAATTATTTCCATAATAGGAGAATTAGTTTTGTCATAATTAATGATAAGGCGAGTTTGGCTCTGCTTTAATTACCTCTTTATATGATGATCAATCATGTTTATACTAATATTCTGTTATACTTATAAATTTTGGATCCAGATTTTCTCTTGCAATAACAATAGCTATTGTTGAGGCAAATTCATAATTGATGATATTTGAATTTCTATCAACTCTTTCTCTTATATCTCAAAAATAATTGAGATCTCATAGTTTTCATTTATATGATCATCAACTCTATAAACTATATTTAGATGATCTAATTGTTCCGTTGTCTTAGTCTAAGTCTCATAATTGGCCATAGCTCTTTGACTAAGATCTTCCTTTTCAGGAGATTTTATGAGTGACGCTGCTTTTCTTTTCTGCAAATTTTTATCTTTAGTTCTAATTTACTATCTACGTTTCTACTATAGTGAGATTGATTGATTTTCTATTTACAATTAGAACCACAACCCTTGTTGAGGTATTAGCAGCTGTAATATGAGACTTTGTCAATCTTTTAGTATCTATAAATACATTTGGCAGTTAAGTTGTAATTTGTTGCAATTGTGTTATTTTCTGAACTTTTAGATCACTTTAACTTGTACGTGGATCAAAATTATTTAAAGGGTTTTCCATCCAATAAATTTTTTGACATTTTTTAGCACTGCTGGTGCTTTTCTTCTCTCTAATGTCGAGAAATGTGCCTCATCAAAAATAAATTCTTGGTCTCTTTTGTGAACCCATTTTTGCACATTGAGATAGTAATATTAATATATTCATGGGAAAACTAAAAATTTGCAGCTCTATAGATAGTTTTCTTATATAGATATTTTTCTAAAGGTTTTAACGAGGCATATTCTTTGTAATAAACATCCAAGGGAGAGTGGTGTGATAATATTATTTAAGTAATATGATATGATTGGATATCTATTGTAATACCATGAATTTTCATAATTTTAAAATTATGAAATATTGTGTATTTTACAGAAAATACTTACGATATTATAACAAATTTCCTAATTAATTATTGCAGTATAGAATTTAAATTGAATAAATTATTTTAGTAAAACATTTTGGATATTATTATTATTATTATTATTATTATTATTATTATTATTATTATTATTATTATTATTATTATTATTATTATTATTGTTAGTTTATATATATGGATAGTAGCATACTGGGTCTGCTGTAACAAGAGAGAGAGAAAGAGAGAGAGACAAATCGTTGTTGCCTACCGTCCGATCGCCGGATTTCAACAAGCGCTAGCCAGGAAGACTTCGGAGGTGCCAACCAAACTGCCCACCAAAGATCGCCGCCATCCGCTATTGCCAGCCATCGCAAGCGCTGCCCAAAAGTTCGCCTGTAGAATTTTTCGAGCTCGATTCTAGCCGATTCCATCGTCTATTCAAGGTAATTTTGGTACCATTGGACTCCTCTTTCTCTAAGCTTTATTTTGGTATATCATTTGTTAATTTTGGATGATGTTTATGTTGACCGAAATTCGGTGACCTACAGACTACCAACACAGATTTCGGTGAGCGTTCGACAAACCAGAAGAGGTTAATCATATTTTCAAATTCTACAACTTGAGACGAGTCTTTTGATAGTAAGTTTGTGATGATTGGTTAACGTTCATGTTTTTCGATGACTTTTCCGGTGAGCATTGTTTAACACGATTCGTATCAAGTTTGCAACATATTATTGTTATTTTGAGTAAGGTAGATGTTAATGAAAGAAGTTTAGTAGATACAGTTTATTTGATTAGTTAGTTAGTTAGTAATTGTATGGTATGTTAGAAGGTTCTTGTCTTTTAGGGGGAGACTAGGTTATCCAGATAGAAATTGATTATTTAATTATCATTATATTCATATTTTGATAATCTTGTAATATTTCATTGTATAGATCATCCAGGAACGTCCTCGGTTGCCCTCAGTCAAAGTCCGTGGATTTTCAATTTTGCTCTTCTGTACTGTGAGTGATACTTCTAATATACTTTCTTGTTAATCATGCATTGCATTGAGTGTATTTACAAATATATATAATTATGCTCATGTAATGGAATATATATACATGCACAGTTATCTTGACATTTGGTTGTGTTTGACATTCTAATTATGTGCTACATATTCTATGTGTATGTTGGAGGGAGCCAAAATGATACAAAAACCACTTAGAGATATGGATATGGATATGATTATGATTATGATTATGATGAGATTGAGAAGATGAGCTATGACTGGTGGATGATAGCCGGACCTACTCATGGGCAGTGCCACTACCAATCGAGTCAGGGTTACGTGGTACACGCCAGTAACGGGCGGGCCTATTAGACATAAGAGAGCCACTATTTGGGGATTGGCTCCCTTAGTTTGATATTAGTATGGTTTATGTGAATTGAATTCCATCCTTGTATGTTTTGTAATGATTGGTTGCTAGATGACATGGTTGCATAACATTCATTGATATGTGTTGTTCATCAGGTAAGCATATTAGTAGTATCATTCACTAAGTTGAGACGCTCACCCCTGTCTTCCTATTATTTTTTAGGTTACAAGTTGAGCTTAAAGTTATGATCTTTGTTGAATCGGTCTCTGTCTTCTCCTTCGACAGAGTATGTGTGATATGTAGTTATTGTACTATTATCTTAGAATTCTGCAATTACAGTACTATGGCTTGTATTATGATATTACCGATATTATTGGGTTGTATTATTTACTATGAAACTCTCTGCTGATAGTTCTTTATGATATTGGCACTCTTATTGTATATTACTATTCTGTGACATGATGAGAACTAACTATTCTGTCGACAGATCGAGTTAACTTGAGACAAGAACAATGATCCTTTAAATTATGTTATTTATTTATTATTTCTATTGGTGGTCAAACTTTTCAGGCTGACTATGGACACTGGTAGCCTTAAGCTTTCCCGTGCCCCAGTGTCAGTCACGTGCCTCGAAAATTGGGTTGTGACAAAGTTGATATCAGAGTATGGTTTACTTTTCTTGGAAATTGTAATTGCAGAACTTAGAGTCCTTATCCATCTTTTGTGTCTTCATCACCTCTATTATCTGTGTTTTCGTGTTGCATTATATTTATATGATATTGGTAGATTACATGAAAAGTTTTATTGTGACAGCTATCTTTCTTTACTTGATAAACTATTTGGTTTCTTTTCAGTATTATGAGTGCCAAATCTAGACATAGAACTGCGAGAGTTGGGGTAGTCACTAGTAGAGAATAGGATGTTCCAGAGGGGGAGGGCTCTACAGGGCCAATAGACTTAGGACCGGAATGCCAAGAGAGGCGCCAATAAGAGGTTGAGGAAATTTCAGAGAATTATGTCAAATATGGCTAGGATAAATCAGCCACCTCCCCCAGTTACTACTTCTGCTATTTCTTTAGAAAGGTTTCTTAAACATCATCCTCCTACTTTTTCTAGGCATGAAGAATAGGCTCGTGATTTTATGGATGATATCAGAGAGATTTGTTTAGAGTTAGGTTGTACAAATGCCAAATCTATATATTTTGCTAGTAGGAGGTTAGGAGGGCTAGCCCAAACTTGGCATAAAGATTATGTTAAGTCCCGATATTAGCAGATGTCATGGGAAGAGTTTTCTGTTGAGTTTTTAACTCGGTTTATCCCTCCTAGGTTTGTCGTTAGGAAGATGTTTAAGCTAGAGAGTTTGAAAAAGGATGAACAGACTTCCATAGTAGATTTTACCAGTAAGTTCTTAGAACTGTGCAAATTTGTACCATCAGCTATACCTGATGAGGTAACTAAAAAGTTCAGATTTGCTAGAGCTTTAGGGGAAGGCTTTGAGTCATTGATCACTGGTCATCAGGGCTGATCTTTCAATTAATTAGTGGATGATGCAAGAGATATTGAATTAGCCTTAGAGGAAAAGAAAAAGAAAGCTAAAGGAGTTAGAAAAAGGGAAGGACAAAATGTTTTAGAGTTTGTTAGCATTAGTGGTACTTTTTCTATCAGTACTTACTCATCAGATTCGCAAAGCTCTTTTAGACAAAGAGGAAGAGGTAGGCATAGAGGAGGAGTAAGGCATGGTAGGAGTGCTAGTGGCAATAGTGCTAGCTCTAGTTTTAATGGTTCAGGACTAGGTTTAGGCACCACAGTATGTGTCAGATGCAGAAGAATCCTGATAACTCTATATTTTTAGAGTTATTTTAATTGTTTAAACTTAAATTTTAGCTCAATTAGCTTAAATTTTTAGAGTGTATTTACAAATATATATAATTATGCTCATGTAATGGAATATATATACATACACAGTTATCTTGATATCTGGTTGTGTTTTACATTCTAATTATGTGCTACATATTCTATGTGTATGTTGGAGGGAGCCAAAATGATATAGAAACCACTTAGAGATATGGATATGGATATGATTATGATTATGATAATGAAGAGATTAAGAAGATGAGCTATGACTGATAGATGCTGGCTGGGCCTGCTCATCGCTAGGGCTACTACCAATAGAGTCAAAGCTGCGTGGTACAAACCAGTGACGACCGGGCTTATTAGACATAAGAGACAGATTATTGGATTATGAGGGCCACTATTTGGGGATCGGCTCCCTCAGTTTGATATTAATGTGGTTTCTGTGGACTAAACTCCATCCTTGTGTGTTTTATAATGATTGGTTGCTGGATGACATGGTTGCATAACATTCATTGATATGTGTTATTCATCAGGTAAACATATTAGTATTATCATTTACTGAGTTGAGACGCTCACCCTTGTCTCTTTATTATTTTTAAAGTTACAGGTTGAGCTTAAAGTTATGATCTTGGTTGAGTCAATCTCTGTCTTCTCCTTCGGCAGAGCATGTGTGATATGTAATTATTGTACTATTATCTTAGAATTCTGCAATTACAGTACTGTGGCTTGTATTATGATATTCTGGTATTATTGGGTTGTATTATTTATTATGAAACTCTTTGTCGACAGTTCTTTATGATATTGACACTCTTATTGTATATTACTGTTCTGTGACATGATGAGAACTGACTATTCTGTCTGCAGATCAAGTTGACGTGAGACAGGAATAGTGATCTCTTAAATTATGTTATTTATTTATCATTTCTGTTGGTGGTCAAACTTTTCAGGCTGACTATGGATACTGATAGCTTTAAGCTTTCCCATACCTCAGTGCTGGTCACATGTCTCGAAAATCAAGTCGTGACATTTATCACTATTTCTATAGATAATTTTCTTATACAGGAGTCTATCTTTGATCATATTCCTATAATCTTTTACATCTATTCTCTCTATTCTCTATAATTGTTTTTTATTTTATAACATTTACAAATATTTGCAATTTTTTTTTTAATTATATATTTGAACCTCAATTTAATTGGTAAAAAAATTCGGTAACATTCCCGTCTAGCCTCTTGGCCGCCGATAAGCCAACGCCCACCGCCATGGAACATGTCTGCGACCACGACATGTTCTCCATTCTCCTTCAGTCACGGCCTCCGTTGACAAACGAAAAACCATCTTCTGTCTTTATTGTTTAACGTCACGCATTGATTCAATTAATTGCAACATATGTTATTTATGCTAAAATAAAATGTAAATTATACATCAAAATTAAGTAAAAAGAAAAGCAAAAAAAAAAAAAATCAATAAGAATAACTTGCTTTTTAACCATATAAAAATAATGAATAAAATAATTTTTTATGTATAAAAAAAGTTTCTTAAACATTCTTCCTTATTTTCTTTGGAAGTTGAAAATTAGAAATCAATGAGGAGATATAATAATTTATTTCTTGAAAATTATAGAACAATTAAATGATGTGAGAATAAAATTTTAAAATTTAAAATTCAAATTTTCATAAATTTAATTGATAAGAAAAAAATGTTTTAATCAATCAAAATAGATACACGTCATATAATGATTCGAAAAATCATAAAAAAATTATTTTAACTAGTTAGATTCTAATCACATAGATTATGTTTGGTTCACAGAATAGAATATATAAAGAATAGAATAACTATTCTTGAGAAATAGAATATGGTAGGAATAGAATAATTATTCCAATTCCATAATTTAGTTTATAATATAGAATAATTATTCTATTCACATAAATGACTATAATATCTTTATAAATTAATTTTACTATTAATAATAAATTAAATATAATTTTACTAAATTTTATTTAAAAAATAATTTAAATGCATAATAAATAAAATTATTATTTGATTTAAAATTTAAAAAATAAAAAAAAAATAAAAATCTGAAAAAAAAAAAGCAATAGTGGTGAATTTGAACTTGCTAATATTTTTTAAAGATAAAAATAAAAATACTTTATTTCATAGCATAAAAAAATACCAATTCTTTAATTTTTGTGAAAAATATATTCCATAAAAATTATAAAATTGTTATTTTATGGAATTAATATTCTTATATAAAATTTGAATTAAAATTTAAAATAACTATTTCATATAAAATAACTATTCTATTTCTTAATTATTGTATGAACTAAATATACCCATAATTTAATTCTCTATATATGTAATTACATACGGACAATAATGTTGGGCACAACGGATATAATTAATAAGACAATTGTGAAATAATAATAATTAACAAAAATAACACCAGCAATTTAACGTGGTTCACCCTTAATTTTGGGCTACGTCCACGGGATAAACTCTGAATAAAACTTCCACTATTAAAAATAGTAGGTACAAGAGAATTTAAATGATATCTCACCAAAATAGTAACACTCACTGTGTTTCCCAAAAATACCAAAAAATATTTTTCTCACTATTTTGTCACTCCCTTTTTTAGGAATTATTTCTCAAAACTCTAAAAAGTCTCTCTCTCTTTTTCTTCCCTTGCAATTTATGCAAGTTCTGTGTGTAAATTTTATAAGCCTTGCATGCCCTTTTATAGGCATGCAAGGGGTAATATTTCAACAAGTTAGTCACCGAATTTTGATCAGTCGATGCCCACCTCCCCTTTTCTGTTTTTTTTTTCCATACATGTGGGTCCCTCCATGTGGGAGGGACACCACAAAAATCTCCCCCTCCCGATCACATGGAGGGTTCCATCATTCCTGCAGCCAATAGACAGTATTCAAATGACTCCTTTGGTAGAAACTTTATCAACATATCTAATCCATTCTCTTCCATATGGATCTTCTCAAGTTGTAATAGCTTATTCTCCAGTACATCTTTGACCCAGTGATATCTCACATCAATATGGTTTGATCTTGAATGAAACAAGGAATTCTTCCTAAGGTGAATAGCGCTCTGGCTATCACAAAACAACTGATATCTGTCTTGTTATATACCAAGTTCATTTAAGAATTTTTTTAATCATAGCAATTCTTTACATGCTTCTGTTGCTGCAATAAACTCTACCTCAGTTGTACAAAGTGCAACACATTTCTGTAACCTTGATTGCCATGACACAACTCCCCCTGCAAATGTAATCAAGTATCCTAAAGTAGACTTTCTTGAGTCTATGTCTCTAGCCATATCTGCATCTGTGTAGCCTACTAACATAGGCTTTTCTTCTCCAAAGCATAAGCATACTTTGGAAGTGCCACGAAGATACCTAAAATTCATTTTACTACAGCCCAATGTTCCTTACCAGGATTTGAAAGGAACCGACTCACTACTCCAACAGAGTGAGCAATATCTAGCCGTGTACACACCATGGCATACATTAAACTTCCAATTGCTGAAGCATATGGAATCTTATTCATTTCTTCCTTCTCTTTGTCTGCTGAAGGACTCTGTTTAGAACTTAGTATAAAGTGATTAGCAAGAGGACAACTAACTGCCTTAGCCTTGTCTATATTGAACCTCTGAAGTACTTTCTCAATGTACTTCTCTTGTGACAACCATATCTTCTTGGCTCCTCTGTCTCTGATAATCTGCATGCCAAGAATTTGCTTTGCTGGCCCCAAGTCTTTTATGGCAAAAGACTTACTCAATTGTTGTTTCAAGTTGTTGATTCTAGAAATATTCTGACCAACAATCAACATGTCATCCAAATATAATAAAAGAATGATGAAATCTTCATCTGAGAATTTCTGCACAAAAACACAATGGTCTGAAGTAGTCTTCTTGTAGTCTTGCTCTCCCATAACTGACTCAAACTTCTTATACCATTGTCTCGGTGCTTGTTTCAAGCCATACAGACTCTTTTGCAACTTGCAAACATAATCCTCTTTTTCTTTAACTTCGAAACCCTCTAGTTGCTCCATGTATATCTCCTCTTCCAAATCCCCATGTAGGAAAGAAGTTTTCACATCCATTTGCTCAATCTCCAAATTAAGACTTGCTGCTAATCCTAGCACAGTACGAATGGATGTCATTTTCACAACAGGTGAAAATATCTCATCAAAATCAATGCCTTTTCTTTGGTTGAACCCTTTAACAACCAGTCTGGCTTTGAATCAAGGACTAGAACTGTGTTCTTCATGCTTAAACCTGAACAACTATTTATTCTTCAAAGCTCTTTTACCTTTAGGCAACTTCATTATCTCAAAGGTTTTATTCTCATACAAGGACTTCATCTCATCTTGCATGGTTTCAATCCACTTCCTTTTGTGTTCATTATCCATAGCTTCTCCAAAACTTTTTGGTTCTCCCCCATCAGTCAGCAACACATACTTATTTGCTGAATATCTGATAGATGGTTGTCTTCTTCTATCGCTTCTTCTCAATGGAACTGGGGAAGCCATAGGTGCTGGTGGTTGATGATGAACATCATCATCATTTTCATCATCTGATTCATCTTCAGCATTCTCAGCATCAACTTCTATGGGAGCATCATCTTCATCTGGTGGATTATTCTGGTCTTCATCTCCAACCTCTGTTGGCACTGGTGTTGGAGGAATTAATTCCAAATCTGATGAGTCACTATTGGAATCAGGAACATCTTTCTCCATTTTGTCAATATTTTCAATGGTCTCATCCTCAATAAATATAGCATCATGGCTCTTGACAAGTCTCTTCTTAACTGGATCATAAAATCTATAGCCAAATTGATCTTGACAATAGCCAATAAAGATACACTGTCTTGTCTTAGTATCAAGCTTGGATCTCTCATCTTTAGGAATATGAACAAATGCTTTACAACCAAACACCCGTAGATGATCATAGGAAACATTCCTTCCTGACCAAACTCTCTCCGGGACATCATTCTTGAGAGGGACACAAGTTAACCGATTCAACACATATGCAGCTGTCTAAAGAGCTTCACCCTAAAACATCTTAGGTAATTTTGCATGTGAGAGTAAACATCTGACTCTCTCCATCAAAGTTCTGTTCATCCTCTTAGCTAAGCCATTCAACTGTGGCGTCTTCAAAGGTGTCATCTGATGTTGAATACCATGCTCTTTACAGTAAGCATGAAATGGTCTAGTGTACTCTCCACTATTGTCTGTCCAGATGCACTTCAATTTCTTCCCAGTCTGTCTCTCAACTGAGGCATGAAACTGCTTAAAGACATCTAACACATGATCTTTTGCCTTTAAGGTATATACCCATGTCTTTCGAGAATGATCATCAATAAAAGTCACAAAGTACTGAGTACCACCAAGTGACTTTAGCATTGGTCCACACAAATCTGAATGTATCAGATCCAACACATTCTTCATTCTGGAAGGAGGAGAACTCTTGAAAGCAACTCTGTTTTACTTTCCCGCCAAACAATCTGTACATTTATCTAAATGCACCTGCTTTATCCCATATAACACATTCTTCTTGACTAGATAGGTCATCCCCTTCTCACTCATATGACCTAGTCTCTTATGCCATAACTCAACTGTATTATCTTTCTCCAGAGCACTCACACTATCGTTGGAGAGCTTGGCATTCATCACATAGAGTGATGAGTACTTTTTACCTCTAGCCACCACCAAAGAACCTTTAGTGAGTTTCCATCGATTATTCATGAAGGTGTTGCAAAAACCTTCATCATCTAGTCTACCTACTGAAATCATATTTAGCCGCATATTTGGAATATGCCCCACATTTCTAAGGACTAGCCCTGTGCCATTCTCCATCTCTAAGCAAACATCTCCTCTGCCAATAACTTTTGATAAGCCTTTATTTCTCATCTTAACAACACCAAAGTCTCTAGGTGTGTATGATGAGAAGAATTCTCTACGCGATGTAGTATGGATGATAGCACCACTGTCAATCACCCAACTGGCTTCCTGGGTTACAAGATTGGCAAGTTCTTCATCTTGAAGGATGTTGAATTCATTGATAGAAATTATTTGTTCATCATCGCTACTGTCATTATGCTTTTTCTCCTTGCCTTTGTTCTTCTCCTTTTTGAACTGTCGGTAGAATCTCTTAATATGCCCCTTCCTTTTGCAGTGATGGCACTCAACATTTGCATATTTATCTAACTTCCCTCTGCTCTTGTCTCTGGATTTTGATTCTCTATATTGGCTTCTCCCTCTGAATTCTGCAACCAAAACTTATGGCTGTGATAAAAAGGTTGAATTCTGTGATCTCCGTCTCATCTCTTCATTCAAAATACCACTTTTAATAGCCTCTATATTTACCACACCATTAGGCGCAGAATTAGTAATTGAGATCTTCAAAGTCTCCCATGACTTTGGTAGAGAGGCTAGCACCATAAGAGCAAGTACTTCATCGTCAAATTTTATGCCCATTCCTGACAACTAGTCCATGATCCCTTGCATTTCATTAAGATGGTCTGCTGTAGAAGTGCCTTCTCGATATTTTACTTGCATCAATTTTGTCAAGTGAAATAATTTATTGTTGCCAATTTTAGAAGCATACAGCTCCTCAAGCTTATTCCACAATGTTTTTGCATGAGTCTCATTGCAAATGTGATTGTACACATTATCTTCGATAAACTGACAGATAAAACCATACACTTGCTCATGCTCAAACTTCCATTCCTCATCTGATTTGTCTTCGGGTTTATTTGTAGTAAACACCGGTAAATGCAGTTTTGTCACAAATAGGAGATCTTTCATCTTATTTCTCCATATGTGGTCATTTGTGCCATTTAAGTTGATCATTTTACTTGTCTTTGCCTCCATAGCTTCAACACTTGCTACAGAAACCGTATAGGTGAATAGTACCATATACGTGAATAGTGCCATATATGTGAATAGTACTCATATCTATGAATAGTACCGTATCAACAGTACTTGGGCTAGACTTGCAACAGTAGCTGAGCTGTATTACTACAGTGACAGGCTGGGCTGCTACAGTTATGGACTTAAATAGTAACCCTGCTATAGTAATGAATTTGTCTGCTACAATAACTAAGTTGAAACAGTAGTCAAGTTGGAACAGTAATCATGCAACAAAATTTGCGTTATTACTGTTTTACTATTCACCGAATTCTAATTTTACAACCATTTTCAAAACAGATTGCACCAAAAAATTTCTTAGATTTTTCTCTTTTATGCAGTATATTTTTTTCTCAAAATATCATACTGTACCGGACCGTAATTTTATTTAGTCCCAATAAAATCTTTTTTGATGTGGAAGATCAGTCTATGCTGCAACCACAAAGCATATTAAAAATATTAATGGGCTGGAATCATCAACTGAGCAGCTCTAACACCACTTGTTGGGTACAGCGGGTATAATCAATAAGATAATTGCGAAATAATAATAATCAACAAAAATAACACCAGCAATTTAACATGGTTCACCCTTAATTTTGGGCTACGTTCACGGGACAAACTCTAAATAAAACTTCCACTATTAAAAATAGTAGGTACAAGAGAATTTAAATGAGATCTTACTAAAATAGTAACACTCATTATGTTTCCCAAAAATAACCCAAAGTATTTTTCTCACTATTTTGTCACCCCCCTTTTTAGAAATTATTTCCCAAAATTCCAAAAAGTCTTTCTCTCTTTTTCTTCTTTTGCAATTTATACAAGTTTTGTTTGTAAAATTTATGAGCCTTGCATGCCCTTTTATAGATATACAAAAAGTAATATTTCAACAAGTTAGACACCAAATTTTGATAAGTCGGTGCCTACATCTTCTTTTCTGTTTTTTTTTCATACATATGGGTCCTTCCATATAGAAAAGACACCACAACAAATAAATCATACGACTAAAATTATTGGACTAATAATTCTGCAATAAATTATTGCTACAACTTGCTAAGCTCCATAGATCACTGGAGCAGTCTTAATTAGGCTTCGTAGACCATTCAAGTAATCTTGATAAGGCTCCATAGCATGCATGCCACATATCCTACCAGTCGTCAGGAATCTTTGCTGTTTATCGTGGCTGTTTGCTTTTACTTTCCAGGGCTAGCGTATTGTGACAAAACTCTTAAGGACTAGCGTATCGTAACAAAATTCTTAAATCTTCCTCTTTCTTTGTTTCAAGAAGCGTTTTAATAATTATTTTTATCAAAAGCCTTTTAAATTTTTCTTTTTTTTTAAAATTTTTAAGATTACATTTGATTCACAGAATAAAATACATAAAAAATATAATTATTCTTGAGAAATAAAATAGGATAAGATAGTATAATTATTTCAATTCTATAATTTAGTATATATAAAATAATTATTTTATTCACATAAATAATCAGAATATCTTTATAAATTAATTTCACTATTAATAATAAATTAAATATAATTTTAATAAATTTTATTTAAGAAATAATTTAAATGCATAATAAATAAAATTTTTATTTGACTTCAAATTTAAAAAATGAAAATGAAAATCTGAAAAAAAACAAAACAAAACAATAGTAATGAATTTGAGTTTGCCAATTTTTTTAAGAGTAAAAATAGAAATACTCTATTCTATATCTTAAAGAATATAAATTCTTTAATTTTTTGTGAAATATATATTGCATGAAAATTGTGGAATTGCTATTTCATATAATTAGTATTCTTGTCTAAAATTTGAACCAAAATTTAGAATAACTAATCCATATATAATAGCTATTCTATTTATTGGCTATTACATGAATCAAACATAGCCTAAGATTCACACTCTCTCCTTAAATTTAAAAAGAGAGAAAATAGCTCATAATGTTATAAAATAAAAAACAATTATAGAGAATAGAAAAGAATAATTATGTGTATCACACTTTATTAATTATAACACCTATTTATAGGTGTGAAAGGTTACAGAGATAGGAATAAAAATATAATTCTATTTATATAAGAATATTTATCTATATGGATAAAATAGACATCTAATCTTATCACACCACTTAAATATTATTATAACACTCCCCTTTGGATGTCTATCACAAAGAATATGCATTGTTAAAATCTTACTAAGAAAAAATCATGTAAAAAAAAATCTTAATAAAGGAAAAAGAGTACATTATTCTTGTAGAACTTGCACCATAATACTATCTCATTAAAAACCTTTGTAAACAAATTTGTCAAGTTGTCAAACTGTATATTTAATAATGTTTAAGTAAGATCCACATATAATAATTTATTTATAGTATTCCCTTAGGATATTAATTGTGCCATGAATATGTTTCGTTAAAAACCTTACTAGAAAACCCAGCGGGATAAAAAATATCTAAGAAAAAGAGTACATTTTATGCGCTATTTTATCATTGCACAGATTGCCTCATTAAAACCTTTGTCCAAGAAAATCTTGTGGGAAAAAACTTGACTGAGAAAAAGAGTACAATCATATACTAATTCGTTTCCTAATAAGGACAAATTTTAACACGGCGTATACTAATTGATGAAATAATACTATTTAAATACCACACTAGGTAAAGACTTAATATATAAGTCTATTAGGTTGTTAATCGAGCATTAGGTTGTCACTCAAGCGAATTTAGTGAATATCTCTTCTAGGGCTCATGTATATATAAGAATTTGTGTGAAGTTTATATGTTTACTTTATCACGCTTAATATACCCACCATTAATTTATGCAATGTGAATTGCATTATTATCAAAACACAATAGGAGCATCTTTAGTGAGATACTTCAGGACTATAAAACCTTTATAAAATTGCAGTACCACCATAACTGAATATATAGTCAGTCTAAGATCTACCATTATAGAGATCAAGCAAATAATCAATATTCTCATATAGACCAAATTCAAATCTGAATCAAAATATGATCATAATATTAATATTACATTGAAGATAACTTTTTACACTACTTTATTGTTTCTTAGTAGGTGTAGAGCTGTACCTAGCTAAGAATTTTTCTTACAAATGCAATATTAGGCTTGATACAATTTGTAAGATACATGAGTGCTCCTATTGCACTTAAATATGGTATGTAAAGACCAAATTAATAGCTCTTTGATATACTTTAGGTCTAAAAGGATATCTCATTTCAGGTAAGAGGACCACAGCTGATAAGTTTAAGGAAAAATATTTATCCACACAAAATTGCTTAAATACATTTTCTACATAAGTAGACTGGTGTATTAGAACTCTTTAATAATCAATCTGCATGTCTATACAAAATTTTATTTCCTTTAAATTTTTTATCTTGAACTTACTTTTGAAATAGGTACATATTTCTTTGAATTTGTTAGGAGTCACACTGATATTTAAATCATTAACATATACTGCAATAATAACATTTACCATTCTATAGTCTTTTATGAACATAGTGCATAATTTACATATCTTTCTTTCAATAAGAATTTACTTAAACAATTACATCATACGTCCATATTGCTTTAATCCATACAAAGATTTTTATAATTTGATGAAATATATGTCACATATTTAATGTGCATTCATTTCTGATATCTTTAGTCCTTATGAAACTCTCATACAAATATCATTAATTTTTATAAGGCGTATAATAAGTCTTTTTTTTTAACTACTATACTAATTAAGTATTAGAATATGATCATTTCCATAATAAGAGAATTAGTTTTCTCATAGTTAATGATAGAACGAGTCTAATTCTACTTTAATTGCCTCTTTTCATGATGATCAATCATATTTATGCTAATATTCAGTTATAATTATAGATTATGGATCCAAATTTTTCTTGAAATAGCAAGAGCTACTGTTGAGGCAAATTCATTATTGACGATAATTGAATTTCTATCAACTCTTTCTTTTATATCATAAAAATAATTGAGATCTCATAGTTTTCATTTATATGATCATCAACTCCAGAAAGCCATATCTGGATGATCTAATTGTTCCATTGTCTTAGTCTGTATCTCATAATTAATTATAGTTCTTTGATTGAAATCTTCCTCTTTACGAGATTTTATGAGTGATGTTGTTTTTCTTTTCCGCAGATTTTATCTTTAGTTCCAATTTACTATCCATACTTCTGGTGTGTAGTGAGATTGATTGATTTTCTATTTGCAATTAGAATCACAATCCTTGCTGAGGTATTAGTAGCTGTAATATGAGACTTTGTTACTCTTTTAGCATTTATAAATATATTTGGCAATTAAGTTGCAATTTGTTGCAACTGTGTTATTTTATGAACTTCTGGTTCACTCTAACTTATATGTAGCTCAAAATTATTTGAAGGGTTTTCCTTCTAATAAAATTTTTGACATTTTTTATAGCATTGCAGGTACTTTTTCTCCCTCTAATGTCGAGAAATGTGCCTTATCAAAATGAATTCTTAGTCTCTTTTATGGACCTATTTTCGCAAATTGAGATAGTGATATTAATATATTCATAGCACAATAAAAAATTTATGGCTCATATCCTTGTACAAGTTTCAAATGAGAGTATGTATGATATACATAATGGCATTCATGCCTAACCTTCAAGGTTTAATTATTGAACTATAAGTTCAGTGCTTAAATTACATGGCAATATATTGTACATGTATATTGGAGGTAAAACAATAATGAAATAACTCATTATAATGCACAACTTATAAATCCTTACAAATTATTCCTTTAGGGAGTTTACATAAAACCACTAATATTGAGTTATATCTTCTATATGAGTTGTTGCTCTTTCTGAGTTCTTATGATCTACCAAATAATTTATAACATTCACTTCATGGAATATAGTTGTAGTAGTGGGTATTGTTTGATGATTTCTCATTAGCAATTATTCTTTACAACCACTAGAAGACAAATAATATTTGTAAATTTTTTCGTTTTTTATACTGCTGCTATATGAGCATGCAACTTTATCAACACACAATTTCAACTGTGAAGTAATTTTAAACTTGGTTGAATTATATTCTAAAATATACTTCAAATCTTGTAGGCGTAGATTTAGCCAATCATATTGAATTTGTGGTAGTACCATATCTTTTAAGTAATTATATCTATCTTTAAAACTCTTCTAGAGATACAAAATCTTAATAGTGAGATTTTTGGTTTTTTCTCACTTAAATAATGTCTAGTGTGATTATTATTAAATTAGTCTTTTAAAAACTTATAGACAATATATTCAGTTTTTCAGGAACTCTATAGAGAACACTAGTTCTTCAGAAACTCTATAGAAAACACTAGTTCTTCAAGAACTCTGTAAAGATTATTAGTTATTCAGGAACTATAAGGATTATTAGTTATTCAAGAACTATAGGGATTATTAGTTTTTCAGAAATTGTAGATAATACTAATTTTTTTATGAACTAAAATTTGAAATATAATGCTAATTTTTCAAGAACTATAATTTAAAATATAATATTAGTTTTTCAGAAATTAGAATTTAATTAATTAAAATTAAATAACATCAAATAATATCTCTATAAATGAGAAAAAAAAATCAAAATTATTATAGAGATAGGTGCTTTTGAACTTCCAAAGCAAAACATGTACTGATTTTACATGCACAACATAATAATAAATGAAAATATATGTAACTATTATATAACTATTATTTAATCGAAATTATATTAAACGTCTATACGAAAATAAGATATATAAAAGCAAAATATAGCAGTTTACAAACATACTTTCCATAATAATACGATTTGGAATATACGGCATAAGATAATAACACGTTAATAATTATTAACTATTAAAAGTATAATGAATTAATATAACACGTTAATAATAGGTTAATCAATAATTTTGCTTAATAGTGAACTCAAATAATATTTTATAGAGTATTTCACAGTATTATTTTTTTTTCTAATTATTATTACACGTTTATAATTATTTCTTATCAATCGTTAATAGTGAACTCAATAATTAAAAAAAAATTATTTACTATAAATCTTAAATCTTGTTTTTTCAAAATTTTCACCTTAACTAGGTTATAGCAAGTCACAAGTTATCCAAAATTATGAATAGTATTGTAAAACGATTCCTGCTGATAACGTATTATAAAATAAAAAATAATTATAGAGAATAGAAAAAATAATTTCTGTGTGTCACACTTTATTGATTGCAATACCTATTTACAAATGTGAAATGTTACAGAGATAGGAATAGAAATAAAGTTCTATTTACATAAAAATATTTATCTATAGGAATATGATAGACATTCAATCTTATCACACTATTTAAATATTATCATAGCACGTAATAATTTTTTTTTTTTTGTTATTTCTCTCTTTTGTTTTGTCCCCTCAATATTTTAATATTTTCTTCATCCTTTTCATTTCTTTCATTTTTAAATTATTATTATTATTAATAAAAAATTATTATTATATTATTTTATTAATATTTTAAATCAAATTATTCATTTTAGTAGTAAAAATTGTGTAAAGTATGGAAATAAAATTATAGTATAATAATAATAATAATAATAATAATAATAATAGCATGTTGTAATATTTTATATCAGATAATATTTTTTTAGTAGTAAAAATTTTATATAGAGTAAAGGAAATGATGTTGCAATAGAATAATAATAATAATAATAATAATAATAATAATAATAATATTTTTAAAAAGATTATATTTTTTAACTGCAAAAATTTCATGTAAAATAAATTATTTATATCTAAAAGAATGGAATTGTATATTTATTAATAAAAAATGAAATAGATAGTAAAATAAAGAGTATTATTGGAATATGCATATTTCTCCAAATAAGTTAAAATAAGGAGTTGAATTATTTATAATATAATAAAGAGTAAAATAGATAGCATTGTTAGGGATGCTCTATGAAAATAAGTATAACCATTTTAATAATGTATCAGTTTTAGATGAGTATTAAATATATTCTCTTTTATATTTTTTTTTGTTCATTCATTCTTTCTATAATGACACATAAATTATATTAAATTTTATAAATATATTATAAAATATATATTTATAAAATTTAATATAATTTGTATATCATTATAAAAAATAAGAAGACAATAAAAAAAAAAAAAAAGTTATTTAGTAGTCTTCCTCCACTTTAATCTGTGTCCTTTTCCAAACGTGAGGAGTGTGACATCACTACATGTACACCCAAGCTTTTACAATAACGCCTATATAAATTCTTAATTAGCTTCAATATTCTAAACATAAAAAGAGAGAGATTCTTGTGGAGACATACATAACTTCAATGGAGTTCCATCATCTTTCCGTCCTTTCTTTGCTTTTTGTAAGTATTTCACTAATCTTCTTAATTTTATGTCTCACACACAGTCCTCAATACGGTTTTTATCTAAACGGACCTGAACCAATTACAATAACTACATTCTATAAGCAATTCTCTTGAAAGAAAGTACCTTTTTTAGCTTATATATTTTCATATTCATTATTATTTTTTTTATATTGCTAAATACTCCAACTCTTTTAAAATTATGTAACGGAATAGCAAACTTTGAAATTTGATGTTTGAAATTTATTATTTGAAATTTTTATATTTGACATTTAATTGTTTGGATGACATATATGATTTCAAATTTCAAATTCTTGCATTTGAATTTTGATTGCTTGGTTGAAAATAATGGGAATTTAGAATCAAATATTGAAAATAATGGATCAATAATGCTATATTTTTAACGAATCTATATCAATTTACAAATTTCAAAATATTTTAATAAGGAAAGAGATTATAATTATTTATTAATATAAATTCTAAATTCTAAAATTTTTTTATAGAAAAAAGAGATTAAAATTTAATTTAAATATGAAAATTTTAATTTTTCATCTAAGAGTATTATAGGTAAGTTTTTTTTACTGCAACATGAAAATAACAATGATATATTTCATTAAATTATAAAATTAATTATCCCTTTGTCTCAAAAAAATTATCTATTATTTTCTTAAAAAAATGTTCTAATATGTTTACCTACTTTAAAAATAGATATAAATATTTATCTATACTTATTAATTAAAAAGTGAATTACTTGTTGTATTTTCAAAATTAATAAAAAAAAGTAATAAATAAGGGTATAAATGAAAAAATTTATGAATTGACAAGTAATTAATGATATTTTCTTAAATTATATGAGAAAAAAAGTACACAAATTTTTAAAAAAAGAAAAGTGAATAATTTTTTAAAACGGAGATAGTAATTTTTTTGTCGCAGCTTTTAATGAAACTGACCAATATTAGAGTTTTAAAATGGAGATGGAACCGACTTACTATATTGAGCTAATATTACTTGGCAAAAAAAAAAAAAAAAAAAGAGCTATATATTAAAATTGCCAATAAATCCATTACACAAATTATCACATCATGAATCAAAATAATTCACAATTATAATAATCCATAATAAATTTTAAACAATTATGGCAGGTTGTGCTAGCAGGAAGCCATGCCTCTGTACCACCTATGGTGTACTGGCAGTCGGTGTTACTAAACACCCCAATGCCAAATGCTCTGCAAGCCCTTTTGTTGCCAGGTTAGTTTCAATTTCAAATGTATAATCTTCGATCCCTGGGTTCATTATCGCCTTATTGGTTCCCGTGCTTATCCCTATTTGTTTTGAGAAGTGTTAAATATTTTTTATTTTTTATTATTTTTTTATAATGACACGTAAATTAGATTTGTAATTAATATATATTTATAAAAATTAATACAGTTTATAATTTTAGTTATAAATATGTTTAAATATAAAATTTAATATAATTTTCGTTATAAATATGTTTAAATAAGATAATTTATAACTAAAATCAAAAAGGCCAATTGGCATGAAATATCCTAAATTTTTTAAATTTTTATAATTTCACTTGATCTTTGAAAATATACTATTATACCATAAATTGAAAATTTTATTTTCAAAATAACTCCTTCAGACCTCTTTATTTCTATCACTGATGTATGACGTAGATTAATATATATTAGTGTGGAACTCACTCCCAACCTAAAAATGGGTGGTTTGTTTATGATTAATTAAGCCAAACAGTTCCTTTCTTCAATTTCTTGCTCTTAGGGATTGTGTGAGAATAAACTTCTAAATTAGGGGAGAGAGAGAGAGTACTTGCGTGATATTAGATTAGATTCTAAATTAGGAAAAAGAAAGTGAAAGAAATTAGTTGGCTTTATTAACCAACTAAAACTAATCAGTCTAATTAAATTGGAGTGAGCCTAATATTATTATAGTCATTTGCTTCGTGAATTCGTAATCTTTAAAATTAGTTTAAATTATAAATTTAGTTAAATCATATGATTATCTATTTTAAATCTTATTTGAAATAAAAATAAAAATTTATATTATTAAATAATCATATATTTAGTAGGATATATTTATAAATAGAATAAAAAGTGAGGCTATTTTATATATTTTAATTAATATCATAGCTATTTTAATGGTAGGGTATAATTGTAAATAAATTTGTCAATTTGTGTTATAATAGCTTATTTACAAACAATGTGGTGGAATATAGAAAGTCAAAAAATTTAAGGTAATTCAATTTGCCCATGAAGTAGGAGAAATTTTTAGATAAATTGAGTCCACCATATCGTTAATAGACTAAATTAATTATTCACAAATTAATCTAATAAAAATATACCATATCACTTAATAATTATCGTGTCATATTTTTATTAGTTTAGTTTATAAGTGATATGATAAATTCAGCCTATGAAAAAATTTCTCATAAAGTAGTTATATTAATATTGTTTTTCTCCTTTATAATTAATGATGAATTTTAACTTTCAAAGAAAAAGTAATGCTATGTTATTTATGTTTTTTTTTTTTTTTTTTTTTTTGTCACTCTCCCTCTCAAATTAATAAACCAACTCTCTCTCCCCCTCTATATATACCATGATTCCCTTAAAAAAAAAAAAAGAATGTTATTTCTTTCTCTTTTAATCCCAAAATCTAGCACAATAATATGAATAATTAGTTCATAACTTTATGAAATAAGTTTAGAGGAAGATTGTTATAACTTAAATTAATTCGAAAATTTTAAATTTCTAATTCTAAGCATTGTTATATCTATAAATATAAACAAAATTGACATGCATGTATGACTAGTTAATTGTTTCTCTTTTGCATGCAACAGATACACGAAGCAATAGAGCTCAGCCGGATACAGATGATGAATGGGTTCATGTGGAATCAATCCCGCAATATAGCATTTATCGGAACTTCTCCCGCGAAGAACTTGAAGAATTGAACAAATCTGCCAACTCTAGCACAAACATATTCTTCTTATATAATCACTTACGTCCTGGAAAAAAGATGCGACTCCTTTTCACTGATTATGATACAGCTGCTTTTTTGCCTCGCGAAGTTGTTGAATCAATACCCTTTTCAATTGACAAGTTTCAAGAAATTTTGAATCACTTTTCAGTAAATGCTACATCTAAAAAAGCCAACTTCATGAAACAGACACTTTATCAATGCGAGGCTCCAAAGATTAAAGGAGAAGATAAGTATTGTGCTACTTCTTTAGAATCATTAGTTGATTTCTGTGTGGCAAAACTTGGGAAAAAGGTTTCAGTACTTACAAATGAAGTGGAAATAGAAGAAAACAAGAAATCCCAAGATTACAAGATTTTAGGAGTCAAAATGTTGGGAGAAGAACATGTAGTATGCCATAAAGAGAGATATGCATATGCCGTGTTTCTTTGCCATACAATCAATGCTACTAAGCTTTATAGTATTCCCTTAGTTGGCGACGATGGGATAAAAGTTAAAGCATTGGCTATTTGCCATATGAATACATCTGATTGGAATCCAAAGTACATAGCCTTTCAACGGCTCAATGTTAAGCCTGGAGGACCGCCAATTTGTCACTTTTTTAATAATGATGCACTTGTTTGGATTCCTAAATAAATTATGGGTATTAATTAACTACCTTCCTACTATTATATGTATAATTAAATCTATATTTTACCTTTGGTGTGTTATTTTATGTATTATTATGATCAAATTTTATGTATAATTAAATAAAATCTGGTGTGTTGTTGTATGTATTATTATGATAAAATTATAATTATTATATATTATGATAAATCTACATTCTATGTCTCTCCTTAAAATTAAGTAAACGTGTACAGTTACTTGTTAATCTAGTTAATTAGTATGCTTTCTACTAATTAAGGCCCTTAGTAGGTAAGGAGCTTCAAGGCTAGATCACTACAAGAAATCATGTATTTTGTGACAATATTTTTATAGTCACTAAAATTTTTGTCACAAAAATCATATAATAGGCAACAGTAATTTTCAACTTATCATAAAATTCAATGTGATAATTCTATCGTGGCAATTAAAAAATAGTTATCACAAAAACATTTAAAAATCATAAAAACTTTTAAAAAGTTGTGACGAATCATTGAAATAAAGATTTTTAATGTAATATTTATGACAAGTTTTAATTGTTGTGACTTAAAATTTTTAAACTATGATTTTTTTTTTTGTTACCTAAATTTATACTTGTCACAAATTAATTTAAATATATTTTTATTTTGATTTAACTTTAATGACATAAAATTTAAGTTGTCACTTAATAATATATATTAAAAAAAGTTATCACAAATAATAAAATTATTTATGTCAACTATCATGCAATATTCACTATAATTAAAAAAATTCCGAATTAGGCGCAAATTATATTTCTTACTCCCTCCTATAAATAATAGAAGTTTACCTCCTCTTTTTTCTTTTTTCTTTTTTTTAATTATCTTCTCCAAATTTTAGAATCCTAATTTACTTATTTTTAGAATTCAATTAAAACTCTAAACTTTTTATTCATTAAGGTAATATCATTACAATATGTTCATTGTCTGCTACGTTCATCATCTAAAAGAAGTATTGTTCCTTTTTTATTATTTTCAATACATCAATAATATTATAAGCGACAATTTCACTCATATGTATAGCAACTCTAATTTCACGTATTAAATTCGATGACAACATAATATCATCACTAAATATATTTAATGTGACATCAAAAGATTACTAAATAAATTATGGGTATTAATTAACTACCTTCCTACTATTATATCTGTAATTAAATCTACATTTTAACTTTGGTGTGTTATTTTATGTCTTATTATGATCAAATTTTATGTATAATTAAATCGAAACTGGTGTGTTGTTGTATGCATTATTATGATAAATCTATATTCTATGTCTTTCCTTAAAATTAAGTAAAACTGTACATTTACTTGTTAATCTAGTTAATTAGTATGCTTTCTACTAATTAAGGCCCTTAGTAGGTAAGGAGCTTTAAGGCTAGACCCATTTGTTACGCAGATGAGATACTATTTTCGTAGATTGCTTCTATGTCAACTTAATATAGGTTGGTTGTTTTTATCCTGCATCACCTATGATCAATTAAATCAATTATTAATCATTACTATATATATATATATATATATATATATATATATATATATATATATATATATATATATATATATATATATATATATATATATAACTAAATTTACTTTATTTTATTTTTTTTTAAAAAAGAATCTTAAAAAAATCGCAATTTTAACAACGTAAATTTTTTATTAAATTAAATTTAGATATTATAAAAATTTATATTTAGTAAAATTAAATATGAGAATTAATGAAGGACAAAAAATAACAACACAAGGGATTTCTATTTTTTTCTACACTAAAAGGAAATGTGTTAAAAAGTCCATAATCATAAATGATTTAAATTACTAGCTCAGCCCACAATTTGCTATTCAATTTCAAAACAAATACGTACATAAGTAATCTGAATTCAATTTAGTTTAGAAATCCTTATCTAAGTCATGAATTAAAATATTGCCTATAATATTTTACATATAAACCTATAAGAGGCAGATTATTCTTAGATCATCTTTACATCAATATTACATATAAATTACAATCAAGTTCATTCTCTTTTATTTGATCGAATTTATCTCGATCAAGGATAATAAATTTTATATTTTAGTATTTAAATATTAATTTTTAAGAATTTTTGGAAATTAATTTTATATTCAATTATCTTTAATAAATCTAAAAGTGGCCATTTTTCAAGTTTTAATATATCAAATTAAAGTATATTAATATAATAACTATTTATTTGTAATTTTTAGATCTAATATGAATTTTGTACAAATTTTTAAAGATTTACATATTAAAGAAAAGGGACTAACCCAAGGTTGCTACGTGGTAGTCTTAGGATGGCTGCATGACCAACCAGCATATTTTAATCTATTGGTCACGTTGCAAGAAGAAGAAGAAGGGAGATGATGGCTAAGCCAATGAATTTCACATAGGATTTCGACTAAACTACTAGGAGGTGATCAACACTTTCCATAGCATCGAGTAGCCTATAGCGAGATGAGTTCATAAACTCTAACCTTGCTTTATTTCGGTCTCCAGTTAAGGAGATATTACTCCCAAAGTAGCTCTAGTAACCATATTGGTTTAAAAATTTCAATTAGTCACAATTCTCTTATCTAAACTCCAAATTCGGCTTGGTTCCAACCTTCATTTGGTACCTTACTTGTTCACCAGAAAAAGAAATTAAAAAGTTGACCACTGAAGTTTTTCGACTATTTTTCAACGAGATAGCAGTGAATGGGGAGAGTGGTGTACATTTTTTAGTTTCTGGCGTCAAGACAAACAAAAACTAAAACTATAGAATAAAAGTCTGAAAAGGACTAGAGCTTCCTAAATCTCTCCTAAATAGCCACATTAATTCACTCCAAACTCCCACGGGTTGCTAATAGGCATTTTGGCTAGGCTAGGTATTTCGGACATTATTCTGCAGCTCTCAACATGCACCATGGAAACCCTCACTAAATATTTCCAATTTAATAGGAGTCACAATATATATTTTAGTAGTTAGGAGCACATCTTAAATTACATCCAAATTCAAAGAGTTTAAAGATATTTGAGTAGGTCACATAACATTCTAATAATTTCAATGGCACTTTAAACTTTTTAGTGGAATCACTACCTAAAATACATATAAATTAATAAAAGTTATAAAAATTTCAGTGGGATTGCATAATAATAAATCACCCTATTCACTAAGATCTTAACATACCTTAAATATTTATTTGGACTAAAAAAATAATAATAATAACTCTTTCAATTTGATGGTTGAGCAAAACTATTTTTGTGTTCAAAATTGAACTATTTTAGACTGGTCACTTAAACTTTTTGAAGTCACTTAAATTTTTCGAAGCAGCTGAACAGATAATGTTATTATGAAGCGGGTGCAAATCTATGGGAGGAAAACTTAAGCAAATAGAGAGTGATTGTATATATTCTCTTTGTATTATATTTAAAATTATAAAAAATAATATTTAAATTAAATAAAATAATAAATTTAATAATTCACATATGTTAACATATTCTAAGAAAATATAAATTAAATAAAAAAATGTAATTAAAATCCACATACATATATAAGTTCACGATTAATTATAAGATAAATACTCAATTATTATATTTCGTATAAATTATTTACCTAATAATAATAAAAGGAAAATTTTAAAACATACCCATAACTTATATCTGAAAAAAAAAAAAAAAACACAAATTATTATACGAAAATAGTCTCAAGCATCAACCAGTAAGTTTTGACATAATAGTATTAGAATCATAGATCTGACAGTGAATATTCTTGCAAATAGTTTGGAGCATAAACATGTGAATGTATATTCTTGAAAATGGTAGCTTGAAATCAGGCATATTTACGAGCAATTCATAGTAGAGAAGTCCAAAGATCTATTGGTTTAGACATCATAACCATATGATCATATCCTAATACGTTTAAGACTTCATTGGTTGGAGAGGTGATAATTCCACCAAGAGAAATCTAGCAGTGATGGACGTATATTCAGTAAGCACATCAAGATCCACAAGCAAAATGTTTAGTTTGGTCACCTTCTCTAACAAAGACAGAGGGGAAGTGATCACCTCACATAATGATTCCTTGGTAATTTCACTACACATAATGATGCCTTGGTTACTAGTTATAATTCAAGTTGTCTGTATTATGATAATCTCATATATTATACACTATTAGTGTTTTAGGCTTCTTTCTAATTACTAGGTGTCATATTCTGAAGAGGGTTATTTGCTTTTCCATCAAGTTTGTGAGTTACATAGTTTAATATAACATTTCATTTCTTTATTTATTTAATGTTTCACTTGTATATGCTTTGATTGTTTGTATACTATACATATATATAATTATGCACTATGAATATAAGTTAAGCACCTTGGCATTGCATATTTCTTGTGGTTGTTTGGATAGGGTTAAGATGACATAGGACCACACTAGGGTTGGCAATTTGTGTCATATCATGTCAAGACATGTGTATAATATAAAAATGATCAATCCAAACACGATCTCTTTAACTAATCGTGTCAAAATATCAAACCTAAACACGAACATATTTATTATCTAGGTTAAATGAATGTAAATAACAAAATTAAGTAATTGTACATTTTAAATGTGTTTACGTTTATTAGCTAGTTTATATAGGTTGATCAGTGTAACCCGTTTAATAAATTAAGTTTTAAAAAATATATTTGTTGAATAAAAATTAATTATTTAAATTCCAAAAAATATATTTTTTAAATATAAAATGACTCAAATGGCATACTTGAACCTTTATAAGTGACAAAATACTTTCATATATATATATATATATATATATATATATATATATATATATATATATATATATATATATATATATATATATATATATATATATATATATATATATATATATATATACTACATGTTAATCTATTAACTTATTTAAATAAATGTATTTAATCGTGTTACTTGCGGCTTAATCGGGTTAATCTGTTTAAAACTAGTTTTTTTTTTTTTTTTTTTTGTGACATAAACGGGTTGACCCTTTTGTGACATAAACAAGACCTAAAAATATTTATTCCAAACACAAATTAGTTTAATTACCTGTCATGTCAAAAATTGCTAGCCCTAGACCACACATATTGGGATCTAGTTATAATACAATGATTGATATATGATTGATAAGTTATGACTACTGTATCATGATTTGGGGGTTTGCTCATCGCTCGGCGCTGCTGCTAGTCAAGTCGGCGCTGCATGGCTTAAGCCATTGACAGTTGAGATCCTATGTATCACATTTAAGAGACTGTTTTTGATTTAAGAGCGCTAGAGGGATTGGCTCCCTAATTTGAGGTTTAGTGTGATTCCTATCGATTAATTTTTATCCTAGTTTTGATTATACAATTGTTTATCTATTTCGCATTATGCATTAGCATGTCTGACATTCCAATGGTATGATATATTGATAAATATAGAGCTTATTAAGTCGAACACTCATCCATGTTTAATATTTTTCCCTAGGATTATGTGTTGAGCTTGTGAAGAAATTTTAATTGAGTTTTCATGCCTTTCATTCTCTGGCAGTGTATTGTATTTAGTTACTCAATTATGTATTAAATTTTAAATTGTTCTGTATTAAAAAAAATCTAGAATTCCACATTGTTATTCTCTTGTATTTGTAATTCTACGTTGTTTGATTTCTTCTGAATTTGATGAGATATTCTGTTAAACAAAACCATTGAAGATGATGTTAACATGGTTGAGATGGTTGTTTTGAACGGCATTGATTTGTCATGATATTTGGCAGGTTTTGCTTAACAGGTAAGTTTATAACCTTAATTTTGTGACAGTTACAATTATCATATTATTGTTTTATTGTTCAGTGGTTAATCAAGCTTACTAGGATTCCAAAAACTTTATGATTTCTCATTTTCTAATGTTGGTCACATGTCCATTAGGTTCTGGTTGTGACAACAATATTCTTATATTTTTTCATAATTTAAACTATTTTTTAATAATTCTTCTTGGTTACAAAAGAGTTTCAATTTTACTAAAATATGACTTTTCTTTTTCAAAATGATAACTTTACGAAAAAGTTCCTAAATAAATGAAGAAGAAAAATAATTTCGTGATTATGAAAAAAATGGGTCTCTTATGAAAAATCACAATCTTCTGATTTTTTTCATAAATAAAATTATTTTTTCCTAATTACTTCTCAGTAGTGAAAAAAGTTTTAATTTTATGAAAATATGACTTATTTTATACAAAACAACAACTTTACGAAAAAATTTCTAAATTAATAAAAAAATAATTTCATAATTATAAAAAAAATTGGCTATTATAAAAAATTTACAATTTTCTTATATTTTTCGTAAATTAAACTATTTTTTTTGTAAAGTTTATAAAAAAAAAATTCTACTTTATTTTAAAATAAAGTACCCTAAGAATTTGCCATATAAATATATACAAATTAATAAAAGTTGTAAAAATTTATGTGGGATCCCATAACATTAAATCACCTTGTTCACTAGGATCTTAACCTACCTCAAATATTTATTTGGACTAATAATAATAATAATAATAATAATAATAATAATAATAATAATTCTTTCAATTTGATGGTTGAGCTAAACTATTTTTGTGTTCAAAATTGAACTATTTTAGATTGGTCAATTAAACTTTTCGGAACAAGCAGATGACGTTATTATGGAGTGAGCGCAAACCTATAGGAGGAAAGTTTAAGCAATTAGAGAGTGATTGTATATATTCTTTTTGTATTAATATTTAAATTATAAAAAATAATACTTAAATTTAATAAAATAATAAATTTAATAATTCACATATATTTAACATATTTTAAGAAAATATAAATTAAATAAAAAATATAATTAAAATCCACATATACATATAAGTTCATGCTTAATTATAAGATAAATACTCAATTATTATATTTCGTATAAATTACTTACCTAATAACAATAAAAAGAAAATTTTAAAACATATCCATAACTTATTTCTGAAAAAACAGTACATAAATTATTATACGGAAATAGTTTCAAGTGTCAACCATATTTTCTTGAAAATGGTAGCTTGAAATCAGCCATATTTTCTGGCGATTCGCAGTAGAGAAGTCCGAAGATCCATTGGTCTAGACATCATAACCATATGATCAGATCCCAATACGTTTAGGACTTCATTGGTTGGATTTTTCTGTATCATCCGTAGTTGAAGATCCTTCGTTATTATCAAATCTTCTTCTGCAATTATGAAGGCCTTTTTAACCAATCCATACCTGCGCTTTGTTAGCACTATTTCCCTAGATAAATCTTCCTCGCCAAATAAAGGCAATGGTCTTGCCAAAGTTGTTGCCAATGTCCAATCCTGTAAGATTTTTGTCAATTAATGTCTATATATATTAGCTCAGCAATTACTAATAATTATATACGACAATAAATATATTTTTAAAATTTTAAAATAATAAATAAATTGGACAAAAAAAATTTTTAAAACGATAAATATTTTAAAACGAAAAAAGTATTAGCTTAGCAATTACTAATAATTACATGAAAAAAAGATTTGTAGCTCAAGAAGGAAGGATAATGAATGTAAATAATAAAAATAAGTAATTTTACATTTTATTTAAAAAAAGAAATTAATTTGTAATAATTGCTGCACTAATAAAAAAATCCAACAAAAAAATATTTAATAGACACATAAATAACTTATACGGGTGAAAAATTTAAAAAAATATATAAATTTAATTTATTTAAAAAATAAATTTATTTTTATTTTTATTATATTTTGTTTTTATTCTTTCATTTGTAGCTAAATTGAGTTTGAACTTGATAATCGTAAAACTAATTTTTAAGTTAAAATTATAATTCAAGAAAAATGAAAATAAAATTAAAGTGATAAACATATAAGATAAAAAATTAAGTGGGTGATAGATAATTATTCTGCATGGGAACTATAAGAGAGTATGTGATCGCTAGATAAGTTGTCATTAGCTATTATCTATTAGATTCGCTCCATTCTAAAAAAAGTGACTATTAAAAAAATAATTTTATCATAATTTGGTAAAAATATCTTTATTAATTGCAGTATAAATTAGAAAAATATCTCTCATACTTGAAAAATAAAAAGATAAATTAGTCATTTTATTATTTTTTTATTAGTTTGTTAAATGACCACTTATTTATGAACAAAACTAACTTTTTTAATGGCTACTTTTTTCAGAATGAAAAAAGTAAATAATATACTTTTTTGAATGCCTTAAAACATTTATCCACTCTAAAAGTAGATATAAATATTTGTCTATTTTATCTTTATTAATTAAAAAGTATAGTATTTATATATTCTTAAAATTAATAAAAAAATAATAATAAATGAGTATAAATAAAAGTATACATAGAAAAATATAATAAAATTTATGAGTTGATAATTATCTACTTTTTTCGATTCAAAAAGATTGTCTATTATTTTTTTTTAGAATGTCATAAAATATTTACCTACTCTAAAAATAGATATAAATATTTATCTATTTTATTTTTATTAATTGAAAAGTTTAATACTTATATATTTTCAAAATTAATAAAAAAAAGTAGTAATAAATGAGTATAAATAAGAGTATAAGTGAGAAAATATAATAAAATTTATGAGTTAACAAGTAATTAATGAATTTTTTTAAACTATATAAAAAAAGAAAGTGAATAATTTTTTTAAAACGAAAAGAGTATGTATTTATATTTGTATACATTAATGTTAAAAAGGAGTGGCATCATTTTACTGGTACACATAAAAAAAATTAATTTTTTTACTGAGTTTTTAATTTAGTGAAATTGGAGTTTTTCCTACCATATATTTAAATAATAATAATAATAATGTGAAGAGGGTTTTTATTACCTCAATTGGGCTGATACAGGAACTTTCTCGAGAAGATAGGCCCAAAAGTTTCAGTGGTCGGAGGATTGTTTGGGCCATTATCATATGTATATCGGTTGTCAAGGTCAGGAATTTCTCTTCTTTGATACGTCAACTATAACAAGGAAAATATTAGATAATATAAAAAAAAATTATAAGAAAGAAATTTTAATTACTATAAATAAATATGGAGGAAAAGTGTGAAACACAAACATCATAGCTTAGGTTTAACAAATAAAATATTCATGTTAAACTAGTAATTCAATAATCGAGTGTTTCTCTTATAGTGCAGGAGATTCAAAGATTTGTATCATGAAAATTTTTATCTCCTCTAATTTTTCTTTAATATTTTAAAATAGGTAAATTAAATATTCAAACACAACTTGATTTAATCAAGTAAAGTTGATACTCAAATAAATCAGAGTAACAAATTTTATATTTGTTGTTTGAATTCATTACAAATTCATACACTCCGCGAAATTATTTACAGTTGCAAAAGAAGAATTGAATGACAAATTTGATCCTTTAAAGAAGTACCTCTTTGAAAAGAGTTGAAATATTGAAGGATGGGCCAGGCATAAAGGCAGTGAGAAAAACTGCAACAGAAATTCTATTTGGAAATATTTCCATGGCTTGAGAAAGTGCAATCCCACCATAACTATGACCAACAAGGATCACTCTTTCTTGTGGTGGTAGAGATTTAATAAAATCCCTCAGTGGTCGAGTATAATTGGAGACTGACCGGAGACTTTCAGCCTGCTGTGGATCAATCCCAGAAGCAGCTAAATCAATTGCAGTAACATTGTAGCCTGATAATGCTAATAGAGGAATAATTTTGTACCAAGACCATGCACCATGACATGCCCCATGTACTAGCACAAAGTGTTTATTATTGCCTCCAGCAGGCTGATCATGTGGTGGCTAAGATAATAAGGCTTCATTTCTTATGATAAGAAGGAAGCTGATAAGGGAAACAAATATCATATAATGTTTCTTTTCCTCCATGTAAATCTATTCAATACTTTTGGACCACAGGCACCTCATTCTATCTATCTCATTATATATATATATATATATATAATATATATATATATATATATATATATATATATATATATATATATATATATATATATATATATATATATATATATATATATATATATATATATATATATATATATATATATATATATATATATATATATATATATATTAAAATATTTCTGCCATGTATCAAGCAAATTTTTTTTTAAAACTAAGTTTATAAGAACTCAAATCATCAATTCCTTTTTATACAATTTTCTTTATGCAGGTTCCAATCAAAATTTATATAGAAACTAATGCATATAAATTTTTTTTATTATTTTTCTGTTGGTTCATATATTGGTTAAGGCTGCAGTAACCAATAGATGACGAGCAAGAAAACCCACAAGTATTTGATGATCTTGATTGCTCTAAACCCTCTAATAATGAGGGAGAAATTTTCAAAGACTCAAAACATTTTAATAAAGAATTTAAGCTTTTTTCTGCTTTTTACCTCAATACTTCATTGAGTCAATTCTCTAGTTTTATTGATTGTATAAAATAAGTCAGAAATCTGAAAATTACTACACTGTATATATAAATTAAGGATTAAATATCAAATCAATTACCCAATAAAGGAAAATAGCATATTTTATTACCCATGAGTTTTGCTTCTTTAGCCATTCTTGAAAATGAAGATGCGTGGGTTCGGTTTGATTTAGGTGACAAATCGAAAAGGGTGAGAGTAGTGGACATGAGAATCTTTAAAATAGTGTAGCCTCCTAGCATTGCAACTTGCAATTTTGCAAGTGGTCGATTTTACAACTAAGGCAATTTGGTTGGACTTTAAGGCCTAATTTTGTTTTCTTATTTTCACCTTACCTTACTTTATTTTTTATTTTTATAATAATAAAATAATAGTTTATGAAATATCATGCTAGGTAGCAACTTGGTTATGGTGATTATTTTCAATAAATTTGGTTTTTAATTGGTCTTGAACTCAAAAATTTATTATCAACTGTATATTTGACCAGTCTACAAATTTTATTCAAAAAGAAAAAACTATATGAACAATTGAAAGAAAATGGGACATTGAAGGAATTTTTTTTTATCTCAAATTGCAAATAGTGAAACAGATACTTGTCATATCTGTCACATATACTTAATGTATGTCATTTAATGTTAGTTTATTTTTTTAATTTTTAAAATTTCAATATGTATATATTAAATATTAAACATATGCAGAATTCTTGGGCAACAAATATTTACAAGGATGACTTAGAAAACACCGTTCTCAATAGTTTTGTGTATTTGCAATCTAAAGAGATGAAATAAGAGCCAGCTTTGATATACTTTCTGCAATTTTTGTGGAATTTTATTTGACTACTAAATTTATTGTTACTTTACTATGTTAAATTAACAAACTCTGGTTTTGTGATTGTATAATCTTAAACAATAGCTAGCTTGGATACACTTTCTTTTTATATTGTGAGTTTCTTTTTTTTCTTTAATTTTCTTCTGTATATGTGATTGATGATTTTGTTTGAAAACCATATTTTTTTTGTTGGGCAATAAAAATGGTGGATTATATATTTGTATTCTGTATAACTTTGAATTTTTTACTAATATTTTATCTTTTTAAATTTTTTCAAATTTACAATTTGTATATATTAAAGTATTTGCAAATACTAAACATATAATAACATATACCAAATTTTGATATACATATACCATTTAATGTTAATTTATCTTTTTTATCTAATTTGCAATATGTATATATATAAAGTAGTTGTAGATACCAAACATGTACTTAACATATACTAAATTTTGGTATACGTAAACAATTTAACATATACTAAATTTTGGTATACGTATACCATTTAACATATACTAACTTTTGGTATATGTATACCATTTACTATTAGTTTATCTTTTTAATTTTTTTAAATTTGCAATATATATATATATATATATATATATATAGAGAGAGAGAGAGAGAGAGAGAGAGAGAGAGAGATATATATATATATACACATATATATATATATATATACACATATATATATATATATATGTATATACACATATATATATATATATGTGTATACACATATATATATATATATGTGTATATACACATATATATATATATATATATATATATATATATATATATATATATATATATATATATATATATATATATATATATATATATATATATATATATATATATATATATATATGTATATACACATATATATATATATATGTATATACATATATATATATATATGTATATATATGTATATATACACATATATATACATATATATACATATATATATGTGTGTATATACATATATATATATGTATATATACATATATATATATATGTATATATACATATATATATATGTATATATACATATATATATATATATGTATATATACATATATATATATATGTATATATATATATATATATGTATATATACATATATATATATATATATAGACATATATATATATATATATATATATATATATATATATATATATATATATATATAGACATATATATATATATATATATATATATAGACATATATATATATACATATATATATATATATATATATATATATATATATATATATATATATATATATATATATATATATATATATATATATATATATATATATATATATATTTCAAAACTGGTTGTTTGTGTCAGTTGTATAAGGTACGAACTCTTGTTTTAATCATGAATTATTGGGTTGAACTCGTCTTTTTCTTAGATAAGAGTTTTGGCCAACCATTTTGGTATATGTAGCTAATTAACCATGGCTTTTGGTCTTATTTTTACATCTACAGTCATAAACTCTAACTCTGTACTATACTTTTCACCCTTAATAAAATTTCTCTTTATCAAAAAGCTTACAATATTATTAGTTACTATTAATTAATTTTCTAAATTTAGGAATAGTCTACAAAGCCAATACATTTAGAACCAATGTGTCTCATATAGTGTTTCTAACGTGAAAATGAATGCTTTATTATTTAGGCAAAAAATGGCTAGTAATGAACAAAATTTGCAAATTTGGAGAAAGCATGCATGAGAAGAAAAGAGCGAGGAAGAAGAAGAACTAGAAGTTGTTATATTTGTAGTGACTTACCTTGCAATGGTGGTTAGAGCATCATATCACAACAAGTATAGATTGAGGGAAATTTCGTGGGATGAAAATAAATATGCTCTCCATAGATCTATTTGGATGCAAATATTAGAATGTGAAACTACGAGTACTGAGTTGTTGCGTCTTAACCCAACAAATTTAAGAAATTATGTGGCATTTTACAATCTAGAGGAGGGTTAGTGGCTTCAAAAAATATTACAATTAAAGAAATTGTGGCATTATTTGTGCATATTCTTGCTCATGGAATCAAGTATAGATGGGTGAAAGCTAGTTTTGCATGTTCTGGGGAAACAATTAGTAGACAATTTCATGTGGTTCTTAAGGCTGTAATGAAAATAGGCAAATATTATATCAAATAAGTGAACCCAGATGCAAATTATCAAGATAATGATAAGTGGAAATGCTTTCAGGTAATAAAAATTTGTAAATAATGACATTTTTATTTGAATTATTTTTTTAATCCGTAGAATAAAATTAAAAAGCTTTATTGTTTTAGGGTGTACTTGGTGTACTTGATGGCACACATATTCAAATGACTGTTCCGATTGAGGATCGAGCCAGGTATCGAAATAGGAAAGGTGATCTAAGCACTAATGTTCTTAGAGTTTGTGATCCCAAAATGAAATTTACATATGTGTTACCTAGTTGGGAAGGATCTGCATCAGACTTTCAAATTTTAGGTGATGCTCTTTATAGGCGTCATGATTTAAAAATACCCTCATGTAAGATTTTCATTAGCTTTGAAAAATCTTTTCATGATTTAGAATTTTGAACCAAAATATGAACTAATTATTTCTAATAATGATGTAGACAAATATTATCTTGTAGATGCGGAATATACAAATGGTCTTGGTTTCTTAGCTCCTTAGCGAGGGACCCGTTATCATCTAAATTTGTGGAAAGGAAACACTCCAACAAATTATAAAGAACTATTTAATCTTCAACATTCTAGGCTAGAAATACCATTGAAAGAGCATTTGGATTGTTGAAGAAGCGATGAGCAATTCTATGAACTCCTAGCTTTTTTGATAAAAAGACTCAAGTTAGAATCATAAATGCTTGTTTCATTCTTCACAACTTTGTAAGAGAAGAGATGTCTGAAGATGACTTACTAAAAGAAGTAGATGAAGAATTGGCAAATTCCATAGAAGTTGAAAATGAAACTACAAATGAATAGATAATTAGAACTATTCTTGTAACTCATGAATGGACTATATTTAGAGACACTTTAGCTATGCAAATGTTTGAAGAGTATCAAAGAAGACAAGCAATATAAGTTTTACTTATTAAGTTGTATTTTAAGCACATGTTATTCCTTGTGAGTGACTTGATTTTAAGTTTTTATCTTGTGAATGACTTGTTATTTCTCATCTTTTAAGTTCTTATCATGTGAGTGATTTATGATAGTATGATCAGTTTGAATGTAATTATCTTGTAAGCATTATCTTTATTCATTATGAAATATTATAGGAATGAGTGGCAAAGGAGTTCGAGCTCAATCAATGTCGAAGGCAAGGAATATGCACATTCCATCATATTTTTCAATTTCTCAATCTGCATGAATTGAAGGTGATGCATAGGGTCACTCATCGTCGTCTAATTCCCAATTGCCAATGAGTAGCAAAGGAAAGGAAAAATCAGGGTCATATGTCACATGGAATAGAGAAATGGATAGTTTGTTTGCTAGTGTTTTATATGACCAAATGGCACTAGGTAACAAAAGTGAAGGAGAATGAAAGGCATAAGCTTATCAAGCAGTAACAGATGTATTGAATACAAAATTAGGTCTCAATTTGGGGATTAGTAATGTGAAAAATAGAATGAAGGCTTGGAAAAGACATTATTCTGTCATTACTAATATTCTTACAAGTACAAAATTCAAATGGGATGATGATAAAAAGATGGTGGTGATAATAATTGATAATATTGTGAAATGGAATGAATATGTTGAGGTATGTAATATTTCACTTTCAATATTTTACTTGCATTTTTGAAATTGTATTTGAAATATAAACAAGGTTTTTCTTTCATATGTGACATTTCTTTTTTATTTACTTCATGCTTTTTTTTTTTTAGAGTTTTCCTGAGGTAAGTGGCTATCAAAACAAAGTAATAGAAAATTGAGATGACGTAGTTATTTTATGTGAGAGTGATAGAGCCACTGGAAATGGTGCTGAAACTTTTCAAGATGCTGCTGAGTAAATGGATCAAGATGGGATTGAAGTGCAATCTAGTATTAATTTGGAAGAGCAAGAGACTTTAAGAACACTTCCTCAAAGTTCTGAAAAAATCAAAAGAGCTAGAAAAGATCCTTTAGCTGATGTAGTAATGGACATAGCTCGCTCATTTAAAGATTATTTAGAAAGTAAGAAGAGTTCTGAAAGAACAAATCCTACAGGAGAAGAAATACATGTTGTAGTCTCACAAATTTCTAGGCTTCGTACGGTGGAAGTTTTTACAGCAGTGAGGAAGCTAATGAAGGATAATTCAAAAGAGTATTATTTGCTCAAGTCTCTTCCTAATAATGAAAAGAAAGATTGGATCCAATTTCTTCTCAAGAGTGATACTACCTAGTCCATAATTATGTGCCTAGTTTGTCTAATCTTTGATAAGACAAAATGAGACTAGTTTGATGGGTTTAAAAAGGTATTATTATATTAGGACATATGAGTATAAGTGAGAAAAAAAAATGACAATTTCATGTTATTTTTAAAAATTGGATACATTGTTGTATGTGTGTGTTAATTTGTGTTTAGTTCTAAACTTCTAATAGATACTTCTATTTTGCTATATTATTATTATTAATATAACTAGTTATTTCAATTACAATTTGGAAAGCCAATTAATATTTTTCTTTATTTATGGTGCTTTATTTGGTAGAGTATAATTAATAAAAATTATGTATAATATCAAGCTCAAAAAAAATAATTAACCAAACCTTATATGCAATATCAAGCTAAAAATTAAATAAATTCACATGTATAATAATTATATTGTTATATAGTTTTTAATTATTACATTGTTGTAAATTTAGTTTCAAATCCAAATTTATATTAAAATAGTTGTCCAAACAATAAATTTTAAATCTAAAATTTTAAATTCTTCATATTTCCCAAACAAAGGATTTATAATTTTATAAATTTCAAATCATAAATTTGAAATATGAGATTTAAAATCAAAATTTCAAATCCAAATCCTGTATCCAAACACAACCTTAATGTATACCAAATTTTGGTATACGTATACCATTTATTCAGTTTATTTTTTTAATTTTTTTTAAATTCGCAATTTGTATATATTAAGGTAGTTTTAAATACCAAACATATACATAACATATAACAAATTTCAAAATACATATACCATTTATTGTTATTTATCTTATTTCTTCCAAATTTGCAATATATATATATATATATATATATATATATATATATATATATATATATATATATATATATATATATATATATATATATATATATATATATATATATATATATATATATATATATATAGTTGCGAATACTAAACATATATTTAATGTATACCGAATTTTGGTATAGGTATATTATTTACTATTATTATATCTTTTTATCTTTTATAAATTTGCAATATATATATATATATATATATATATATATATATATATATATATATATATATATATATATATATATATATATATATATATATATATATATATATATATATATATATATATATAAAGTAGTTAGTGTACATTAGTGTAATATAAATTAATATCTTTTTATTTTTATCATTTTCTGTGTTTTTTTTTTTTTTTTTTTGTGAACAAATTCAAAAAATATGCCAAACATATACCTCGGTAAAATGTTATTTTTTGAAGTTTAGAAAATATTTTTGAAATTTTTTCATCAGTAAAATAAAAATGATATTTTTTGCCTTTTTTTGGTTATTTTTGAAAATTTTTCATTATTTAAAGGAAGTTCAGCCTACTGTACAAAGCTCAACTAATCAATCACTCGACATGTCTTATGCCTTTCTATCAGTCCCATTGAGCAAAATTTTCCTTTTTTCCATTTTACTTTCAAGCTTTCTGTAATTATTGCCTACAATCAATAATATTCTAAATTTTTCTTTAGCTGTTGCTTTATTTGCCTAGTTACTATTTTCATATACGATACTGATAGTCCAAGTGAACTGTGATAAGGTATTTTGGGAATTTACAATCACTGATCCTAAGAAGACAGACAATGCAATTAACTGGCTTGTGTACCTTCATCCGCTCGTAACATGTCTACGTAATTACTAAATTATCCCTATGCAAAATTTTACAACCAACAAAATTAAATAACAAATATGATCAAAATTTATATAAAGCTCATAACTAGTTTATACAGCAATAGTGGAATTGAAATATGACTAGATTTGCACTTGTCTTATTGATTTTTTTTTTTAATTTTAATGTTAAATTATGAGGAAATATTTTCTTTCTTTATACGAATTTTTTAATTGACCTTTAGAACCAGCTAGTGTGCATGTATTTGTTACCTCACTATCAGGGATGGTACGGACAGGTTTCTATCTAAAAAAACAGAAAGAGTAAGATTCTCATTACTCACTTCCGCCCCATCAATATATTTTTGTATGCATCTCGCCACTTACACTACCAGAAAATCGCAATTTAGCGACGGAATTTTCCGTCGCTAAATTAGTATAGCGACGGAATTACGAGAGGAGAAATCCGTCGCTATAACCCTAGTTGCTAATTTTTTTGCGACAGAAATAGTAATCCGTCGGTAATCAACGACGGAAATTTTCTCTAAATTCTGTCATAAATTTTTGCGACGGAAATTCCATCTCTGATCCGTTGGAAATTCGTCGCTAATCCGTAGTTGATCTATTAGAGTTTAAAACTAAATTTAAATAAAATCCGTCACTGAAATAAAGCAATCTGTCGCCGTTTTATTGCGATGGAATATTCCGTCGGAATTTCGTCGTAATTTATAATTAAACATTAATTTATTCCGTTGCAATTATGCTTATATTCCGTCGCAATTTTTTATTTAAAAATTTATCGTTTATTTTTTTCGTTGCAAATCCGTCGGAAAAATCCATCGCAAAAATTTATTTCGTCGCAAATCCATCACAAATATTTTTCATTTAATTTTTTTAATGATTATGTTATTATATATATTTATATACGTTATATTTATATTTATATTTATATACTAATATGTTTCAGCAATGTTAACAATATTAATATGAATATTAAAAATTCAATTAGTAATAAAATATTAAAATAAGTTACACATCATAAAAAAGTAGCAACCATAAATAATAAATCATAAAAAGTAGCAATATAAACAAGAAAATATTGATAATAGAGTCCTAAATCATCCTCCTAATCATGCTGCTCATCAGTATGAGATGGATCATCAGATGCATGATTATCAGCCACAATATTATCATCAGCAGCAGCAGTATTATCATCATTACTCGGAGGATCATTCTGGACAGATGAAACAGGATCCAAGCCTCTTGCAATCATAAAACTCTCCAGGTGATGAAGGCGTTCGGTCAGCTCTCGTTCTCTCTCCGATACCATCCTTTGTAACTGCTGTTGAATTACTTCTTGAACTCCTGGACTTGAAATCAATCGAATCATATCCTGTTCATTGCTTGGCTGGGAAGAAGCAGTAGGAGGGACAGATGGTGGGTAAGTAGCAGAAGATGAGCTACCACCTGAATGTCCATAATATGACGATGCACAAGAACCGACTCTGTAAATCCTCTTCTTCTTGTTCTCCCCTCCAATAGCTCTAAGTATAAGTCCAACTCATCAGCAACAGCTGGCTGATCAGATCCTGGTGTTGGCTGAGACATCTCTCCACGCAATCTCACAATCTCATCCTATTAAATAATTCAATTAACGAATTTTAGTTATATAAAAAGGTTGCACATAATTTTTATTATTTTTTAAAATTACAAGCTGAAATTTTATAATAAAATAAATTATAAAGTTTTGAGAATTTTGAATTATTTCCATCATTTGAAAAAAATTTATTTATATAAAAATATTTCACAAATGAATTAAACTAACAAATAAAATTTTAGACTTACATGAACTGCCTTCGAGTGAGAATCAACAAAACTTCCATCGACCTTCCTAGTATGAGTGCAGATGAAAATCTCCATCGGCAGTGGATCTCTTCCCAATGTAGAAGCCTTTAAAACATTACAAAGTATTTAAATTTTATATTTTTCACAAACTGCTAAGGACATTTAAAAAATTTGTACTTATATAGTAAATTAAAATATATACTAACCAATCTACGGAGATGCTCCTCATGGGAGATAGAACCGCCTGTATGGCAAGATGGCCCACTACCATCACCCCCTGATTCAGAATAGCGATTCTTAGATGCCGTAGCAGACTTTATTATCCTATGATCTTTCTTCCATTCCTCACACCACTGCTTATAGACATCCTCTTCAAGAAATTTTGGCTTTTTACCAGACCTCTTTACACTACTAACCATGTCAGAATATCGCAATGCACACTTCTTCTTCCAAGCAATTTTCACCTTTGAATCTATAGCCTTGTCCCAAACAAAATTTTTCTGTAACAAAGTGTTAATTGACTATATATATATATATAAACTTTGACAAAAACATTCCCTATATATATGAAATTTTTCATATTAATAAATCAAATTAAAATTTATAATTTTGACAAAAACCTTCCTAATATATATGAAATTTCTCATATTAATAAATGGAATTAAAATTTATAACTTTGACAAAAACCTCCCTAATATATATGAAATTTCTCATATTAATAAATAGAATTAAAATTTATAACTTTGACAAAAACCTCCCTAATAAATATGAAATTTGTCGTATTAACAACTGGAATTTATAGAAATTTCGGTAAAACTTTCCCTATATACTAGAATTATCCTCCTATTAACAGTTGAAAAAATAATATAATTATTGTCCAAACACTTCAATATCATTAACATAATACATTATCATATAAATTGCCCAACCTGGACCTCCAAGTAATAACCCCTTCTGCTATAATAGAAATCTATCATAAATAATCATAAGTTTTTATTATTAACTTACAAGTAAATTTCTAACAAATAATTAAATTTATATGGCCAAATAATCAAATTAAAGGTATATATATACAAACTTTGACAAAAACCTCCTATATATATATGAAATTTCTCGTATTAACAACTGAAATTTACACAGTGATTTACTAATGTTTTACTTAAACAAATATATATAAGATAATTAGATCAATTAACCCAAAATTCACCATAATTACATATACAAATGTTAAAAATCTATAAAAATTTCGGCAGAACTTCCCCTATATATTGAAATTATCCTCCTGTTAACAGTTTAAAAAACAATATAATTATTTCCCAAACACTTCAATATCATCAATATAATACATTATCATATAAATTGCCCAACCCGGACCTCCAAGTAATAACCCCTTCCGTCATAACACAAATCTATCATAATAATCATCAGTTTTGATTATTAAATTACAAGTAAATTTCTAACAAATAATCAAATTTCTATATATATATATATATCAAATTAGAGGTAAAATTCAAACAAATAATTAAATTATAATTAAAACATGTAATATTTATATTAATTACCTTAAATTCTTCCCAGTAATAATCCTCAACTTCCTTTGGCACTTCCTTCCAAGAATAGCCTTTGGGATATATCCTCTCCTTGAAGATCTTAGTGATCATCTTTGCACACTCACTAGATGGAAACAAGCTATAATACATAAATTATAAATAATTAATATATAATATTAGTAAAATATTAAATTTATGAAATTGGTATTAAAAAATTATAAAGGAAATTATACTTAACTCATTTGAATTTAAAACAGTGACAATGATCTTTCCATCACGACTCCTCTCAAAAGTCTTAATAGGTGCATAAGCAGAAGCACCATGCGAAGAGCTATGACCAGCCTCAGAAGTTGATGCTGATGCAGTACAACTTGCAGGAGTGGGTGCTACCTCACCAGGTGTCTCATCAGGATTAGGAATACAAGATGATGATGATGAAGGGCCTACTCCTGGATAACTAGGAGGAGCATCAGTATTAAGTGGTCGAGGCGGCCTAATAGAAGGAGGTGCTGTCGAACCAGAAGGAAGTGCTGACAAACTCAAAGGAGCATCAATAGGGGGATGTACTGGCGGAGTCAAAGACTGAAGCTGAGGACGCAATGGACTTGGATCTGTAGTACCTCTACCACGTCCCCTACTAGGTGCAATACCTCTGCCACGCCCCTTAATAGGGACATTACCTCTCCCACGACCTCTATCCATACCTAAAATCATATGAAATTAAATTATTAAAAAAAATAGTATTTTGCTTGTTATACATTTATATACTCACACAAAAGCAAGATAATTGTATACAAGTAAAATAAAATATTTTATATTATCACAATAATAGAGTTAAAACAAAATATTTTATATTATTACAATAATATAATTACAATATGTCATTAGATAAACAAATTATTAAAAGATCTTATGCATCTAAATCACTATCTTCAACATCATTCAACTCTTCATCAAATTCTGCTTCCCCTTCTGTTTCTGACTCTACTGGTGCTTCATCTTCTGTTTCAACCTCTTCAGTGTCTAATTCATTATAAGAACCAAGTGGATCATTAAGTGATTGATCCTCATCGATGGGCGCAAGTGACACTTCCCTAGCTTCCACAACATCCTCTTGGAAAGGTAAAACATGCGATGGAAGGGTGTTCATTTGTAATTTAGCTACCTCAACAACTGGTCTAGCTTTAATCTTGCATACAGCCCACCAATCTGTATCAACACCTTTACAACCAGGATATGGGACATAATATAATTGAACTGCTTGCATTGCCAAGATAAATGGTTCGTATTTATTAAATCTTCTTCTCATATTGATATCAACAAGGTTATAATTTTGATGTATTTTCATCCCTACATTTGGTTTTGGATCAAACCAATCACATTTGAACAGTACAGTCCTCTTGATTGGTAGTGCCGGATACTCCAATTGCAGTACCTCTATCAATCGACCATAATAATCACTTGATTGTCCCTTAATACATACTCCACTATTATTTGTGACTTGTCTATCACTATGCACTTCAGTGTGAAATTTGCATCCATTGACAAAGTACACAGGATAACAAGTAACAGTCCATAAAGGGCCCATTGCTAAAGACTGTATGAAAGGGTTCGAGATGCCATTTGTTGGATTGTTTGCCTACCAAATAAAATATAAAAATTTATAATTAATAAGCCAATATTGTTGTAATAAGTACCATTTATAACTATGAACAATTAATAAGAAGCACTCACATATAATTCGAACCAACTAGCAAATTTATGTTCTAATATGTCATCTATCTCCATATCAGTAATTGTTGGTCGAGAGGTTCGTAATTCCTTAATGTAGACCCTTAGAAGAAAATAAAATAATTAAATATAAAATTACAATATGATAATAAGGGATAAGAATGACATCGAAGCAGCTCTATCTATTAACTTACTCAATAAATGGAGAAACATCTTCACAATTCAACAGAATATATGTACGAGCTGCATTATACTCCTCCAATGTCAAACGCCTTATTTTTGCTTTTCCATATGGACGACCCGGATGAGTAAAGATTGCAATGTTCCCTTCTATTTCTTCTCCTTCCACTTGTCCTCCATCATCATTCCGTGGCACTTTTCGATGCCTTGTGTGCACTTTAGGTTCAAAATAAAAGGAACAAAAGGATGAAGCTTCTTCCACTAAATATGCATTGCATATAGAACCTTCAACCTTAGATTTATTCTTGACATTGTTTTTCAAGTGTCGAAGGAAACTATAAAGATATATAAAAGAAATATAAGTTAAAACACTAGAATAGATGATGAACATTAATAAGTTGAATATCCTAAAATATTCATACCGTTCAAATGGATACATCCATCTATATTGAACTGGACCTGCAATCTTCACTTCATAAGGCAGATGAACTGGAAGATGTTCCATAGAGTCAAAGAAACCAGGAGGAAATATTTTCTCTAATTTGCATAGAATGACTGGAATTTCTTCTTCTAATCTGACCATGTCTTTTACATGAATCACGGTAGAAGTAAGATCTTTGAAAAATAAACTCAATTTTGTAATAGCTTCCCAAACCTTCTTTGGGAGAAATGCACGAAAAGCAATTGGTAACAATCGTTGCATGAATACATGGCAATCATGACTTTTCATCCCAAACAATTTATATTTTCTCATGTCAACACATCGACCCATATTAGACACATATCCATCTGGAAACCTAAGGCTCTTCACCCATTCACATAAGACTTTTTTCGACTCTTTATCCAATGTGTAGCATGCCTTTAGATATAACTTAGTTACTTCATCTTGTTCAAGCTCGGGTCTCCTACACAATAGCTTCATATCAGCTCTAGCTTTGGCATTATCCTTAGTCTTCCCATCTATGTTCATTACAGTGTTGAACACATTCTCGAAAACATTTTTCTCAATGTGCATCACATCCAAGTTGTGACGTATGAGAAGGGAACTCCAATAAGGTAAATTCCAAAAGATGCTTCTCTTCCTCCAACCACAACTCTTACAAATAGGAGCATTATGATCATTCGCACCAACTTCAGTAACCTTTTTCAAAGTCAATTTCTCAATTTCCTCAAGGATCTGTTGTCCAGACCGTAATGGGGGTGCTGACTTTTCAACCATAGTTTCCTTTTTAAAATGGGTCTTATCACGTCGAAATGAGTGATCGGGTGGTAAGAACTTACGATGATTGTCAAACCAAGACTGCTTTCCACCTTTAGGTAAGGTGAATGCATCAGTTTCATCATGACAATAAGGACAAGCTAGTCGTCCATGAGTACTCCAGCCAGATAACATCGAATATGCTGGGAAATCGCTTATTGTCCACATCAAAGCAGCTCTCATCTGAAAATTTTGCTTATTTGACACATCATATGTCCAAACTCCATCATCCCACAACTGCTTCAATTCTTCGATTAAAGGTTGTAAATACACATCTAACTTGTCCTTAGGGTTATTTGGGCCTGGAACAATCACCGTAAGGAACATGTACTCCTCCTTCATACATAACCACGGAGGCAGATTATATGGGGTGACTATTACTGGCCACGAGGAGTATTGTTGTCCTGATTGTCCAAAAGGCTGAAATCCGTCTGTGCATAGTCTGAGTCTTACATTTCTACTCTCATATGCAAAAGATAAATGAGTCTAATTGAAATGCTTCCATGCTTCACTATCTGAACAATGGCGCATAATGCCTTCTTCCTCATCATGGTTGGCATGCCATGTCATGTACTTTGCTGTGGATTCTGAGGCATATAATCTCTAAAGTCTAGGAGTTAGAGGAAAGTAATACATCTTCTTATATGCGACATTTGTCTTTCGTTTCACAGAACCCCGTCTAGGTGCCTTAAACCTGGGTTGACCACAGAACTTGCAACTGAGCATATCAGAATCACTCTTCCAATATATCATGCAACCTTTACTACAATAGTCAATTTTCTCCACTGGAACTCCTAGACCTTTGACTAACTTCTTAGTGCAATAGAAATTATCAACCATCATGTTATCTACTGGTAAGATCTCTTTGATAAATGATAACATATCGTCATAACACCTTTCAGATAAGTGGTGTTCTGCCTTCATGTTCAATAACCGAGCCACAGCAGATAACTTTGAGTGTTTCTCACATCCTGGCCACAACTCTTCATTAGCAGCACTGAGCATATCATATAAATTTTAAGCTGATGGATTAGGAGCTTCTTCTGTAGCATCCCAATTAAAGTCTGGACCAGCCGCATCCATAACTAATTTATTAAATGCATCTGACGAATTTGGTTGACTGACTGATTCACCTATACCAAAATTAAAGTTTATCTTATTAGATGTCCCAACATTTTCTTCTTCACCATGCAATTTCCATACATAGTAATCTGAAACAAATCCATGTCGCAAAAGATGTAGCTTCACAACTTCCACATCTTCATAACTACGGTTCTGACACCTAGTCCTTTTGCACGGACACTTCATCTGCATTCCTTGCTTATATCTAACTTGGCAATAGACAAACTTAATAAACTGATCTACCCCTTCCACAAAATCAGGATTTAAATACCCATCAATTGTTCTAACATACATCCATTGTCGATTTGAAGTCATCTTGCACTCCTGTAGGTATAGAATATTAAGAACGTGAAATATCAACTTATTATAATCCACTAGCAAAACAAAATTCACCATAAAGTTTGTAGCTCTAAACATAAATCCTCACACTTAACTTAAATCTGTTATTAATCCTTATATCTCCTTTCTTAAAAGGTATGAACCTAACCATTCAGAAAACCATTCGTATGCAATCAATTAATGGCACATGATATTAATCATAAAGCTATCGAAATTTCGACAGCATGTCCCTACAGTTCTCGAAGTGCACTAGTTGAAATATGCACAAATAAAATATTTATGCCTACCTCACTGTGCAACCGAGAACGTATAGGTTATACTGTTTAAATTTCAATGACAACTTTATGATTAAATATGTTACCTAATTGAAAAGAATGATATTTTCCAAACTGTCCATATTGGACAATTCAGTGACATCTCACTATCACAGTGAGAATGACACTAAACGGTTATCTAAGGTTTACTAAACTATATAATTTTCATAGATCTGGAGAAAATTTGATAGCATCTTCCATATATATATATATATATGATGTTCCATATTATAACATACAATAAAATCTGTAGTATTCTATCGGACATGCCAGAACCACTGCCAAGACACAGCAAAAAATAAGAAGCAGCAGAAGAAACCATAAAGCCAGAACAGAATAGCAGAAGAAGCAGTACTTGATGAATATATATATATATATATATATATATATATATATATATATATATATATATATATATATATATATATATATATATATATATATATATATATATATATATATATATATATATATATATATATATATATATATATATATATATATATACACTTTTGATTAAAGAATAAACTTCAGATGATGAAACAAAAATTTTATCAAAGTTTAAACACTAATTTTATAATTATCTTTTGCAGAAATTCTTACATAATGCAATTTTCTTTTAAACTATGACTTGAATAGAATTTTAGATAATTATATTATCAATTCATTTCCATTTTTAGTGGATTTGGATGGAATTTTGAGCCTCGAGAAAAAAATTACCATCCCAATTTGCAGGCATCATTAGTTTTCTAGTGCAAGAATAGACTAAGGTATCATTTGATATCATGTAACATTGTAACTTGTTAGAAAGTAGTTAGATTTCTCATAAGGTTATTTCTAAGCTGCTTAGTTTGCATAATAACTATGTTGTTGACTGCTAACTGTCCTTAAAAAAAAAAAAGAAGGGCGAATGATAACAATTCTGACCATATAATTGCCATGGTTGAGAGGACTATGGAGTAAACATATTTATTATTACCTTAAATTAATTTATGTTTCTTGCTAGAAAACTTTCCTTCTAATTAATTTTTTAACTGTTGTATTAGTATTTTTTTTTTCAGTTTTATAGATAAATTAAATATGAAATTAATGGTATTAAAATTTAACCCTTTTTGACAATGAATGAAGTGATGGATAGTATAGTCAAAAGGAAATTCATTAATATGAAGTTACTTTCCCACTATAAATTATTGATAAATAGTCTTTTCTTTCAGCCTTTTTATGAGAAAGTAACATACCCCTTATTGAATTCCTAAGAATACATTAGATTCTTTGTCTTGTTCAAATTCAAATACTATGTGCCAAGCCATCTTGAATAGGACCATCACCTAGGAAGGAAGGACCTTAACTCAATGCAATAAACATGAATGCCAAATAACATGATGTCAATAAATTCCCTTTTTTCAAATATGGATACCCTTTTTTTTTAATTTATTCCATTGGTTTTCAACCAAATAGTCTTGTTTTCTTGCATAATATAAAATAATTAGCTTTTATATGATGACTTCTTAAGCTTATGAAAAAACATAAAAATTTTATTAAAATGAAATAATAAGGGGTAATATATCATTTGATTTCTATGGATAATAATGTTATATTTTCATGAAAATCAAAGGAGAATTGACTATTATTCATCCAACCACAAGATTTCTTCTTTATTTTTGACATAAAATCAATTTTTTAAAAAAAATAATGCTAAATTGAGTCTTAATAGACATTAAATTATAAATTTATGAGTTTAACTTTCAATTGAGTTTAATTAAATCAAATTACTAAAAACACTTAGAAGTTAAGTCAGAAAACCAATAAGCAATGTATCTAAACAACACCTAATAGGAAAAAAAAAAAGAAAAGAAAAGTACATTTTGGCCAAACCACCAAAAATTAATGCATGTAGAGAGTTTTACATTGATTTGTTTTGGTTCAACAGCTAAAGCCAAGATTTGGGCAACTTGTTGTATATCTTGTTATTTTTTTTTTCTTCTTTCACTAATTTTTGTCAGGTTAGTACATCCTTATGATTGTATTTAACAAATACAGGTTCATCGTTTGATGTGCTTAGAACTTGACAGCTTCATTGTTAGAATATCACAGATATTTTCAGCTATTGAATCTGCCCGGCCACAATGCAGCACAGGGTTGCAAGCATTATGTGCGTTGTATGTTGCTATGATAAAGCAAGGCTACTCATCCAGCACTGCTCTGAGTGCAGTAGACCCTACTTGGTACCGGAAACCATTTTTTTATTTGATTTATTAGAATTAAGTTAAAACATAAAGAATTGGTGCATCAGAAACAATTTTTATATCTATTACTTGAGTTATCAAATTACACTTACATGATTTTTTTTGTTCTAATATCTAAATGTAATATTTTTAGGCTTTTGAGGCAGATAGGATACTCTTGAGATGCGAAAACATAAGAAATGCTTTGGATTTATGCTTGGACCAAATTCAAAATATGGTTCCAACATTTCTGGCTGCCAAAGTTTGTTATTTTTCAATTCCCTTTCTGGTATTTATTGTTTTGGTAAACCAAAATATGAAGTGTTATATAAAGCTACTGATACATTTAGATTTCTATTGTTTCTGTTATCTTTTCATAATTTTATTCCTTTGTATTTTGTATGATCATTTCTTCTGCAACATCCAATTACTGGGCTAGGTCTTTTAATAGAGAATTCAAAAGAAAATTTTTAAATATGTTCTAAATTATGGTACCAAACTGTATCTCAAGCTAAAATCAATAAACACCAATGCAAATCAAAACCCAGACTCAAACACAAATCAAGACTACCATTAATCCTTGAAGGGTAAATGTATATTACATAATCAGAACCATGAAAATTAAAACCATTCCCATATATATACAAACCCGGAGGAAGAGCAACATAGCAGCCAGCATATTCAATCAAAATCCTCAAAATCTCACTACCAAATCCATTAATCAGATTTAAATGATAATCGATTCAAATTTAACAACCAACAAAATCAATTACCCAAATCACTGCCAAATCGGACAAAAAAAAATCCATATTCTCACAATACCCATAAGGTAATTCAACCAAAATCCCAAAACTGTAATACCCAATTCATATTATTAACATGGATTTTCCTATAAAATGATAGAAATTATAAGCAAATAATATGAGGAAAAGAGGTCATACAGGTTCAGCCGGCAATGTACAGGAGCTTCACCCACCACCAGAAGCGAAAGAGATGAGCAAATCGCAGGGGGACCAGCAGTTCACCAAATCCCACCGACCAGCGACCATACAACGCACCAAAACCTCTTCTAACCAAGCAATCGGTGAAAATGAAGTTCAGCCGACGATGAGCAGGGTTCTCAAACCACCAGAAGCTACAGAGGAGACACACCACGAATTCAGTGGAGGACAGCAACCACACAACCCACAACACCTCCTTCAACGAAAGCCCACTGCCGAGATTTCAAAGAAATTAGTGAAATTGGAAGAGAAAAGTGAATTGGGTTTTTGTATTTGGAAAACCTTAACTAAAACAGCTCAAGTGGTGATAAACGGGAAAGGGAAAAACAAAAGAAAATCTTCACGTGCAGAAACTTAAAATAAAAAAAAAAGAATTAAAAACAGCGACGGATTTCCGTCGCTATTTTTATGAATTCTGTCGGTAAAATAAAATGGGAAATTAATTTTAAATTTTAGCTTCCAAAATAGCGACAGAAAAATTCGTCGCTAATTCTGTCTCTAAATTGACGCAAATCTGTCGCTAACAAGTGGCGCCAATTTTTCGCGCCCCTTTTTAGCGACAGAAATCTATTGTTGCTGATCCGTCGCTAATTTGTCGCTAATATGTTTGTATTCTGTCGCTGTATTATTAAAATTTACTAATTCTATTATTTATAAAGGTTGTCGCTAGTTATCGGTAATCTGTCGCAAAATAGCGACGGAATAAATTTCGTCGCTTTCCGTCGTTAAAATCTGTCGCTATTTCGCGATTTTCTTGTAGTGTTACTTTAAGGTTAAGCACGAAAATTAAAAATTTCGAATTGAACCAAATAACTAGATCAAAAATATCTAGAATTGGAATGAACCGTTGACTTTTTGAGTTTCATCAAATCAAATTGGACTGAGTAAAATATTTTGGTACGATTATAGAGATTAACGTATATCCGGACTAAGAATTGGATCGAATTGACGAATTGATCCAAACTGTACCGAATTGAATTGGATCGAAATAACTGAAATTTTTTAATTTTTTATTTATAATATATAAATAATGTTAATTGAATAATATAATGATAACACAAAAATTATAAGATTATATATATCATTATAACAGTTATCAAATTATATTAAGATTATATGAAAATAAAATTTAAATGAATTATAAATCTATAATTAAAAATTTATATACCTTAACTCAATGGAATATAATTATTAATATTTATATAATTTACTTAAATATTATATTCATTAAAATTATATCAATGAAAAATTAGTAATATAATATGGATTAAGTTTTAATAATACTAAAATATAATCACATATTACAATTAAAAATTTTAAATTCACTACTTATATGTTTTAGAATAAAAATTTTTAATATATATTATGACTAATCAATAAGTGATAATAAGAAAATATGATGTACTAATAAAGTTTATGTGATATTAATAAAGTTTTTGATTAATTAATTTTTATTGGTATATCTAATATTATAATATTCAAAAATATTTTTTTATTAATTAACATTTATGTGATAGGTTATCAATAAAAAAGTACTTGTAATAGATAATTAATAGTTTGTATAAAAAGTTAGAAATTAATTTTAAGAAATCATGTGTTAACTTTAAGTATTATATACAATTATATCGCAAAAACTATTAATATATAATTTTGATATATAATTATATATATTAACATAATGTATTAATTTATTAATATAATCATTTAATAATATATTATAATTATTAATATAATACATTAATTTATTAAACCCAAATTTTATAAAAAATAAAACTTAAAACTGTATGGTTAGTTATAAAAAATTAATTATTAAATACATTTTCTCCGAATCTGCATTTTGGATTCGATTGAACTGGACTGAAACCAAAATATTTGATCTCCGAATTGTATTATTCCGAAAATTTCGGAATAATACAATACGAAAATTTTTTATTTCGGTTCTGGTTTTGGATCCGTAAAAATTAAAATCCTCGAAATTCAATCTAATTCCAAAGATTTTCAAATTTCGAATTAGACTGAACCCTACTTAACCCTAACTTACCTTGTTATAAGGTAGGGTGAGTGGTAATGAAATGAGGCAGGTTGTGGATATCTATTTTTATTTTTTCTTTTTATTTTTTTAGTTATTTAATTAATTTTTCACATATGTATATATTCATTTATATATCTTTTTTTTTTATATATACATATAATATAATTTATCTTTTACATAAAAATAAGCTATAAATTTATATATATATATATATATATATATATATATATATATATATATATATATATATATATATATATATATATATAATTGCATGGGTTTGGTCTTTACCTGAACCTGACCCAACTCAATCTAGATTTAAAATTTAAAATCCATCCTGCATTATTTAGTAATAGTAGAGAGGTGGGGTGGGTATCTAGCAGGACATATTAAATTGCCATTTCTACTCATTATACGTATATATTTTTTGTTTCGATAAATTTGGCTATAATTAGGACTCAAACTCAAGATTTGAGCATGTTAGAGACCACTGCAATATTACTACACTAAAAGCTTTTTTTTTTTTTTTTTTTTTTTTTTTTGCGTAAGCATAGAATTATAAATAAAATAATCTTGAGTTTGGGTTTGGGTCGTCTTTCTATTTATTATTATGATATGAATTTTTACTAATTAAGTGAATTATGAAAATGAAAGATTACGCCAACTACATAATTTGGTCGCCCATAATCTTTGATAATCAAAATTGATTAAAGAATTCATAGATAACGGGGAGTCATTAGCAGGACCATCAAGAAGAAGTCCAAAACAGGGGCAGCAGAGAAAAGGCAGCATAACTGAGCAGAACCACACCTTAGAAGGAAATAGAAGACAATGACTCCAATGAAGATAAAACTGAGCAGAGCCACATTTTATACATTATCCTTATTCCTATCAAGGAAAATTAGAACTATTTACATATTTTTGGAATTGATCAACCACAAAGTTTTTTGACTTTTCTGGCTTTGTTGAAAAGGAAAAAGCAATGCAATAAATTCACAAGGGACATCCCAGCAAGCAATAAATCCTTTTTATCCATTAGTTTAGTAGTTTATGGTCAAACGTCTATCTCATAGTGCAAGACGTCAAGGTTCGGATATGGACAACCTCAATCCCCTTAAATGAATTTCTAATGTACCAAAAGAAATTTATATCGAAATTTTGGATACAACTCACATAACTCATCACTAGGCAATTCTGCTAGTACTAAAAGCTAATTGTGATAGAATAATAAAATTACCTATACTTATACATTCACATGGTATATCAGAACCTGAGAAGGCTTATATATAATAATAATAATAATAATATACCACATCCTTTTTAGATGGATTTTTTAAAGGCTTTATATTGTTTTACCTTTTTACTAATGTCAAACGGTCTAACAAGAGTTATGCTATTATGCAACGCATGCACACAATGTGTATAGTGCATTTTAGATGCACTTGGCACTTGATCGTGTGGCATGTGTATTGTAGTAAAATTGATTTTTTTTTGATATTTTATTTAATTTTAAATTCGATTTCTTATCTTATTGGATTAGTCAAATATTTAAAAAATATTTTCTAATCTAATCTTATCATATATGTTAGTTTAACATATTTGATTCAATCTCTATCTTAAATTCAATTTCTTATCTAATTGGATTAGGCAAATATTTGATAAATATTTTTATTATCATATATGTTAACTTAACACATTTGCTTCAATCTCTATCTCTTATATTTTCCTATACGTATAGATCATTTGATGAGGTTTTCTGTAGGACCAAAACTATTATATTTTAGTACTGAAATTAACACATAGTTGCCTAATACTTATATCACCTATTGCAAGATATTATCAATAGTTTCATTGTATCCTAAAGGATTTGTTATATTCATTGCAATTTAGAGAGCAAATAAATCTTTAGAAAAATGGCAGGAAGATACATGCCTTGAAGCCTTTTTAATCTTTCTATTTAGTTAATTCTCCCTAACAATCTAAAGGTTTATTTCTGTTACTACAACAACGACTTCATTGAGGGAACTAACAACTAACATCATCAAGTTGGAGCAATTTGATGGTGAGAGTTTTCTGAAGTGGCAGAAACGTGTTCACTTCCTGCTGGTATCAATTCAAGTAGTGTATGCACTGAACACTCGAAGGCCAGTGGAGGAAGAAAATAAATCTTTGGCTCAAATAAGGAAGAGGTAGAAATGGGACACTGATGACGAACTATGCAGAGGTCATATCCTTAACACCATGTGCAACTCGCTATTTGACATTTATCATCTAGTCATAACAACAAAGCAACTATCGAACAAACTAAAGGCAAGGTATATGCAAGAAGACGCAACCAGTAAGAAATTCTTGGTTTTCATATTTATTAATTATAAAGTGGATGATAATATACTTGTGATGGAATAATGTGCTAAACTAGAAAGAATTCTTAATCATTTTACATAGCACCAAATGCACATGGATCTTGTATTATAGTTTCTTCTATTATTGATAAACTGCCCCCTTCCTAAAAAGATTTTAATAGAACTCTTAAACATGAAAAAGAAATTAACTCTTGATAAATTGGCTCACAAAATTTGTATGGAAGCTGAATTACGCATGTAGGAAAATAGCAAGAAATATGAAAATTATGTTTCCAAACTGCATATGGTAGAGGAAGGGAAACCCTATGTTGGGAATTTTCCACAAGTATATGGAGTCCATAAGTAATATAGAGTGAATAGAGTATCATTCCCATGAGGACTATATTCATCGACCTATGTACTATTCTTTTTCTTTGTTTAAAGCTTAACAAATTGATCCTGATTCTTAAACTAAACAAAACAACTAAATTTAATGAAAGAACTGGTAGAGAAACAATGAGATGTAATAGTCAGGAATTAATATCTATCCACACTCAGTCAATCAATTACCTTAACATCTAAGTAGTGTATGATCCAGGTTATCCTATAACATTGACTAGATTCTCTCAATATCTAATCAACTAAACCAAAATTTAAGTTCTCTCAAAATAGTTCAACCAATTCTCATTGCACTAAACTATTTGTTGAATGCTTAGATTTAGCTTCAAGTAAACCCTAAGGATATTTAATTACTAACTATAATCTCTTATTAATTAGTAATCAAACAAGTATTTGTAATTCTATTGTATTATCATCTCTTAATACATAACACAACACAAATCACAACTTTATTGGCCAAACAAAGTTAAGCATTAAGCATAACAAATACCACATATCACAAGGAATTAGATATATAGACAATTGAAAGAAATTGTGTTTCAAAATATTAATACCTAACTAAAGAATTAGTTAACCATATTTGCAATGAAAACCAAGTACCAAGAAAAAAATAGATTCATAAACACAAGTTCGAAGGAAATAAGAAAATTGGATTTCTCAATCTTTAATCCTAAGCCTTCAATCTTGATCTTCTTTTATTCAATCTCTCTCTAAGTCTTTCTCTCTCGTTCTCTTCTTCTTTTTTTTTTTTAAATCTTCTCTACACTCCTATTTATATCCCCACGCCGCTTCCTTGTTCAATTAGGTTTAGAAAAAAATTCGACTTTTGGAGCAAAAAATGGAATTGACAATAAAACCACCTGTTGCGCCCGCAAAGGCCTTCAACTTCTAATTCCACGGCTTTTCTTGATCGCCCTGGTTCCACACTAGTCTCCTTTCATTCCTCCATCTTACTTTGCTTCTTTTAGGCTCTTTTAACCCTACAAAACCTTAAAAACCTTTCTCAAATGCAATACACAAAATATGAATAAAATTAAATCAAAATACATCCTAAACACATGCAATTTCTCAGGAAAACCACGTACCCACATTAATTCTATATGCACACATCACCCTAAAAGCCCTCAAACAAGTTTGGAAACAAAAGGCCATACCAAGGGTATGCATAATAGAGAAATAAGCAAAAAAAGAAATGTAGATGTTTCTTCTATGGCAAAGAAGGGGATTATAAAAATGAATGTCAATACTTTAAGAAGAGGAATGAGAAGAAGGAAAAGACAGTAACCTCTTCTAATGCAACAATAGGAAATGACAATTTGATTGCAATTATTTTTGAAGTAACCTTCTTAAAGATGAAATGGCCTAGTGGATTGACTCTGGAGCTACTTATCATGTTTGCAAGAACAAGAGCTTCTTCAAGACCATGGAACTAGTAGCTAAAGGTACTATTCTCTTCATGAAAATGCATCAAATGTCCTTGTTAAGGGAATTAGAACTATGGAGCTAAAGTTCAACTTTGGGAAAGTTTTAATACTGACAAATGTGTATTATATACCAGAAGTGAGGAAAAATCATTTTTAGGTAGCTTGTTGAATAAATATGGTTTTAGGCTTGTATTTAAGGCAGACAAATTTTTTTATACAAAGAGGAATGTTTGTGGGAAAGGGTTATCTATCAAATGGCATATTTAAATTGAATGTAATTGCTATATCAATAAAAATATTGTATATGTTTCTGCTTATATTATGGATTCTTCATATTTTTTATAGCATAACATACTTAAACATGTTAATTTTAAGAGATTAATGACATGGTAAAACTAGATTTGTTACCTTATTTGATAAAAATGAAAAAGAAGTAAAATGCACAACCTATATGTTAAGTAAAATAACTAGAAAACCATTTCCTAAAGTTGAGAGAACCTCAAAATTGCTAGAATTAATTCACAATGATGACATGGAACTCCAATAATAGGCAATAAGAAATATTTTGTGACATTTATAGATGACTTTAGTAGGTTTTGTTATGTTTATTTGCTACATTCCAAAGATGAAGTTATGAAATATTTTAATGTGTATAAAATTGAGATTGAATTGCATTATGAGCCTTTGCCAAGAAATTAAGTTTAGATGGGGGGAGAGTACTTTGATCCCAAGTACTTTAAAACCACTGGTATTGTATATGAAGTTACAGCCTCCTATACACCACAAAGAATGGTGTTGCATAATGCAAAAATTCTAATCGAAATGATTAATGCAATGTTGTCAACTTCAGGCCTTAACCAAGGTTGCTGAGAGAAGCAATGCTAACACTCTAAACTCTCAAATAATTCAAGTTAGACTTTCTTTTGTTCCAAAATTCAAACAGAGTTGTAAAGCAATGTTAAAATACCTAAACCCCAAAAAAGGAAATTGAGTGAAAGGGGAGTTGAGTGAATTTTCTTAAGATATGTACAAAACAGTAAAGCATTTAGGTTTATGTTAATTGAGCCTAATGATTCAATTTTACTTAACACTTTCATTGAGTCTAGGGATGCTATTTTTGAATAAAATATATTCAATACTGTTTCAAGAACCATTCTAGAAAATGGAAATGGTTTAGACCTTAACAAAGGGAAAGAAATCGCTAAAAGTGATAATGAAGAAGTCATTGAATTTTAAAGAAGCAAAAGAGCTCGAAAAGCTAAAGATTTTGGGACTGATTTATTTATATTTCTAGTGGAAGGAATAATAGAATCAACAATTAATCAAATTTATTTTTTCTATGTTAATCAAATTTCTTTTTGCTATAATACAGAAGCAAACCCTCAAACATTTGAGGAGGCAATGAACTCTCATGATGCTGCTTTCTAGAATGAAGCAAAAAATGATGAAATGGATCTTCCATTACGAGAAATAATACATGGAAATTGGTAGACCTTCCACCAGGTTGCAAGCCAATTGGCTGTAAGTGGATTTTCAAAACTACAAGGAAAGTTGATAGATCCTTGGATAAAAAGAAAATGAGATTGATTACACAAGGTTTCACAAAAATATGGTATTGATTATTTTAATACCTATGCACCAGTAGCTAGAATTGCTATAATTAGAGTGCTAATAGCACTTGCAATCATTCATTAAATGGATGTAAAGACAATATTCTTGAATGGTGAACTTGATGAAGTATATATGAAACAACCCGAAGGATTTGTTATGCCTGGTCAAGAATGCAAAATGTGTAGATTTGTTAAATCCTTACATGGATTAAAATAAGCACCTAATGGCACCAAAAGTTTGACTAGGTTATGCTTGCTAATGGATTCAAAATTAATGAATATGATAAGTGTGTATATAGCAAGTTCAATAATGATAACAAAGGAGACATAATATGTTTATATATGGATGACATGTTAATCTTTGGAACAGATCTTGGAGAAGTTCAAGTTACTAAAGATTTTTCATCAAGCAATTTCGCTGTGAAAGACATAAGTGAGGTAGATGTTGTTCTCAAAATTCAGATAGTAAGAGATGGAGAAAGTATATCACTTTCATTGTCTCACTAGAAAATACTCAAGAAGTTTAATCAATAGATTGCACTATTGCCTCTACCCTACTTGATCCAAGCATGAAGCTATCCAAAAATGATGAAAGCTCAGTTTCACAACTTGAGTGTGCCAAGTTGACAGGATGTCTAATGTATGCAATGACATGCACTAGACCAGACATAGCTTTTGCAATTGAAAAGTTAAATAGGTACACAAGTAATCCAAGTAATGTGAATTGGTATGCAATTAAAAGAGTTCTAAAGTACCTTAACAAAACTATGAATTATAGCTTAAGCTTTAGAAGATATCCTTCAGTAATGTAAGGATATTCCTATTCAAGTTGGATTACTGACAGAGAATATCATAACTCTATTAGTAGATGGATCTTTATGCTTGGTAGAGGTGTTGTGTCTTAGGTTTCCAAGAAACAAACTTTCATAGCTAATTCTACAATGATTGCAGAGTTTATAGCATTGGCTTCAACTACTAAAGAAGTTGAATGGTTTCAAAACTTGTTACATGAAATATCATTATGGCTAAAACTGGTTGCATCTATCTCTATCCACTGTGATAGTGAGGCTACATTAGTAAGAGCCCATAGTCAAGTCTATAATGGAAAATCTAAACATATTGGACAAAGGCACGGTCAAGTGAAAGACTTTATCTTAAGTAGAGTAATTACAATTGTTTTTGTAAGGTCAGCTCAAAATTTGGTAGATCCTCTAGCTAAAGGATTGCTAAGAGACTTGGTGAACAAAAATCAAAGGGGATGGGTCTCAAAGCCACACATATAAATCACCAATGATGGAAACTCAACTTAGCGCTTGATACAACATTAAATCTTGAGTTCAATGAATTCAAATACATTGTTAGTATGATTTCAAGCACATAAATAATTTATGTCATCCCAACGTCAATTAGTGCCTAGTACTTATATTATTAAACAATGTGAAGTTGAGAATTTTACTCTTAATAGTCCAACTGACAATGTTATGGTGAAGTGCTATAATACGGGGGCATTATAAAATTCTACCTATATGAATGTGAAGTTTAGCCGTTTTAATAAGTTCAAAGGCTTGGCTCACAAACATTCATGAATAGATACAAGGACATAAGGCCAATGTTAAATGTCTCATTATGTTGTGCAACTAAAGTGGAAGATTATATGTGTACAAAGTTTTGTTCTTCTTATTAAATAGAATACATGGTTCAAAACTTATTCTATATGTGGTTCAAAACTTAGTCTACCATTATATTATGATGCATTACAATGAACTTTCACTATGTAGTGGTTCAAATCGCAAGATACCATTATTTATGCATACAAGGCTCACTACTGATGTTTGATATGTATTTTTTACATGTTTTATAAATGGAGGAGATTGTTGGGCATTTCCAAAATGTCACTTATCCCACATCATTTTTGGATGAGTTTTCTTAAAGGCTTTATATTACTTTACCTTTCTATCAGTGTCAAAAATAGAGTTATGCTACTACACAAAACATGCGCAACAAGCATTCTTGGTGCTTTTATAAGTGTACTTGGCACTTGGACATGTGGCATATGCAGTGCAGTAAAATTGATTTACTTTTTATTTGTTTATGATACTTTATTTGATTTTAAATTCAATTTTCTATCTGGTTAGATTAAGAAAATATTTAATAAATTTTTTCTAATCTAATTTTATTGTATCTGTTAACTTAACATATTTAATTCAATTTCTATCTCTCATATTTTCCTATATGTACATATCATTTGGTAAGGTTCTCTACAGGATCAAAACCATTGTATTTTAGTATTGAAATTAACACATAGCTGCCTAGTATTGATATCACCTATTGCAAGGTGCTATACTGCTATCAATAGTTACTAAAGGGTTTATTGTACTCATTGCAATTTAAAGAGAATATAAACCTTTAGGAAAATGGCAAAAAGATACAAGCCTTGAAGCCTTTTTAATCTCTCTATTTAATTAATTTTCTCTAACATGTTGCAATAATCTCACACGGTTTCAACCAATGAAGCATAATAATTCCCTGCAAAGAATAATAAGAAGAAATTTTTTAAGTAAACTAAATCTACAATTGTCAACTATGACAACATATCACTAAGTAGATTCTTCTCTTTGGAAACCACTCAAGTACGTGTTCTTATCACAAGAAAATTGAAAAATATTTGCACATTCAAGAATTATTCAACTATTTTTGCTTTTAGTTGGATAATATTAACATTGTCTAAAAACAATTGTAGACAATTGTGAGATTACGAGTTTAAACTTTCAAAGTCAAATTTATTAAAAAAATTCAAAGAAAAAAAATTAATTATTACATAAATTAATTCTTGCTATGCTATATAATTAATAACTCTGGCTTATTATATATATATTTTTTTACTTTTTTTTTCGCCAATGATATATATATTTTACTTCAAGCTATATAATTAATAAATTGGCTTATTATATATATATTTTACTTAAACTAGTGATGGAGAAGAATTATTTTAAATGACAGTCGTCTTCTCTTCTTCTCTCTTAAATTTCTTTTTTCCTTTGGATCTTAATTTGTAGTAGGCTACCATATAAAAGTGTTGGCCGTAGTCACATAATTTCACTTTTCTTTCTTAATAAATACAAATATGCTTTTTTTCAGATTTTGAACATTTCTTTAGTATTTTTTTATTTAATTTTGTTTAATTTTCTATTTTTTATTATTATTTATATGCGATATTAATGACGAAGAATTCAATCAGGATGATAAATAAAATATTTGTAATTATTTTGCAATCAAATTCATCTTAAAGGTATAAAAATTGAATTGTGGTGTGATATAGTTGGGTTATGATTTGATATAGCTACCAATGTGAAGCATGCATACAGCCAGTATGCCTACGTGCATGATCTCAAGCTGCATTCAAAAATATAGTTTATATTTGTAAAATTTTATATTTTATTAGCAATCAACCATATAATTTATTTTTTATGAACAAAAAATATCTCTTTCGATAAAATAAATAAAGTGAAATTATTTATTATTTATTAGCAATATTTTTTCGAGAGGATGAAAAAGTGGATGATGTAAATTTTATAAATAATATTGTCTAAATACAAAATAAAAAAAAATATATTTAGTCAATATTTTTTATAAAATTTACATTTTTTTCATCCATTCAAATAAATATAATGTAAGCGTTAGGTTTAGACCTCACTATCATCACATCCCTCCCTAATAGTCAAATTAAAAAATAAATCATTAATTATTCTTAAAGAAAAAAGTACAATTCGTGAAGGGGACAAATTCAAATATTTTGAAAAGTAATAATTATATCCAAATTTTTAGAACAAATTATTTTAATTTTAATTTCAAAAATTAGTTATAATTGTACTAATTTAAACAAAATTGCAAAATGAAAGAAAGCCGATTATACTCGGTGATGGAGCTAGGAACTAAACTTAGGGAGTTCAATAGCCAACTCATATAACAATTGGTTTTAATAGTTTTGTAGATCAGTTTTCTCGATTATTTTGAATTGTCATAGCTGCACATGACTTATATTATAAATATTTTTTTAGTTAGTTAATTGCAGAGGCATTGTGTTTAATTATAAGTAACTGCTTTTTTTTAGCCAAAATAATTTTTTTATGTTGGTTAAAATAATGTTAACTAGTAATAGATAAAATAATAATAATAATAATAATAATAAAAGAAGTTACAAACCTAAAAACTAGGTACCTAAAAATATGGTGCATCAATTGTTAAAAAGGAGAAAAGCTAATTAAAAAATTAGCTAAAATACATAGGTGCAGGATTCTATAAATTGAGCACTCCTTAGGTGTTCAAATCATTCCATTCCAAAATAATTAAAAAGAGAGAAAAACAAATGAGAGGTTTAGAGAGAAAATCTTAACAATTTTGGGTTGTGAGTTTGTAAAAGAATTTATACATTTTGCCTTTAGTAAAAGATTTGCAGTAACTCCAGAGATATAAGCATAATTGGCCGAATTCAATTATCAATTTTGTTTGTGTTATTATTTCGTATTTATTTTACTTTCTCATAAATCTAATTATAGGAAAATTTGCGTAATTTTCTCAACATTTTACCTAATGAAACAACAAACACTTGCAATTAACTAACTAAAAAAAATAGCTTATAGCAGCAATTATTAAAAAATATAAACATTTTTGTATTGAAAAAAAATAGAAATTTAAAAAAAAAAAATCCTTAAACCCCGACTTTGAACTAAAAAAATAGCTTATAGCAGCAATTATCAAGAAATAGAACCCCAAGTTTTATGCAGGGACCTCTAGTAGCAATTATTAAAAAATATAAAAAACTTTCTGTGTTGGAAAAAAAAATAGAAATTTAAAAAAAAAAAAACCCTTGAACCGTTCGAACTAAAAAATAATAGCTTATAGCAGCAATTATTAAAAAATAGAACCACAGGCTTGATGCAGAGACCTCTAGCAGCAATTATTAAAAAATATAAAAAATTTCTGTGTTGAAAAAATAGAAAATTTAAAAAAAAAAAAAAATCTTAAACCCTGGTTTCGAACTAAAAAAAATAGCTTATAGCATCAATTATTAGAAAATAGAACCCCATGGACGAACCAAGGGCCTCAGTATATGAGAGAAGCTTCATAGCCAACCATGCCACCTTATCATTTGTATATTTTTTACTACATATTAAGTACAAAAACAAAAAATTTGAGGGGAATCAATGCGGCCTTAGCCCCAACGTGAGTCCGTCCCTAATTATACCTAGATATCGTTTAATATACTTTTTGGCAAGTATAGTTTTAAAGAAATATTTTTCGGAAAAGTTATTTCTTATAAAGTAAATTTTATGGGAAGTAATTGTGTGTTTGGTATGTATATAATTTTTTGGAAAGTAAATTTTTTTTATTTGACTTAATAATAAAAAAAATAGTATTTTACCATATTTATTCAATCATATTTAATAGATGATATATATGTTAAATGAGAGAATATTTCAGCAAGAATTATATCAAAACGTTTTTATTGATCTGTAGTTTATGAATTTACAAAGGTATTTGTAGCTATTAATACATGATTAATGGCACAATTTATGGCATGATTTGTGGGTTATACATGTGAGGTAGAGCTGAAAATTTGACATTATACAGACAGCCTACAGATAACCTATACCTAACATTGACTTTCAAATATTGACATTAACACCCCCCCTCAAACTCAAGGTGGTACAGTGGATACCAGCTTGAGTTTGTTTATAAGATCCTGAAATCGAGTTGGAAGATGTGTTTTGGTGAAGATATCTTCTGTTTGATGAACTGATGGGACTGATTGTAAAATAAAGGTACCTTGAAGAATATGATGACGAATAAAATGACAATCAATCTCAATATGTTTTGTTCGCGCATGAAATACGTCATTATGAGAGATCTGGATGGCACTGCGATTGTCACAATGAAGTATAGTGGCAGAGTGATGGTGGATACCCATATCAGAGAGTAACCATCTCAACCAAAGTAATTCTTATGTAGCGTCAGCAAGAGCATAATATTCAGATTCAGTGCTGGAGCGAGCAACGACAGTTTGTTTCTTGCTTTTCCAAGAGATAAGAGAATCTCCCAAAAAGAAACAATAACCAGTGGTTGACCGACGATCAGTTGGATCACCAGCCCAGTCAACATCCGAGTAGCCAGATAACACCAAGGGAGTTGTGGCATTAAAATGTAATCCATGAAAAATAGTTCCTTTGATATAACGAAGGATCCGAAGGATGGCAGCAAAATGAGACGTTCGAGGACAAACATGAATTGGCTTACCAGATGAATAGCATATGATATATCTGGTCTAGTAACAGTGAGATAAACAAGACTTCCAACTAGTTGATGGTACAAAGTAGAATCATCAAAAGGAGTGCCATCCAAAGGAGTAAGTTTACAATTGAGTTCCAAAAGAGTTGAAACAGTTTTGCTGTCAGTAAGACCTGCTCTGGAAAGTAGATCAGATGCATATTTTGTTTGAGACAAATAGTAGCCTTGAGAATTATGAGAAACCTCAAGACCCAAAAAATAGCTGAGAGTGCCAAGATCCTTCATTTCAAAATGCTGGCTGAGATAAGTTTGAACTTCAGAAATACCAGATTTGTCACTACCTGTAATGATCATATCATCAACATAAAGCAACAACAGTATAATTCCATGACCAGTGTGGCGAACAAATAATGCTGAATCATAATTGCTGGAGGCAAAACCAAATTGAGTAATAGTTGAACTAAATTTGGCAAACCATGCTCGAGGAGCTTGCTTAAGTCCATACAGACCTTTACGAAGCTTACAGACTTTATGAGAAGAGTGATATCTAGGAGGCGGTTTCATGTAAACTTCTTCAGATAAGTCACCATTTAGAAAAGCAATTTTAACATCCATCTGAAAAAGTTTTCATTTACGAACTGCAGCAATGGCTAATAGACTACGAACAGATGTCAATCGGGCAACTGGAGCAAAAGTTTCTTCATAGTCGATGCCATATTCTTGAGTGTATCCCTTGGCTACTAAACGGGCTTTGTAACGTTCTACAGACCCATTAGAGCTAGTTTTGATTTTGTAGATCCATTTACAGGCAATTGGGATTTTGTTTGGAGGAAGATCAACTAGATCCCAAGTGTGAGTTTTCTCTAATGCTTGAATTTCCTCAGTCATAGCTTGCTGCCAAAGAGGGTCAGTACTAGCCTCACGATAAGAGTGAGGCTCGTGGAGAGTTGCAATGATAGTGTAACAATGAAAATCTTGAAGGTAACTAGGAGTTTCTCTTACCCGGATTGAACGACGAAGATTGGTGTCAGGAGCAGTTGAAGATTCGGAGTCATGGGTAGGTGCAGAATCAACTGTTGGAGCTGGTTCAGGTGGATCAGGTGGGGAGGTATCAGGCTCAATTGTAGCAGAATCACCTGTAACAAAGTTAGGAAATAACTCGACAGAAGGATCTATAAAAAATAATGAGTCAGTAGTAACTGAAGTATGAAACTTAGACAGAGGAGAACATGGTGTTTTTCGAAAAGGTAACATGTCTAGAAATGCGAAGTCGATTAGAGATACGATCCCAACATCTGTAACCTTTGTGTTCAATTCCATAACCTAAAAAACAACACAGACGAGCATGAGGTTCTAATTTGGTATATTCATGCGGTTGTAAAAGAACAAAACATGCACAACCAAAGGTCTTAAGGATTTTATAGTTTGGATATTTGCCATACAATTTTTCAAAAGGAGATAAATTTTGGAGTACTAACGTAGGCACCCGATTAATATTATATACAGAAGTGAGTGCTGCTTCCCCCCAAAATTTTTCTGGAAAGGAACCAGAGAGGAGAAGAGCACGAATAGAGTCTAAAATATGACAATATTTTCGTTCAGCTCGGCCATTTTGTTGTGAAGTGTGAGAACAAGAACGTTGAATGATTGTGCCTTGCTGTTGAAGATAATGAAGCAAAGATGATTCCTGATATTCCATGGCATTATCTGTGCGAAGAATTTTAATTGTAGAGGAAAATTGAGTTTTAATCATATTTGCAAATGTAACATAAATATGTGGTAATTCTGAATGATTTTTCAAGAAATATATCCAAGTAAAATGAGAATAATCATCAATAAATAATACAAAATAACGAAAGCTATTGACGGAAGAAATAGGAGAAGGTCCCCAAATGTCAAAATGAATTAAGTCAAACGGATTGATGGAAATTGAATTATTATGATTAAAAGATAATGCAGGTTGCTTAGCAAGTTGACACTCTAAACACTGAAATGACTCAAATTTTATGGAATCCAATAATCCACGAGAAATTAAAGACTGAATTTTATTAGCAGAAGCATGACCAAGGCAAAGATGCCATTGAAGAATAGGAGAAGTGGTAGTAGCAGCGGCAGAAACAGATCTTTGAGAAAAATGAAGAAATATGAGTTCAAATAACAGCCCCACCCTATGACCCTTCCCAAAAATCTGCCCCGTCTGCGGATCCTATACCTGACAACCAGAATGAGAAAAATTTACATTTAGTCCTTTTTCACATAATTGACCAACCGAGATAAGATTTAGTGACAGGTTTGGAATATAGTGAGTATCTGAAAGGCTAAGATTAGAGGTAGAGGCATGACTAGTATGTGTGATGTGCATTTTAGTTCCATTTGCTGTTTGTATTAGGGGTAAGAAAGAAGCAGGTGTGGTAGAGGACAAGATACTAATATTAGTGGTCATATGGTTACAACAGGCAGAGTCAAAAAGCCAATTTGAATTACCTGGAATGACAAACATGGCGGTAGAGGAGTTGGAAGAGATAACCTGTTTGAGTAAGGCCTCAAGATCACTCATTGTGATGGCAATAGAGGTTTCTGTGGTAGCAGCACTGACTGAGGTGGAACCAGTTTTGGAGAAAGTCTTGGTTTTAGAATATCCACTCTTTGGTCGTGGTGGGCGAGTTGGACAATGCTCAAGAATATGACCATGATCATGGCAGTATCTGCATTCTACAGTAGGACAATTAGCAAAATTATGACCAGGTTTATTACAATTCTTATACAGTTGATTGCTATATCTCATATTTGAAGATCTTGTGGTTGCAAGAGCTAATTCAGAATTTGATTGTCTACCAAGACCAAGTCGTGTTTCCTCAAAGATAAGTTCTTGGATAGCTGTGTTCAAAGTTGGGAGAGGATGTTGATGTAGCAAAGAGGCACGCACAGCTTCATATTCTGGTCGAAGAGCCATAAGAACTTGGATTAGGTGAAGATGATCTTCACTAATCTTTGTTTGAGATAATTGATTCCAAATTGGCTGAACTTGTGCTAGAAAATCATTGACAGATTGGCTAGATTCTTGCTTGTGATTGTGCAAAGTAGTCCATAGCTGAAAATAATGGGCAAGACCAGTCGTTTGATACCGATTTGCCAAGAAATCCCATATTGCTTTTGCCGTATCAAACTCAGTAAATTGAATGTGGATGGATGGAATCGATGTGTTGCGGAACCAAGTGATGACTTGATGATTTTTGCTATCCCAATCTTCAAGACGATCTTCGAATTTGGTATCTGGTTCGTCTGGCTCTTTTGTAGGTTTAGTGATATCTCCGGTAACTATACGCCAGAGCTTGCGCCCAATCAAGAAACTTTTCATTCCTTGAACCCAAACATTGTAGTTGGATCCAGTCAAAATTGTTGTAATTGGTTTTGCAATGTTTGATTTATCCATTTTAAAGAATATAAAAGAAAATGGATGATAGAGCTGGAATTTGACAAAACAGAGGCCAAATTTGGATTCAGAAGGTCCAAAAACTTCAGGAATCGGTCTGATTTTGCAAAGAACCGATTTAAAAATGATTGAACAGGACTGTCAAAATTTTTTGGACCGGTTCGATCAACAGGCGGTACTGAACAGTACAAAACGCGGATCGGGTCAGACAGAGCGCGAATCCAGGTCTGGCAGAGTGTGAATCCAGGTCGGGGAGAGAGCGCGAGCAGTGATGACGTGGCAATGACACGTGGACTGACAATTGCTGACGTGGATATGATGTGGCACTGACACGTGGCGAACACGTGGACACATAGTTGCTTGCGTGGATGTGACGTGGCAATGACTGGACTGACACGTGGAGATGATGTGGCTTACCACGTGGTGGACACGTAATCTGACAGGTGCTAATGTGTGTATTACGTGGCGATGATGTGGTGATGACGTGGCGCTGACGTGGTCGTCTTCAACCTCTGGCTGCGCGTGGAGCGCGTGAAATACAGGTCTCTTTCTTTGATCGGCGCGTGAGGGCGCGTGGATGACTTTCTGGAGCTCCGGTTTGTCTTGAAATTTTTCTGGTGACTGGTTCTATCTTTTAGTGTGATTAAAATGAGATTTTGACGTGTGCATGGAATGATTTCAGTAGGACAGTGGTTTTAAAATGAGAAACAGAATAAATGCAAAACAATTAGATCAGATATCACAGAATAGCTCTGATACCATGTTAAATGAGAGAATATTTCAGCAAGAATTATATCAGAACATTTTTATTGATGTGTAGTTTATGAATTTACAAAGGTATTTATAGCTATTAATACATGATTAATGGCACCATTTATAGCATGATTTGTGGGTTACACATGTGAGGTAAAGCTGAAAATTTGACATTATACAGACAGCCTACAGACAACCTATGCCTAACATTGACTTTTAAATATTGACATTAACAATATATATCAATTTATATTTATTTCAATTAACGAAGGTAAACTTCCTTAGCTTTCTTTAAGAAAGTGTACTTTTTCTAAACTTAAGAAGTAGACATTCTACTTTCCGAAAACTTTTTTCAATAATGTCTACTAAATAAGCTAAAATTTTCTACTTCTAAAAAGTTATATTTTTTTAGTTTATTTATCTCATACCAAATAATATCTTATTATTTTTTTACTGCACACTCATGATTGAACTTAACTTAATAATAACTTTTCATGATTATTCTCAATTGAAAAATAATAATGAACATAATTTTCATCAAATGAGTATTTTTCTCAACAGCAATTCAAATAATAATCTCAAACAAATTCTATATGACATCCTTAAAAAACTCATGACACTAAAATATAAGTAGCTATATAAACTGCACCCTTTAACTTACATATCAACTAAATCAATTATCAAACCTTACTAATATTTAACATCCACATTACTGATATGAAGTATCCTTACTAATATCTTGTGTATTTTTATTTAAAGGACATCCTCACTCACATTATTGCATATGGAAAAGATAATGAAGATTAGTGGGGTTGAATTTCTACTTCATCAATAGGGTGTTCCATTGGGGGCTATAAGAGTACGTTTCTTGGACAACCAATAACATATACCCATTTGGCGGCTTTGGGCCTAATTGTAGTATAGCAGAACCTTCATTTATCTTTGGCCCATTCACCTCAGAAGTCTACTACTGCAACTTCCCTATGAAAGATTTTAAATATGTCTAATGGCAATTATACATATATATATATATATATATATATATATATATATATATATATATATATATATAATCTAGGCAAAAATAAAAAAAAATGAGAGATACACCTAGAGATCTTAACTAGATTGACACCTCCTTAGTATCAATATCATGCTCCTCATGCCTAATACTATACATGGCAACAAGATAAAGAAGGGAGGGAAAATTATTTTAAAGGGAGGGGAAGGGAAAATAAGAGAAAAGGAAGAAAATTTTGACTTATTTTATTTGGCAAATTAAAATATGGTTAATAAAGGAAATTGATGGAAAATAGTATTATTCTTCTTAACTGCCATAAAAATTCCTTCACTAAAGCTTTGTGGTTGCAACAATAGATTTCTCTGATTCTTCTCTCGTAAAACCATATTATAAGCTTAATCTAATGATGGAAAGGCTCGCATTGCAATCATCTGTGACCTATTTAACCGATAAGACTCATTTAATCCATTTAGGAATTTGAAAACAAAGTCCTTCTGTGCAGATTCAACAAATTTCTGAAAGCACTCATCCTTGACCTTCCACATGAACAATAAGGCAAAGGCCTAAATGTTCTTAATTCCACCCAAACTCCATTTAGTTTAGTAAAATAAGCATCTACAGATTTGTTACCTTGTGTAATCATACACAACACATGTTGTAGATAAAAAATTCGAGATTCATCAAGCTGAGAAAATCTCTCACTCAATTTCTCCCAGATCTTGCTTGCTTCACCAATATAGAAAACAGTTGAGGCGATTGCTGGTATGATTGAATGCAAAAACCAAGCTACCAAAAGATTATTACAACGTAGCCATAGAAGATAATTTTCATTATTCTCTGCAGGTTTAGGTATAGATCCATCCAAGAAACCTTGTTTGTTTCTGATAGACACAGCTAACAAGAATGATCTCCTCCATGATGAGTAATTAGAGGATGTCAACTATGATGTGACCGCCACTGAGCAGTGATTCTCAGAGTGGTGAAGATAGTAAGGTGAAGATAGATCATCGTTAAGGTTTATATTAGGTGCCATTAATAAGAAACAAAGATCCGAATCAAAAACAGAAAATCTTCACAGAACAAAACACAGCAGAACAGAAAAAATATCTCAACGAGAAAAACTCAAAGCAAAGACTCAAAAACTCACAATCTCAAAGCTCTGATGATGTGAGCAAATGTCAAATGAATGAAAATTAAATTCCACCTCTCAAACTGAGATTACAAGAGTATTTATATACAAAGATACATCAGAAGAAATCTAAGATTAGAGGGAAAATTAAAGACATTTAAAACTAACTTTGAAATAACTTTGACTTCTTTCCTAACTAACTAAATAATGAATAAATAACTTAAATCCATGTCAGCAGTGAGCTTCACAACCTATCCTTCACAGAGGGCAACCGCTAAATTTTTCATGGACTCCAAAAAAGGCGTTAAAGCCCCCCATAACAAACCAGCAACTTGGAGAAGAACTAATTAAATCTCTCAAATCAACTCATAACCATCGTCAATTATATGCAAGGGTTTTAGCATAGACAAAACTAACTCGCTGCAAAGAAGAACGAAGAGAAAAATCCATAGTTACCTGCTGAGAGCCAAAGATTAATTTTAGAGGAAAGTACAGTAAAATATCTTGTGTTTTCATACTTACTTTAGATTTTGTGACACTTTAGTACCCTATGCTATCGTCATTTGACATATTAGTGCCAATTTGCTAACATCGTAAAAAATGCTTACGTGAAAATTGAAAATTATTAAACATTTTCCATATGGCGTCAATGTGTCATAAAACATAAAAATTAAAAAATGAAAAACAGTGTCTTTTATATATGCTTCGCATTTGTGTAGGGCATGGATGATTTGGTGTCACTCTCTCTCATTGAATGCTTTACTAAACTAGTTTTTAAATCAACATTTTTGTTTTTCCACAGCCGCCATGCCATTGATGGACATTAAAGAATATGTGGAGCTTTTTTATTCTTGCATGTTTGAGATGAAAATCTTCAAGAAATAACAAGTTTTGATCAAATCACCAAATTTTGATGGAAACGTAAAAGAAAAAAAGACAAGATTTTGATTAAACCTTTCGTTGTTCACAGAAGCACCATTTTTTCTGCAGTCATTGTGGTGGTGTTGTAAGTGGAGTTGCCGCCATCACTGCCACCGCTGTTACAGGAGGAACAAGATGAAACCGATGTAAGTGGGCTTGTACTTCTTCTCATATGAAGAACTGAGGTGGTCTTGGTGCTTATAAAGCTATTAGCTTCTTATTGTTTCTATTTCAAGTTTCTTGTTGAGAGCAAATCGAAGCAAAACCAACGATATCAATATCTAAGGCTGCTTTCCCCTATAAATGAAAGGGCAACACATTCATGTACACAGAGAAACTAAGAAAAGACAATAGACTCTTTTTTTTTTAGATATCACCAAGATTTGTGCAAGTGAAGGAATGGCCGAATGGGTTAGCTCAAATGGGTTGATCAAATTTGGAAAAGAAAATGTCTTTTTTGTTCTTTATTTGAGAGATTTTAGACCCACCATCACTCACTATATGCCATGAAATCTCTCTTATTGTACCCTTCAGTTATTTAGTCTTTCATGTATCTGGGTATTCCTTTGAATATTGAATTTCAACCATTCTTCTTTATTTGATTGGAGTGTGTAATTTGCGATTTCAATTTAAGAAGAGTTTAGTTGATCTTTTTTTTATTTAGATTAATGGGTTTTTTGTTTTAAGTGGACATGCTGGTTGAATTGGATTGAAGTCTTTGATAATACCATAATTTTGAACGAATTACTGTGGAGTAAAATCATGGATCAATTGCAAAAATTGGGTGTTCTCAGGCATTCAATTATTAAATTAAATTATTGAATTAATTATTCTTCTAAGTGAACATGTACTTTTTCATAACTTTTCCTCTCTACTGCTTCCACCGCTAAGGGATACTATGGGGCTACCCTATACACATTCTATTGTTTTTCTTGTTATTTTCATGTTATCTCCTTATTTCTTAGTATAAATAAATTGATTTTGACTCTGTGTGAGCTTTTTGGACTCCCCGTTCTCATCTGGTGCTTGGGATTTGGGAGCTAGCTCCCTTACGGGTGTGATGCCATGCTAGACTATGGCTATGTCCAGTTCTCCCTCTAATTTAAACTCTTATTGTGATATTACTATTGCATGTTGGAAGGAATAGGAAGAGGATGCTAGCGATGGCTTGGGTCTCTCTTTGTTTGCTCAAAAGGAGATCAATTTGATTGGTTTAGGGAGATCCACAACCATTGGCGGAGGACCAATTTTTGGGCTTTTTACAATAATATGTGAGTTTAAAAAAATAATGGGAAAATTTCAAAAATAACTACCAAAAGGCAAAAAATATCATTTTCACCATGCTCATGAAAAAATTTCAAAAATACGGTCTAAATTTCAAAAAATAACATTTTTACTAGATAGCATGTTTGGCATATTTTTTGAATTTGTTCACAAAAAAAAACACTCAGAAAATGATAAAAAATAAAAAGATATTAATTTATATTACATTAATGTATACCAAGAACTTTATATAAAATTGCAAATTTGTAAAAGATAAAAAGATATAGTAATAGTGAATGGTATACGTATACCAAAATTCAATATACATTAAGTATATATATATATTGCAAATTTGAAAAAAATTAAAAAGATAAACTCAGTAAATGGTATATGTATACCAAAATTTGGTATATATTTAGTATTTGTCATTACTTTAATACAAGCATATTGCAAATTTGAAAAATTAAAAAGATAAACAGTAAATGGTATATGTATACCATAAATTGGTATATGTTTCGTATATGTATGGTATCTGCAACTACTTTATATATACGGAAATTGCAAATTTGAAAAGTAAAAAGATAAACTAATAATAAATAATATATGTATACCAAAATTTGGTATATGTTTGCTATTTGCAACTACTTTAAATATATATATACATATTGCAAATTTAAAGACTTAAAAAGATTAATTAATAGTAAATAGTATATGTATACTAGAATTTGGCATGCATTAAGTATCTGCAACTACTTTAATGTATACATATTGCAATTTTGAAAAAATTAAAAAGATAAACTAATAGTAAATGCTATACGTATACCAAAATTTAGTATATATATTAAGTACATATTTGGTATTTGCAACTATTTTATATATGTACCTAAAAGAAGAGACCTAGATAATGGTATATTTTTGGTATATGTTTTGTAAATATATGTGGTATTAGTTACATATATAATTGGTAAATGTCTAGTATATGTTTAATATTTAGTATATATTTGTTACAATGGTATAGCATTTGATATATTATTTCGTATATATTTGGAATATTAAACTCAAATAAATAAATTTATCTATTTATTTAATCTCAAATAAAATTCAAATAAATTTATTTCATCTCAAAATTAATACCACTTCTTGAACATATTTATTTAATCTCAAATTAATACTCAAATAAACTTAAACTTAAATAGTTTAAATTCAAATTTGAATTAATAAATTACTACTTAAATAATATATTTTTTAAAAATATATTTAAAATTAGATATTCGATCAAATTGATTCAAAAATTATTATAATTTTTGAAATGAGTTGAGTTTGGTATTTAAATTATTTGAGATCAACTAATAACACCCCAACATCAAAAAATAAAATAAAATAAAATAAAATAAAATGATTAAGTTAAAAACCCTTTTTTTTTTTACACAAAAATATAAATTCAATTTTTGTACTTTTCTACTGAAACTAGCTAAGCAAGTTTGATATGATGGATTGCCTTTGTGTCTAGGTTTATCATAATAATATGCTCACACGCTACACCATCAGTTTTATTAATATAAAAATATAAGTTCAGTAGGTAGGAAAGCATCAATCTTTAAAAAGGTATTGGAAATATAAAAATGAAAGAAGGAGAAGGAGGGACCATACAAAAGAAATACCTACACAGTGTGAAAGTTAAAAAAAAAAAAAAAAAAGATGGTGTATTTGATATTTTTTGGAAAAAAAAAAAGGTGAAGGATGTAATTTCCTCAAAAATAATTACCTATTTATGCTACTTTTAAAAAAATTTACTCATATATGCTACTTTTTATATATTGACCAAATAATCAGGAAGTCATACTTTCGGTTTTGTTAAAAAAAAAAATTAACTTTTTTGCTTTTTAACTGCATGTTAACCAAAAAATATTTTTTAACAAATCTGGAAGTTATACTTCCAGATTTATTCAAATTGTCCTTATACATGTATTGCATATATTATATATTATATATAATATATTAATGAAATTTAATTAAATATATTATATATTATATATAAATATATTATAAATGTATTACATATATTGTATATTATATATGTATTAAATATATAATATATTTAATTAATATGTTTTAATTTAATTTATATTATATTATGCTATTTCATTTAAATATTGTAAATAGAATTTTGATTAAACCTCCATATTAATAAATTTGAAGTTACTCTTCTGAATTTGTGAAAATGATGGGGCAATAAATTTAAAAAAAAAAAAAAAAGTGATGTAATATATAATATATTTCATTAATTTAATTAAAGTGTATTGGATTTTTAAAAAAAATGATGGGGCAATGAATTTAAAAAAATAAATTTAATAATATAATATAAATTAGAATTTATTAATTAAATATATTATATATGTAATATATAATAAATTTCATTAATTTAATTAAAGTATATTAGATTTAATTAATTGGGTTAATTATATTTAAAAAAATGTATAATATAATATTATTACATTCTCCTAACTAAAAAAATTAGAATAAAATTTTAACCAATGATACACTTTATATAATAGTTGTTTGATTAAATAAAATAATATTTCTCAAAATTTATTAATCACATTTAATAAAATATTTAAATAAAATATTAATTACATTATATTATATATTTTTAATTTAATATTTTGAGAAATATTATATACTAATAAACATTGTCCATCACTTTTTTTTTTTTAATTCATTGCTGCATCACTTCCACGAATTCGGAAGTATAACTTCGAATTTATTAAAATAGGGATTTAATCAAAATTTTATTTATAATATTTAAATGAAATAGCATAATATAATATAAATTAAATTAGAATATATTAATTAAATATATTATATATTTAATACATATATAATATATAATATATGTAATATGTATATAATATATTTATATATTATTTATAATATATAATATATGTAATACATATATAAGGACAATTTAAATAAATTCGGAAGTGTTATTTCTGAATTTGTTCAAAAATATTTTTCGCTTTACGTACAGTTAAAAAGAGAAAAAGCTAATTTTTTTTTAACAAATTCGGAAATATGACTTCCAGATTATTGATCAACATCTAAAAAGTAGTATATATGAATAAAGTTTTTTAAAAGTAGTATACTTAGGTAATTATTTTTTTAAACTTTCATATTATAGTAAAAAGCCCCCAATTTCTAGAAGAATTTATTTCTGAAGGACGAATTATGGTCTCTGTTCATATTTCATTGCCTCTGGTTTTTTTTTGGCAGTGATGGACATAAGAAAGAGCTCAAATGTACAAGTATTTTTGGGGTTGATTCAACTACACATTCCCCGTTCTTCATGGATCTTTCTTTCTACTCCTTGGCTCGAGCAGCAACAAACATGGTGACCGAGGAAGCTAAGGGCAGGAAGGGGGAGGGTTTATGTGTAATTTTCTGTTCTATCCAGCCTTAAGGTTGTGTTTTCGTTGGACTTATAGCCAAAGTCTAGAAACCCTATTATGGGCAGGGTGTACTTGGACCCCTGGTCCAGTTATAAGGTTTTTCCCACTAGGCTGCTTTGTACTTGTATTCACTTGGGGTTATGCCTTGATTAATTCTTGTACTTTATATTCTTTGGGCTAAAAAAAAAAAAAAGAACTTTCTAATTCATTTCTAGGTATTCTCGGGTCATTAGATCTACTTAAGGGTGACCAAAATCATATTAGAACTGGCCAAGTAATATCGAAATCAAAACTGATTTTTTGTTCTAATTTTAGCTTCAAGAACTTGATTTTGGTTTCGATTTCTATTAAAAATGTATTAAAATCAAAACCGTTGATTTCAAATCAAAACTGATAGTTCGATTAAATCGATCATACCTAATTATTATAGCACTTTTATTTGGTTTCATTTAATTATTTATAATATATATTTTAGGAAAAAATACCATTAAAAAATTGTTAAATATATTTGTACCAGCAATTGTATCTAAATCGAAAAATATGCGACTTTAATTTTAATTTCAAGAGAATACGTAGGTAACTTAATTAACATAAAAATGAAGACAAGCTCTTTTTTTAATATACAATTGTATTTTAATTAATTTTATTTTTTATTAAAATTTTATTTTAAAATATTCAATAATTTTATATTAATTTTTAATCAAAATTAATGTGATAAAAAAAGTCATCAAAATTAATTTTAGACCATAATAAAAAAATCGGTTTCAAATTGAAATCGAAACCATTTGGTCCTAAAATGAAACGAAAACCATAATTATTAGCTATGTTTTGGTTTGAATATGTCATTAAACTAAAATTGACAGTTCAATTAAATTAGTCATGTCCAAACTTATTGGAGGATTTGCTAAAAATGCCAAAATGCTGCGTTTTCATTTTTTTTTTAATTTTTAAAATGAAGGCAAACATTTAATAATTTTAAAATGTCAAATCCACAAATATTTAATAATTTTTAAATGTCACGTCAGTAATTTTGATGTTATAATGTCAATTATCATTGTTATTTTAAATAAACATAAATACAGAGTATTAAAGTATCATGAAACAAAATCATAACTTATATTTATTCTATTTAAAATAAGTATAAAATCACAAAGTAATTTATATAATATCCGCTAAAAGATTTCTATACTTTTAATAATAATTTTAAAATTAATAGATTAATTTATTTTTATTTTAATTTTAATACTTATTTAACAAATTATATTAGAATATTTTTTTTTTAAATGAGATCAACCCATTAATACACTTATTTTTTAAAATAAGAATCTAAGCCTTTCCCTCTCACCAAAAATTAAGTTAGCTCATATTAGCCTTTAATTGTTTTTTTTTTTTTTCCGTCCAATTGAATTTTAAATTAACTTTGCCACAAATTTAGTCCTGACTTTATTTCAAGTTAATTACAACAAATTTTGTTAAAAGGAATAAAAATTATTTTTATATTTTTAATAATTAAATAGCTTATATTTTTTAAAAATAAAATTTTCTTAGTTAAAAAAAAATAAAAGCAATTCTCACTAAAAATAATAAAAAAAAAAACGAAATATGAGTGTCTATTTAATTTTTGGCGATAAAAAAAAGTCGAGGAAAAAAATGATTGTGTCAAATTTTAAAATATATAAATAATATTTATTCTTTAATAAAATTTGCTTCCAATATTTTAATTATTTTCATGTTTGAAATATAAAAACTAAATAAATTTTTATTCTCGTTAAAAAAAAAAAAAAAAAAAAAAAAAAAAAGGATCCAGTTGACTCAAAATAAAATGTTAGTGATAAAATTGGCCTCAAGTTCAAACTTGAATTTGATTTCATGAATTTAGTCCTATACTTAATTTTGGATTTAATTAGATAGAAGTGAAAAAATATGTTCAATCCTAATAATTTTTTTTTTAAATTTTTTTTTATTGAACTAAATATATAAAGGCTTAATATATTATATCAATTTAGTCTCCAATAATTTTGTGTCAAAATTAATAACAAAAATGCTATTAAATTAAAGGCAATTCTAGGCTTTTTTTTAACACAATGGAAAAATATGGCTTAGAATTATATAATAATTTGAGAGTTTGTTATCTTTTTCAACTTTCAACTTAATTATTTGAATTAAATACTTAATTTGATAAGCACTGGGCAAAAGTCATTTATTCACAGTGTCTTTGACATTACAAAATTATTCTTGATTTAATTATAAAGATTAGGCTTGACATCTCTAATAAGAGTTTGACGAGAGTTTATTGAGTATTTGATAATTAGACTTTTCATTAGAAGAAATTAGTAGATATTAACTGGTTGATACATGTCAACAAATTTGATAGTTTTAAAAAAACAAAAAAAATAATATATTGTGGGTTCTACATTATTTAAATAATATATATTTTAAATAATTTAAATAATATAAGATTTTATTACGAGTCTCATATTATTTATTTATTAGAGTTTACCATTATAAGAGATAATTTAATAAATAAGAGTTTAATAGATCGATGATATTGTATGGGCATCAAATTCTTCAAATGTTTAACCATTAAAGATGCTTTAACTAACAATTGTTTCTCTGCATTTGCATTCCTTAGATATTTTTATCATTCTGTCTAAATTTTCTCACTTTTTCATTAAAAAAATTTAAAAATTAATTAAAAATTAAAAAAATTAGTTTTGTTGCCCAAAATACCCCTCTCTCTCCCTTTTTCTCTGTCCACCATCAACATTTTTATGCTTTCTTCTTCTTCTTTTTTTTTTTTTTTAACTTTGATTTGTTATTTTTTTTTGTTAATTGTATTAAGAAATTAATTTTTGTTAAGAATTATTTTTAAATAATTAATTTGTTTTAAAAATTAATTTTTGTTAGGAGTATTGTATTTAAGAAATTAACTTATTTAAAAAATTAATTTTTGTTGAGTATTGTAATTAAGAAATTAATTTATTTAAGAAATTAATTTTTGTTATGAATATTATATTTAAGAAATTAATTTTTGTTATGAGTATTGTATTTAAGAAATTAATTTATTTAAAAAATTATTTTTTTTTGTTGGGAGTATTGTATTTAAGAAATTAATTTTTGTTAGAAGTACTATATTTAAGAAATTAATTTTTGTTAGGAGCTTTTGATTTAAGAAACTAATTTTTGTTAAGATTATTATGTTTAAGAAATTAATTTTTGTTAGCAGCGTAATTTTGTAAAAATATTATATTTAAGAAATGAGAGGTATTTTAGTAATTTTACATATATTTAATAAAAAAATATAAAAAAATAGACTGAATAACTAAATTATCTGACGAAATGTAAGAAATGTAAATACAGAAATGTAATCATTAATTTTTTAAAATATAAAGATTTAAGTATTAATTTTGCTAAAATTTATAAATTAAATAGTAATTTACCAAAAAGAAAAAGAAGAAATTATAAGTAAAGGATCTTTTGTAATTACCCTTAGACATCACTAGAAGTGGGTACAGATGGCGTTATGTTTTGTTCCTCGATTCGCAAAAAAGTCTACCGAGTGGAATTTGCTATCTTTTAATCTTTGTTCAAATATTCCGTTCAACTAAATTTGGATACGTGCACAAGGCAATCATTGTGAGCAATTGAGCATATATATTATTTATTATTGTACGACAAGCAGATCATTTAAAATAAGTAATAATAATCAGAAGGTTATATATATATATATATATATATATATATATCGCTGACCTGCCTGTGGCCCCACAGAACTGAGGGGCTCTACTTTTTTTTTGGAAAAATAAGAGCCCCTTCTAAAAAAAAAAATTATTTAATAATGCAATATTCAATCTCAAAAGAAGATTTTTTATTTTTTTCCTTCCAATAAGATTTAAAAAAAAATACTCTACTTCTTTGAGATTTAAATTCAAATATTATCTCTTAAGTTTTATATATTTTTTTATTTTATTCTCTTAATTTCTATTTATATTTTATTTGAAATTAGATTATATTAATATAATACAGAAAAGTAAAAATTTTTTTAGTTATTAATTTATTAATTTATTATTGTAATTTTTTTTTTACTTCGGTCAATTTCTTTTATTAAAAATCATATCTCACATAAAATTCGAATCCAAATAGATTAAGTATTATTTATTTAAAATAAAATATCGTGTAATTTTGTAGATTAGAAAGTAAAAAAGTGTATATATATACATATATATGAAAAGAATCGAAGGCCTAAGACGAAAATCTAGAAAAGGCATATATATAATTAAAAAGAAAGTTTGAAGATTTTCAACATGCATATGACGTTTGTGAAGCATATAAATTGCAAAAAGAATAGCATTTTATGATTCCAATTAATATTATAGTAGATATTAGTGCTAATCGTCGTAAGATTCGTCATTCGCATTTCACATCAATATCCAATTATATAAGGCTGGCTTATGCGTGCTATACGTACCCTTCTCACGTGCTTTATGTTATAATATAATTTACAGATAGAATACTCAAAAATTCATATATTTATTTGATTAGATTTGATTAAATAATAAATTTGAAATTTTTGACTTTTTCTCTATTTCAATTTAAGAAATTTAACTATTTCTCTCTTTACACCATATAGTAGCGGACCTAGAATTTTAGTTGGGGAGCAATAATTATAATATCAATTTTTTATAGGATTATATATAAATCTAAAAATCTAGCTATAAAAATTCTTTAAACTAGAATTTTTAAATTTTATTACGAATATGTTTATTATTCTTATATCAATGTATAATTCTCTTACACATCATATGGAGCTAGATTTTTCTTGAAAAATGGATGAAAAGATAATATATATATATATATATATATATATAAAAGAAAATATTTGTTTATTTCAATTATGATCATTAATGGCATCAACTGGAGTTCAAGCCAATAATTAAGTTCAGATTGCTTGAATGGACCTTAATTAATATGTTTTCCTTATAAAATCTGGTGTAAGTTAATAAATTTAAATAATTAAATATATTATTATTAGTTGACTCCCATTTATTAGGAGTTCTAAAACAAACAAATTAGACCTAAAGGAAAAGAAAAATATTCATCCAAATCCAACAATTTTTTGTTTATAATTCTGGCCAGGCATGAACAAGTCCATGATCAGCATTCAGCAGCTCCTGTTTTTGATAAGTTGCAGTTTTTTGAATCTATAGTGGCCTAGAAAGAGAAGACTTTCTGTCACATCTTTACATAAAAATATGTGAAAGAAAATTGCATTTCCTTAGCACTAACAAAATGTATATATATATATATATATTTTTTTTTTAACATAAGAAAAAAAATCAATTCTGAATTTATTATCTAAAAAAATATATATTTATTATTATATTAAGCTGCGGTGTGAAACAAAATATATACATATATAAAAGAAAAAATAAAATATCTTCTTTGATGCATATAGTAGTTCCAAAGAAGGAGGACAAGATATTTTCTTGCCACACAGTAACAATAATAGTAAATGCAGTTTTTGTCCAATACTACATCAAAGTTTTTGGGGATTGGAATTGGAGTTTTCTCTCCATATCAATATCAAAATTAAAGTTGTATATATTCGTTGGACTATTTTTGTATCGATATGATTCACCATTATCGAACTCCATTAACAATATGTGAAGTTCTGTCATATTTCTTCAACTTTTGTTAATAAGATAAGATTCAAGAAGAATCAAGAATACCCATCTCAAGAAAATTATATATATATATATATATATATATAATCATTCAAGAATCAAGAATACCCATCTCAAGAAACGAAGAAAAAAAAAATTAAATTCAAGAATCAAGAATGCCTAACTCAAAAACAAAAAAAAAGAAATAGAAAAGGATTCAAGAACAGAACAGTACTTTAATTTCTGATTTGAACAAATACTAATTGCAGTGCAAACATTGAATAAAAAACAGAACCAGAAAAAGAGGATTAATTTAACAAATCTTCAAAAACTCGCAAAATAAAAATATTATGACTAATAGCATCTCTCTTGTATTTACAAATTCCCAGAACCCATAATTAAACACACAAAAAAAAAAGGAAAAGAAAAAAGAAATGGACCTGAAACAGAGTATGCCACCAATGTTCTTGACAAAACCTGTACATTTTCATGGAAGAAAGCCAACAAAAGGAACAGGAGCAGCAAACTGGTGGTTTGGTAGCTGAGTAGAGGTATTCTGTTCAATTACAATTCCAATTGCTTGAGCTACAACAATAACAAACTCAACTGCTAGTTTCATTAAAGCTATGCACATCTCCAACCTCTGAATCACCATTGTTGCAACTATTAATTTTTATCTACCAATCTTAGTTTATTTTGCTCTCTTTTTCTCTTCTTCTATTCTCCGCATCACCTTCCCCAGTCTTTCTATTCAAAATGAAGCCTATATATATGTATATATAGACTCAGAGACCAGAGTAATTCAATCTAGGGGATATACAAATTTTTTATTTTTTTTATTTTTGCTTTTTTTGAGATATAGAAACAAAAATAAGTTATAATTTAATTTGGCTTTTGGAAACACCAAAGGGCAAAATAAATAAATATATATGGTAAATCAAGTGGAGAAAAGGGATAAGATTAACATTTAAAAATTGAAAAATAATAAGGCAAACAAATCAAGTTACATTGTTTTCAAGATAGACAATAAAATTCATAATTAACATGAATTGACAACTGTCATGTGAGTCGCCATAGTGCGCCTACATATTTATATATATATGCCCGAATTTCTTAAATTATAATTTATATTAAGATTCTATATATTATAATTAAGCTAAAAAAAATTGTCTAAAATAAAAGAAATATAATATATGCTTAAATTTTTATAATTCTACAGTTAAAATTTTTTATGTTTTAAAGGTTAAAGAATCACATTCACTCTCGATCTCCTAATTATGAGTGTATATATATATATGAAATGAGTAATAGTCACCCTCAATCCCTTAGCTATATATATATATATATATATATATATATATATATATATATATATATAACTTTTCCTTTTGATTTGTTACGCAAATTTTTTATTACATCATATGTATAAACTTATCTTTTATACTAAATTAATGAGTACTGAAATATTTTAATAGATATTTTTTTTATTATTTTTTATTTAGTAAAAAAATATCAATACTCTTTTTTTTTACATTATTTTTTATCTTGTTAAATTAATATATACACCAAATAAAGATAAAAATTTTCCCATTATAGGTTATGGTGGTATCTTTATCGTGATTCATATGTTGTGCTTTCTTATTTAAGAATATTTTTTCTTCAACACTAATATTTTATTTTATTTTTAAATTTGAATTTAAAACTTTTGAGTATTTTGAAAATAATATCATTAAATTAAGGATTAATTGATAATATTTTATTTTAAGGACCTTATAAAAGGCTAAATATATATCTAATCATCTTCGATAATTTCCTTGCACCTTAATAACTATCCTATCTTTTTTTTCTTTAAAAAAAAAAAAAAAAAAAAAAAAAAAAAAAAAAAAAACTGACCCTATATTCATTGTTAGGCTTAGTTTACTTCCTTAAAGTGGTATTGTCTCCACAAAAAATAATGAATTCCACTTAAAATAATGGTGTCTAGAAGCATAATACGCGTTCATTTAAAAAAAAAAAAAATGAAAAACATTTTATTTTTATTGAATGCTCAATTCGCAATTCTTTGCCCAAGCGTACTGTCGTTGAATTTGAGAGTTTCAGTTTAAAATATATATATATATATATATATATATATATATATATATATATATATATATATATATATATATATATATATATATATATATATATATATATATATATATATATATAATTTAAAGAATTATCGTAGTTGATGAACTAATTTCTTCTTCCTCTAATTAATTGATGTAAATTTAATTTTTAAGATCAATTTGCAAATGATTTTTTTTTAATAATTTGTCTTCAATCAAATAAAAAAAGTGAATTTAATTATTCTGCTTAGAGATTAATTAGTAATATCACTATATTATTAAGTAAAAATGAAAAAAAATACATTTTTAAATGATTTTTTAGTTGGTTCTCAAGAAAAATAATTTTTATAATTTCATATTTGAATAATTTGATTTTACATTGAAATAATATATATATTTTTTAATTGTAATTTTTAATATGAATAATAAATTTCATTTACTTATTTGAAAATGAAACTTGAAATCATATTTTTTAAATTTATATATCTAATTTCAATTTTACTTCTTTTAAGACAAATAAAATATACCCAAAGAAAATAATGAAAAACAAATACTCATTTAGATCCATAAAAACAAATATTTTAAGGAGAAACAAATGTTGACGATGATGAAAGAATTAATTAAAGTTTATTGCTAGGTAGCTATTAAAACCAAATTGGCAGGAACAAGATGGGATCTTGGAAGATAATATTAGGGATGGTAAAACCTTATTCGCCCAATGTGGAATTCGGCCCCACTCCGAATCTAACGGAAAATCTCCGTTCCGCCTATGGTAATGGAACAGGAATGGGATTAAGTCTCTCCGCCTCGATCTCAGCCTCAATTGCATATTATATATATATATATATATATATATATATATATATATATATATATATATATATATATATATATATATATATATATTAGTTTTCTTTAAAATTATATCATTGAATATTTAATTATATTATTATTTTTTAAATATTAATTAATAATATATAAAACTTAATATAAATATATATAATATTTTGTTAAAATATATAAATTATAAAGTTTTAATATTAATAAAATTATAAAAAATTATAAATGGGGATCTTCGTTCTTGCCCCACATCCACCCAGAACTGAATTTACACCGCCTCATCTTTACTCCGACTATTCATGAGATAAAAATAAAAATTTTAAAACTCGTCCCGCCCCGCCCCATTGCCATTCCTAGACAATATAAAAATTTGAGAGCTTGTTTAAGGCTTATTTAGATGAATAGTTGAGCATGGATAGATAATATTTAAACTTCAAATTTCTTTCCTGTAATAATAATTTTTTTAATACATCGGAAATTATTTAAAGGAGAAAATGATTGCGAAAATTCTAAATTCTTGACCTCCTACACCATGGAGCAGGCACTTGATTATTATTTGATAAAAATAATTACTTTTGAAATAATTTTTTTTTTAATCCAACATGGTGCAAATAAATTAATAACGTCTAGTTGCTAGTAATCATTGTTAAAAAAAGTAATTTGAATATGCTCTAAATTTCATTTTCACAAATTGATGAAAGATTATTAAGAATTAAAGATTTGAAAATATGTTTATAACAGTATATTTATAGTCTAAGCTTAATCATATAAAGTAATCAAGTAGGTAAATATAGTTTAATGTAAGATTAGAGACACGTAGGATTACCACAAAATAAGATTTGATTGGACGGCACATTGGCTTTATGATCTTCAGAAAAGAATCTCATGTCCAATAAGGGAATGGATCTACTCCGGCAAATGGGGTCCTGTGGGGCACGGCCGATCTTTCTGTTGGCTACATGTTTTTTCTTTTAATAATCATATTATTATTGTTATTATTATTACTATTATTGTAATTGTTTTTTTTTTTTCCTCTTATTATTGTTTGGTAATGTGGGTTTCTTTCGTAGATAAAAAAAAACTTCAAAAATTACCAAATTTTAGTATTTTTTTAATGTAATTACAAAAGAAATTTTTTTTGCCGAAAAATATCTAAAGTTTCAAAAATTTTTCACAGTGAAATCATTGGCTGGAATTCATGTCTGAGAGGCTGATATAGCATGCCATATCATTAAATTTTGCTACGTCATCATGCCAAGTGTAATTAATTTTTTTAATTTTAATTTTATTTTATTTCTTATTTTTCAAAAAAATTAATTTTTTTTCTTTTTTCTCATCTCTCCAAAACCAAAATCTTCAATTTCCTTTGCTTTTTATTTCGGCTCCTCCCACAAATCCTCAATCTTCACCACTATCAAATCTTCCATTCTCCACTTAATTCCACTACTCACCATTGCCATTAACAAAACAAAACCCACCCATAAATTCTCCTCTCTTCCATCAAACTTTGCTCACCCTTCATACCATACGTGCCCTAGCTAGTCCTAGATCAACGCAAGTACCAGAGACCATCATTGTCCCTTCACCGTTCACCTCCTATGATTCTAGGTCTATTGAGTTTCTCTGTTCTTCTCTATTATAGTTATTCTTCATCAATCTTCAATCTCTCTATAAAAAGAAATCTAAAGCAATGAAATTAAAAATGGAGTCAAAAGAAAGTGATACTGCTTGATTCCTCAGGGATATTCAAATCTTGAAGGATTCGAAGACTGACATAGACAAACTAATTACAGCTCTCAAAGCTTAGCTTCATCACTTGAATCTCCGAAACGACATCGTTTCCTTTAAGTGTTCTTCTCTTTGAATTTTCGATTCATCTATTTGCGGTAATTGCATTTTGCTTTAAAACTGTTATTTGGCATTGATTTTGTGTTGGTTGGGTTTGTTTAGTATGGTGAACAAGGGCCAAGGAGAAAAAGAGATAGGAGATGAGATGGGATTTTTGGGTTTGATTCTAGTAATAAGAGGAAATCTAGAAACATTTGATGGGTGTTGCTTCTTGTTCCTTTCACATCGAAAGCACTAAAAGGGATTGTAAGTCATTGTCGAAGAGTTTGAATCAACTCGCATTGGAATCACAAGCTTGAACTTCATCCTCGCTACCAACATCATTCTCTTCCTCAAGTTGGAGTTTTGGTCCTTGAGTGATTTTGGTCCTTCAAGCTGGATTTATATTAAATCAACTTTGGTGCTTGAAGAAAAAGGAAAAATGGGTCTTGGATTATGGGTTCTTGAAGTTCCAATCAGAATATTTGTGGGTTCTTAGATTGATTATGATCTAGTGTTTGCTTTTTGTTGATTTTCTAGTGTTTGATTTGTGGGTTCTTGGATTGATTGTGATTTATGGTGTTTGATTTTTGTTCATTTTCAATTTTAGATGTTGGGTTAGGTGAGGTGATTCATAAAATGGTGTATACTTGCATTTTCAGTCTCATTGTTTACGATTTGAGAAATAAGTGTAATTGATGATATTTAGGTTAATATTATGTAGAAAGAGAGAGAATAGAAAAAAAAAATTAAGAAAAAATAGTATTTTTTGAAAAAAAAAAGAAAAATAAGAAATGAAATAATAAGAAAATTAATTACACATGGCACGGTGATGTGGAAAATTTTGATGGCATAGCATGCCACATCAGTCTCTTAGACCTGAATTCCGGTCAGTGATTTCCTTGTAAAAAGTTTTTGAAATTTTACCGGCAAAAAAAAAAAAAAAAAATCCTTTTGTGACTACATCGAAAGATCACTAAAGCTTGGTGATTGTTGGAGCATTTTACCCTTGCTTTTGTTTTCAAAACACAAATTTATTTTGAAAAAGAAATCAATGCAAATGAGTTTTGAGCTGTTTTTAAGGCTAAAAAGCCTTGAAGCCAAATTTTATTTGGAGCTAAATTATTAAAAACACCCATTAACATATATATATATATATATATATATATATATATATATATATATATATATATATATATATATATATATATATATATATATATATATATATATACTTTTTTATATTTGGATTGACTGGTCAATCTAATCGAGAAAATCGAAAATCAGTTTAGAAATTGATTCGGATCACTTATAAATTAAGTATATTTCATAACAAACATTTATAATATGTAACAAATGTTATTTTGCTTTATGTCAAAAATTTTTTAAATGTAATTAATTATAACATCCGTTTAAAAATATAACATACGTCATTCATATGTATCAGTAAAAACTTGATATAAATAATATTTATTAGTATATTGTATTTATTTTTAATATATAAATAATAAATATATGATATTATCTAAAATTTAAATTCGATTCCAGTTGAATTTTTGATATGTGACTCTCTATTTTCATTGATTTTAAAATCAAATTCAGTCTAAAAAAATACCATATAAGGCTATTTGATATTTTTTATGAAAAAAAAAATAAAGAAATAGAATAGAAGAAAATGGATATAAGTCACTCATGATTTGAGCATTTATTATGGACATTTCCTTCACATATTTTATGCAGAGTGCATTGTTTGTTTGATACATTAACCTAATAATATTAAATTAATGAAATAAATTTTTATCTATATGAAGTATATAAGTTTAATTGTTTAAATTTGTAATTGTAATTAGGCATTAGAACTATGTATTAACAGTTACACACTAGTAATAAATGGCCAACAACTAAAATCTTTTAAATTTTTAACCTCAATTATTAATGTTTTGGTTACAATTTCAACATTAGTATTTAGATTTAATATGACATTAAAAACTTACAACATGTTAGAACGTCCCCAATAATTAATACTCCCTCCATTTTAAAATAATTGTCTCTTTAGAAATTTTATTTTGTTTCAAAATATTTATCATTTTAGAATTTCAAAAAAGTATTTATTATTTTTTTCAACTTTATCCTTATATTAAACATTCATATTAATTAATTTTATTTCTTTATATCAAAATGAAAAGGAATATTTTAGTCTTTTTAACTTATAATTATAATAATTAAATGACTTTCTTAATATATGTGTACTATCTTAAAATGACTATTAATTTGAAACGGAGGGAGTAATACATAGATAAAATTATTATGAAGAAAATAAATTATCATAAATTAATAGTGATAAAAAAAAACTAATAAACTTTAATTTAATAATCTCTTATGGGTATAAGGTTAAAGTTGTTGCTTAATTATAAAGAAAATTAAGATAAGAAGGATTATTTATTTTTGATAAAAAATTTCCAAGCCTCTTATGCCATTTGGCATTGTGGTCTGTGGGCAAATTATTTATATGGCACTTATGGCTTGATTTGAGAAAAATTGTGCTTTTCTAAGGTTTCTTAAAATACAAATTTTTTTTTTTATTTTACTTTAATTTCGAATTTATAACCCAATAATTTTGTAGTGTGTCTACAATTTTCTTTTTTTTTTTTGCCATTAGATAGAATTTAATGAAAGTAGAAGTGGATTTTAAAATTTTTTTAATATCAGGTCATACTGCTAATCACTTTAACAATATTTTCTTAATAATAAAATTTTGTGAATGATATCCTGCTCAATTATAAGTTAGATCTATTAAATTGAACATACTCTCTTCATTTTGAAAAAATTAACCATTAAAAAAAATCATCATTTTTAAGATAGTAATAATTTTATTATAAATTGTTAAAAAGACCCCTATTAATTATAATATAAATTAGAAAAATATCTCTTATATTTGAGAAATAGAATGGTAAATTAGTCATTTTACCATTTTTTTTATTAGATTGCTAAATGGTCATTTATTTATGAATAAAACTAACTTCTTTAATGATTACTTTTTTCAGAATAGAGAGAGTAATTTAATTATTTAAAAAATAACTGCAATATCATTAAGTTTGAATTTTTATTGGTCATTAAGATATATTTTTTTAAAAGTAGTTTAAAATTCAAAAGAAGGGCTATCGCCAGCTTTTAATTTTTTTTATTTTTTAGCATCACTAGCTTTTAACCTTTAAAACAGTTAAAAAAAATAAAAAAAATTTATTCTTAAAATTACTTCATTTATTCTAAAATATTTATCGTTTTAGGAAAAAAAAATTTTAATTTATATAAAATTTGAAATATATATTTATTATTTTTTCAATTTTACTCCTCCATTAAACATTTGTATTAATTATTTTTATTTTTTAATATCAAAATCAATAAAAAAATATTTTAATTTTTTAATTTAGAATTATAATAATTTAATAATTTTTTAATCTATATGCTAAAAATTTAAACAATAAATATTTTAAAAAAGAAAAATATTATTTTTGGACCCTTTTTTTTTTTTTTTAATTATCGTTGACTTTTGTATTGTTATTGTCTTTGGCCAAATAAAATAATTAGGCATCGAAAAGTATATATATATATATATATATATATATATATATATATATATAGTCCCTCTATTCATTTTAATAGTCATTTTTTCCTTTTCTAGCTGTTAGTTTAAGTGGTAATTGTCTATAATACCCTTCTTAAATTAACATAAATATCATCACATATAATAAATAGCGTACTTTTTTTTACTTTGAAATTAGTGTATTATTTAATAAACCTATATTGAATTCCAAGTTCCAACATTAAAAGAGCATTTTTTTTATACTTGAATATCACTTATTAACTATTTTCATCTTCAAAACATGGAAGATAAAGGAACTCTAAATCCATTAATATCTCAAACATGAAAACAGAAAATCAGATGAAGAACATGCTAAAACCATTACTTGATTTGAATTGTCCACCAGAAGAAGATGAATTTATCTCTCCAGCCCAGGAAATTGAGCAAGAAATCAGTCACATGGTAAAGATAGAAATGCCAAATTTCTTCCAACAAAAAGACATTTGAAGTATCCAATTATTTTGAATTTTCAATCCACTGTAAGTAAATTGCCATATGATACTTCTGATGTAAGATGTATATGGAGAAAAGTAAAAGTATATAATTGTTCCCACCACCAATCTTCATCATGACTTCAACCATACAAGAATGCAACGTCAAAAAAATATTATTATGTTCTTCCTTTGGAAACATTTCAAATGCTCTTTCAACTGCTGAAATAAACTCATCAACACTTGTTGGAGCTTGTTGATGCTGAAATGAATCTATATCTCTAAAAAAACCAAGGTCTAAGACATTCATGTCAGGAATATTGGGAGGTTGACAACATAACTTAATATCAAAACCATCTGTTTTGGCAACCTTACTAAATTCAGCATCATTGACATCCACATCCAATTGTAGTCTAGCATTATGTTGTTGAATAAAAATAGTCCTAGAACTAAAATTTGGCCACTTCTTTTTAATTGAAAGCAACAATTTGTTAAAGATACATGAATGTACAACTTCATTAGTCACTGATAAAATTTGTTTTGTTTCCATTGTCCCCACTTTTTTATTCTTGCTATTAGGTCTTGCTGGTTCTTTGAAAACAAATAGCCATATTCTAATTTTCCCATCAAATGACACACCATAAGTTAAATCTATACGAGGACGAGCAACAACGGCTAAAAATATTAATTTAGTAATAAAACGCTTACTTTTGCAAGCACGAAACAGTTCATTTTCATCTAGATGTAGCTAGTATTTATGTGATTCTTAGACATGTAAAATCACTTTTCATCAATATGTACTCGATCATGCATATTGAAAAAATAATTTGAATAGAAATAAGCATTAGGTTTAATGAATAATACTAACCAATATATCAACCTGGTGTTCTATATATAAGTAACTAATGCTTATGCTAGTACATTGTGTCACAAAAGAAAACAAATCACATAAGCAAATAAAAATAGAATATAGTCCATAGTGTCACGCTAAACCTTAATATGGGGAGCCGTTTCCTCTATCTTGACTCTCTGAATCTAATACTATCTCTCAAACTAATACTAGGGCTGCAGCCGTCCCAGCAGCTCTAATCTAACTGGTCGCAACGAGGCAATAAGTAAGCCTCCAGTCGTCAACCACCAGTCTTAACTCATCTTATCTCAATTATCATAATCATATTCACATTCCTAAGTGACACTATATCATCCTAATTGCATCCATCAACCACAAATAATTATGCATCAACAATTATTAACTCATCAATTATAGTCAAATGATAATATGCTTTCATACAATAATAATGCATAATTACTTATATATAAATATATATACAATAAATGTAAATGTATGAAAAATAGAAAAATATATTAGATAGTATCACTCACATACGTGACGATGTGTCTAACTAACTTTTCTTTTGAAGTGTAACCTCTAATGACAAAAGGACGTCTGAGATATAAGCCCTGAAAAAACAAATGAGATTATTAGAAAGAAAATGACTCATCTCTAAGGTTATACTTAAATGACTCTTAAGATTCTACCAAAATTTTGACAGAATTTTCTCTAAACTAGGACTTTACTCAACTGTGACAGAGACACAATACTTGCAAACAATAATCTCAATTTACAATATTCAAACACAACTCCGCAATTTCCCCTCCTGGGGCTCCAACTCAAAAAACAACACAACCAATCCAAATTCTCAAGCTATAACCAAAATTAATTCTAATAATGTCAATTAACTTATTTTATGAAATAAATTTCAAGTTCGTCAATTCAATTAAAATCATTCCACTTATATTTTATAAGGTTTCATATAAAATTAATTTATTATATTAAATCCATTTACAATATAAATTCATAAAATTTTCATTTTTAAATTCACGAAAAGACTATTTTATTTGACGAAGTAAAACCCAAGAGATTAAAGAATGACTTTTTAAAATGTAGGGACGAGTCATTTATTTCGCCAAATTTAGGGACTAAATAGTACCTTATCTTATATATAATCATTAAGAATCAAGAATGTCTATCTCAGAAAAAGAAAAAGAAAAAGATTCAACAAAAGAACAATATTTTAATTTCTAATTTGAACAAATACTAATTGCAGTGAACTAGAAAAAAGTGAATTAATTTAACAAATATTCAAAAACTTTAGAGATTAAATAGTACTTTATCTTACATATAATCATTAAGAATCAAGAATGCCTATCTCAGAAAAAGAAAAAAAATTCAAGAAAAGAACAATATTTTTATTTCTAATTTGAACAAATACTAATTGCAGTGAACCAGAAAAAAGTGAATTAATTTAACAAATCTTCCAAAACACACGCAATAAAAATATTATGATTAATGGCATCTCTCTTGTATGTACAAATTTCTAGAACCCATAATTAAACACAAGAAGGGAAAAGAACAAGAAATGGACCTGAAACAGAGTATGTCACTAATGTTCTTGAAAGAACCTGTACATTTTCTTGGAAGAAAGCCAACAAAAGGAGTAGGTGGAGCAAATTGATGGTTCAGTAGCTGAGTAGAGGTATTATGTTCAATTACAATTCCAATTGCTTGAGCTACAACTATAAAAAACTCAACAGCTAGTTTCATTAAAGCTATGCACATCTCCAATCTCTTAATCACCATGTTTGCAACTATTAATTTTTGACAAAAGTGACAAATTGGTCTTTAAGGGTGCATTTGTTTCGCATGCAATGACTAAACATGACTTAACAAATTTAACTTATATAGTGTATTGCATTTTTATATACTGATATGACTGAATAAAAATTATTTTTTATCTAGTTTCGCTCTTTTTGTAGTCATTCCATTTTATAGATGACTCATTTGTTTATTTCTTAGGACTCAATTAATAAAAAAAATAATTCCAAATTACCCTCTATAAACATAATTTTTAGAGACAAACCATAAAGTGATAAAGTAGCAATGCTGATATGGTGTTGTAGATTAGCAATGCCATTATTTGTTGCTAAGGTGAGAGATTATCTGTTCTATGTTTTCCTTCTGCGGCGCCCTTTTTTTGTCGCAACTTTTAGCAACACTAGTTTGTTATTGCAATGGCGTCGCTAATTGAGTAATATTAATTTTTTATTTGGATTTGATTTTATTAAATTTAACTAATATTAATTAAATTAATATAAATAAAAATTTTAATTATAAGATTTAAAATAAATGAAAATGGAAATATCGTACATTTAATAAAAAAAATAATATCATCTAATATTCACATAAACGATGAAATAATAAAAGAAAAAAATTATTGAAAATTAACAACATATATCCAAAAAAAATCATTGTGGAGGATATAGTGGTGGCTAAATCTGGATCTGCGTCTGAGGTGGGTTAGTAGCATCATCATCAATATTCAGAGAGGCTAAAACTTGCTCTTGTGTGCTCTGTATAACACCGCTCAATATAACCACTCGATCTATTAGTTGATGTTCTCGCTCATCTGCCACTAACTCTGCTCCGCCAGTTTCTCATTAAGCTCCTTTTTCAAATCCTCTAGCTGCTGATCAGTGGAGATGACTCTGTCTGTTGATGTGAAACTAGGTCCAGCAAAATATAGAAAAGCCTTTGCACCAACGCCATACACCCTCCTATCACCCGACTGTGCCCCAACTGCCTCTAAATATAAGCATCTCTGTGCAGTGGGTGAAGGAATGGCATTCTCTCCATCTTCAAATTGTTGGGACAATTCGGAGAGCCGTTGATGAAAACGTTCCTATATTAATAAATAGTTTACAAAGTTAATATATATATATATATATATATATATATATATATATATATATATATATATATATATATATATATATATATATATATATATATATATATATATATATATTTAGAGAGAGAGAGAGAGAGAGAGAATTATATATGAAATATATATTCAAATTATTAATAATACTGTTTATACCAATTTGTTTGGTGCGGTCTTGACCCAGCTACCGCTCTTCTTCATCTTCTTCATATGTGTGTGCTTGAACAACTCCATTTCTCCGAGATCCTGCCAAATTTTGCAGTCTAAAAAAATAATGGGTATTAAATTTAAGGTATAATTCAAATCAAATTAAAAAAAAATTCAAAACGAGATATTACCAATCTTCTTTTGATATTACCAATCTTCTTTTGTGCTCGTCGTGGGAAATAGAGGAACCTGTATGATGAGAGGGTCGAGTACCCAAACCAGCTTTCTCTATTTTTAGATTGGAGGAGGTTGTTTGGGAATTTTTTTTAGAATCCGCAGTATTCCAATTCTTTTGCCACTCTTCCTAGACAGCCTCTGGAACATTATTTGGTCTCCCTTTTTTCGAGTATTGCATTTTATACATCATATCACTATAACGCCTTGCAGCTAAGGAATTAAATGCTCTCCAAACAGTAGCCTCTATGTACGGGTCCCACTCATAAACTTTCTACTAAAAATAAATAAATTATATAAACCAATATTTAATTTTCTTCACAAGTAATTACTAGTAATTGCTAATAATAATTAATATGCAAACATGCAAAATTTAGAAATTATTAAATTTTACTGAAAGTGCAATAGAGTTTTCATTGAAAATTGAATAAAACTCCCTGGAAAAAAAATTATATATATTCTAAATTCAATTTCACTCAAGATATTCATAAGAACAACTAGTAATTGCTAATAATAATTAATATGCAAACATGCAAAACTTAGAAATTATTAAAGTTTACTAAAATTTCGATAGAGTTTTCCCTATAAATTGAATAAAACGCCCTAAAAAAATAAACAAATTATATATTCCAATATTTAATTTCACTCAAGATATTCACAAGAACATGGGTGTAATTGCTAATAATAATTAACATGCAAACATGCAAAACTTAGAAATTATTAAATTTTACTGAATGTTTGATAGAATTTTCCCTGTAAATTGAATAAAACCACTGAAATGAACAAACACAATCTATATTATAATTTCAACATAATCATTGCTATATATATATATATATATATATATATATATATATATATATATATATATATATATATATATATATATATATATAAAACAAATAATTGAAAATAAATTTTACCTTAAACTCTCCAAAATAATCATCCGCTCATCTTCGATCACGTATTTTGATGCATACTCAGTCAGTGAAACCTTCTGCTTCAGTATAGATGTAATCTGGATAGCAACAGAGAAGGACTCATAAAACATATATGCAGTAAAATATTATAAAAAAATGACCATGTACTTTGAAAACTGTCCCTATATAAATAAATATAAAAGTAATCAATAAGAATACTTACTTTCACTTCTCATCAATTTTGAGCCTCTTCTGCCCTGTGGAAGAAGTGCTCCTCACTTTGATGGAATGGCGGAGGACTGTGAAGGTCCAACAATAGGACCCAATGATGGAGTACTAGTGTGAGGCCTCGACCGAGCACCGTTCGATCAACTAGAGGGAATCGAAATACTCATTTGGGAAAGAACTCACAACAAAGCCATCGGGCTTATATTTGATAGGTTTGAAAATTATTTCTTAGAGTCGCCACCTTAATTTATTTTTATTTGGAAAAATATAAGGAAAAAACTCATTTGACTCTTTATTATCCAAAAAAAAAAAGGATCATTAGCCTTGAAATGAAAGAGGATTTGGAGACTAGGTTTTCGGTTTAATTTAACAAAATAAGCTTGGCCAACTAATATCAAAGTGACTTAAAATATGTTTCATGAATAAATTAAAATGCATGAATAATTTATAGTATGCATGATCATTCAATCAATAAAGTTTATACACAATTAGAATTTAAAATAAAAGAGAGTTAATATTAAAATGAAATCCAAACTTACGGGATACCTCCCTAGCCCTTATGGGTTCTAGAGAAGTTACACATTCCCCAAACTAAACCTAATAACAAAATAAAACAAAACAAAATAATAGTAAGTGAAGAAGGAGATAGGGGGGAAAGTTAGTTAATTTTAATTGGATTTGATATCTGAACTAAGTATGCCTACTTATCCCTTTGAATAGGAATCAGAACCCACGCAATTCTCCCTTTTTGCAGAGGAGTTAGTTTAACCTAGCTACTTTATCATGTTTTGATTGATTGATTAAAAGAGGGTTGAGTTAATTAATTAATTTAATTGATTACCGACTTGATTAGCTAGTAACCTAGATGAATCAATTTATTCAACTAAATAAAAGAGGCAATGAAATTTAGACAAAAGAGAATTAAAGGAAAAGAAGCTTACCTTAGACGGCGAGAGGCGGCTGGCTTTGGATAGCGAGGGGCAACTGGCTTTGGATGGCGGGCGGCAGCTGGCCTTGGATAGCAAGCGGCGGCTAGCTTCAGATGGCGAGTGGCGGCGGCTAGCCTTAGATGGTGGGCGGTAGCTAGACTTGAATGGCAGGCGGCGGCTAGTCTTGGACGATGGGTGGCAAACACAAGCCTTAGGCAAGAAACTTGCCTGTAACAGGTGGACAAAAAGCCTTAAACTAGTCAGGTAGGAATCAAGGAGAAACCTTCCAACACGCTTTACTAAGTAAGGAGCAAATGCAAAACAGTTTGCTTGAAGTTATTACTTTTCAAGCTCTAAAAGTTGGGGTTTTGAAGTGTGGAGAGGTCCTCTATATATAGAGGGAGAGTTGAAGCACGGAAGTTATTCATATTCGATGTGGGATTGCAAAAAATTAAATTTTTGCTGGAATTATCGCAGAGAGCTTTGCGGCACTGCCACACAGGCCTTTGTAGTTCCGCAAAGGCATTTGCGGCAATACCGTAGCCCTTTGTGACAACAGGCCTATTTTGGCTCGTTTTGCCATTTTCACCCGTTCTTGCTCGTTTCTCGCCTGTTTTTTATGATTCTAGTTATGTTATACTCGTTACTCAGTCTTGGATGATTTGAAAGGGTTCAAATGCCAAAAAGAAATATTTTTTTTCCATTTTGAGAGTTTTTAACTTCTGAAGATTTATTTACCGAGCCTAAGTTCTTTTAAGGTTCAAACACATACTAGAAGGTGTAAAATTAAGGGTTTACAGCTGCCCCCTCATCAAAATTATCTTTGTTTGAAAGGCTATTCTGATGATAGTAAACCTGAGGATGGGAGATGGTGAAAGGAACCAAATTATTGTCTAAGACAGAGTTTAGACATTTGGGTGAAAAGTATGGTTGAATTTTAGGAAAGATGCCCCCAATATATTTGGGAGATCTATCGGCTGGTAACATTGAGTTATTGTCCCTTCTGGCTGAAGCTAAAAGCAATGTTCCGGTCTAGTAGGAATGATGATCTTGGAAAGAAAGTGACCCTCTTTTGTAAAAAAGAAGACGACTATGTCTGGTAGGAATCGATGAAGTGGTGATCTTGTCTAGTAGGCTTGAAGACAACCCTATCTAATAAAAATCGACGATGATGATGATCCTATTTGGTAGGAAAGAAGATGACCCTGTTCGGTAGGAATCGATGAAGTGGTGATCCTATATGGTAGGCTTGAAGACGACTCTGTCTAGTAGAAATCGACAAAGTGGTGATCTTATCTGGTAGGAATGATGATGATAATCCTATCTGGTAGGCTTGAAGGCGAACCTATTTGGTCAGAATCAACAAAGTGGTGATCTTGTCTGGTAGAAATGATGGTGGTGATCTTGTCTGGTAGGAATGATGATAATAATCCTATTTGGTAGGAATGGTGATGATGATCCTATCTGGTAGAAAAGAAGATGGCCCTATCTGGTAGGAATTAACAAAGTGGTGATCTTGTCTGGTAAGGATGATCATAATGATCTTATCTTTCTTCGAGATTTTTGACAATTTGCCTTGATTCATGATCCTGTTCAATGCAAAAATGCTAAATAATTATGCAATGATATGATACCTTGAACCTGTGAAAGGTTAGTTCTGATATAAAAGTGTTGATCTTTAGGAGAAAAACGCCCCGTTTTCATAAAGGTGAATATTTGGAAGGGATGTACCCCAACTTTAGAATGATAAAGGAAAGTGGTTTGGACATTTGGTTTTTGGTTGATTGGCTTGCTTAGAGGTGAAGTGGGCATGTCAGGTATGATATTGGTTGGTTAATAGCTATTAGTTTGGCCTAGGAAAAAGTCATTTGGAAAGTCAAGCAAGGTGTGGTCTTGGAAAAAATCAGGCTATTCAGTTTAGATAGGTTTGCCTTTGGAGAAGATTTGGTTTGAGACTAATTTGGAGAGCTCGATAAGGAGGGTTAGGTCATTGGAAGGTTTAGGGAAGGTCAGTTTGTGGGGCTTATCCTCGTGGAAGGCTCAGTCAGGTCTGGCACTTTGGCTTAGTTAGGTTACAACCTTTAAGGAGTTTATTTGGAAGACTCAGCCAAGTTCTGTCTTACGCTCGATTAGGTCTGGCTAAGAGGAAATGTCAAGCTAGGAAATTAGATATGGAAGGCTTGGTCAGATTTGGCCTTGGAGGAGATGAAGGCTTTTTATGAATTGGCTTCATGGTGAAAGCTAGGCTTAGGCTTCTTGGTTTGGGCTTCATTGATGAAGGCCTTTAGGCTTGGATTTTATGGTGAAGACTTTTGGACTCGGGCTTTATAATGAAGATTTTTGGGATTGAGCTTCATGGCAAGACTTCTTAGTTTGGCTTTCATTGGTGAAGGCTTTTAGGCTTGGGTTTCATGGTGAAGACTTTTGGTTTAGGCTTTAGGGTGAAGGGTTTTTTTTTGTTTTTTTGGGCTTTAAGGTGAAGATTCCTGGGGAGTGGGCTTCATAGTGAAGGCTTTATAGTTTAGGCTTTATGGTGAAGGCTTGAAGGCTTTTGGTCAAAAGGCTTTATCAGCTTGGGCTTTTCTACAAGGGTGCTTTGGACCTTTTTAGAAGATGGTTGTCTTTATCTCAGGTATGGTACTACAAGTTTTGGCCATATAGACACCGCAGACTCACGGATATGTATTTGTCCTTTGACATGGTTGCATTAGATTTTCTTACCCATCATACAGTTGGCAAGCCTTGACTCAATTAGATTTTATGAATGATGTATTTTGCCAAAGAGGCTTGGTCTTTTTAAGGATGATGAGATTTTTCCAATGAGACATGAAATAGGCCTTAACTTATTCAAGTCCTTCTTTTGCGAGACATAACCTGATTTTGGTTATGCCAGAGAAAATTGGCTTTAAGGATGATGAATCTTGAAAAAACTTAGGATCTTTGGTTTTGGCTTGAGATTCAAAGGTGGGTCAAAAATTCTAAAAAGGTTTAGGGAGGTTGTATGATTTTGCTATTCGTAGCATGATTCACAGAAAAAAATAAGCCAAGCTCATCTTGTCATTTTGAGATTGAAGAGAAATTTAGGGTGACACTCTATTGGCTTGAAATAGATAACAAACTAGCTGAAAGGAGGTGCCCTAAGGAGTGGCTAAAGGACTGATGAGAAAAGACAACTTAGGGATTTATCTCCCAATAAGAGATAGGAACATGACAGACTAGCAATGTGAGAGATTATGCCTAAGCTCTTTGAGTTAGCGACGAGACAGATTAATAAAAGATGATGACGACTTAAAAGGATATGCCCCCACTATGAGATAAGGGCATAAAAGACAATATCACTTTAGTGAATGAGCAAGCTAATGAGGAAGGATGAATTTGAAGACATGAGATGAGATGGACTGATTGAGGACTACTTTGGACATGAAGGAAGATGACTGAGATAAGCTTTATATCTTTTTTTTTTTTAGCTCTAACTTTTGCCTAAGCCGCCCTTTCAGGTTTTCAACTTAGCAAGCTTGGATTAATATTCCACCATGATTTACTGCTTTTTTTCAATTTGAGGGACTCTAATCTTTGAATTTTGGATTTGACGAATCTTGTTGCCTTTTGTTGAGGTGTATCGTTTGATTTTGTGCTTCAAATATTTGATAAGAGGTCCATTTTTTGACCTACTTTGGTTAGGAGCTAGCAAAGCAATTATTAATAACACCTCAATATATCTAGTTGTGGTGGATTTAATTGACTGTTTATTTCTCTCTCTCTTTTTAATTTTTAATTTTCATTATTTTTAATTTTTTATTTATTATTTATTTATTCATCATCATTTTTTTTAGAAAAAAGCTCATCCATGTTTAAAACAAGAAAAGACAAGCGCACAAATAAATGTAGATGTTTTATTGCAATAGAAAATTTTATTACAAGTTAACAAAAAGCGGACTAATATGATTGACAAAAATACCCAAAAAGGAAAATAAGTTGACAGACCCATACTCAAATTTAGACTTTGAGATTTGGACACAGACTCAAACTCAGACTTGGATTTCAATCTTAGTTAGGTCAGATTAATCAAACTTGAACTTTTTCATGTTATGCCACTTGGGGTTGAGGTAAAGTGGACTTGAATTGGGTTTTTTTTTTAGGAGGGATGATGTCAACACTATCAATCAAATTCTGGATTCTATGTCTCAAAGATCTACATGTGTTGATTTGGTGCCCTGCTTCTTGATGATATTCATAATATTCATTGGGGTAGCTCTTTGGTAAGGGATTAGGAGGGACTCTTAGTTCCAAGGGTTTTACCATTTTTGCCTCTAGAGCCTTCTTATAAACCACTACTAATGGAACTCCCAAATCTGAGAAAGCCCTTCATTGAGATTTCAAGGGTTGCCTGCTAGTTACAGCAGCCACCTCTATACTCTCCCACTCAACATCAATAAGGGGAGTGTAAGTGTCCATATCTTTCCATTCAGTAAAGGTAAGGGGAGTAGAGGTATTGCTTTTCTTGCACCTTTTTTTCCATTATGGGGTTTGCTTTAGTGCATCGATGTTGAACTCTAAAGGTCTCTTGATAGTAGAAAAGGTGTGGTTTTCCTTGCTTTAAAAAGGATTCAAAGAAGAGGCAAGTTAATATCTATGATTGATGGCATGGCTGAGGCTAGAATGGCATTAGCGTTTGAGATTAGGGATGTAAAATTATGAGTCATAATAATGGTAGGTGTAGCATTGATGGGCTTAGCTTGGTTCAACATTCCTCTCACATCATCTATGATAAGTTGGCGTTGAAAACTCAAAGCATTAGTGAAAGCAGAAATAAGATGGATTATGGTATTATTAAAACTGGATTGTTGGCTAGCTAAAGCCTGGTTGAAATTGGCCCATTGAGTGTCTAGAGCGGAGATGAGAATAGCTTGAAAGTTCTCTTCTTGCCTCTTGAATAGGTTGGTTAAAGCTTCCATGTTAGTCAGGCTTGCCATTGGTACCTTGCGAACCAAGTCAAAGAATAAAGTAAGTACTTAGGAAAGAAGCAAGAAGATGGGCATGCAAACTTTTGAGAAAAAAGATTCCTTTTAATGTTATGAGCTTGCATTTGGGCTTTTGAGGATTTCCTAAGGTTGCATAGGTCAAGGTTTCAAGCTTAAGGTATCAGGTTGAACCAAAGGTACTAGACTTAAGGTAGTATGTTAGGTCAAAAGTATTAGATTTAGGGTATTGTTTTAGGTCAAAGGTACTAGACTAAAGGTATTGTGTTTAGGGTAGTGTCTTGATGATTTGAGTGTAGGCTATAGGCATCTATCCATCTGGGGGTAATGGATTGGTTTTGAAGGTAATGGGCCAATGATGTTGGGCAATGGTGTCTTGTGGCTAAGTTGGCAAGGTATGGGTAAAAAGGAGGATAGAGATGTTTTTAGGTTACAATTTAGGGTGAAGACATTTTGGATAAGGTTAAGGTAACAGTGTTTAAGGTTAGTGGTGTTTGAGGTCAAGGCTAAGGAAATGAGGTTTTAGGCTCAAGGCTAAGGTATTGGTGTTTAGGTTGAAGGCTAAGGTAACAGGGTAAGGTTTAAGATTAGGGTATTAGTATTTAGGTTAAAAGCTAATGTAAAGAGGTAAGGTTTATGGTGATGGCTTAAGGTTTGTGGGGGCAAAGGTGAATGGGATAGAGGTGAGAGTGTTTAAAGTTTAGAAGTGAAAGGGTTAGGATAAAAGTGAGTATATGACCCTTCTTCAGTTCAAGGTATAATCTAGACTTAAGATGAATGCATGTTTTGTTATGTAATATGGATGCATGAGGAAAATATTTCATGAGAATGCAAAGATGCAAGGTTTTAATCATGGTATATACAACCTAAGGCTAGGATTTAAGTTCATTACTTGAAAGGTAAGGGTGGCTAACTTTGGATACCTGTCACACTGTAGCAGCAATATACCTAACCACATGTGAGTTAAGGAGTCTTGCGTGGGTCCAACAGTACGTGCATACTTGTTACACCTTTGAAAGGATCAAATGATTCGTCGCGAGGTGAATGATTTCACTATCGGCAAATAGACCTGTAATAATATGATTTTTTGAAATTTCTGAATTTTCTTTTTTATAAAAAAAATGATTATTTTTCAATAAGTTAAGGAGTAAAAATATTTTAAGAAGTAAAGTAAAATGTAATTTAAGAAAAGTTTTTATATAAATTTATTAATTTAATTTTGAATGAATTGTGAAATAAAAATATTATTTTGTTGGGTTTGTAATAATAATAATAATTGTAATGATAATGATAATAATAATATTAGAAGATTTTTTTTTAGTTATAAATATATATATATATATATATATATATATATATATATATATATATATATATATATATATATATATATATATATATATATATATATATATATATATATATATATATATATATATATATATATATATATATATATATATATATATATATATATATATATATATATATATATATATATAAGTGTAAAATAGAAAAAAAAAAAAAAAGAGTGAAAGTCGGTTTAGCCTGGCAGAAGAATAAGAGAAATGCAGGGAAACAAATAAACAAACAGAACAGAAATAGAGAGAGGGTCGGCAGAGAGAGAAAGAGAGAGAGAGAGTCGGCTGCCACCCCGGACAAGCGCCATCGGCTCATCTTTGGCCGACACATGCTACACCAGAGGAAGGGGCGCCTGCCGACCAGCTCGCCCATCGAAGCTCGTCGCCAACCGTCGACCGACGGCGGCGCATGCGCCGTCCAAAGAACCGCCGGCAGTAACTTCTAGGCCATTTTTGGACCACTTTCTGATCTCCGTTTTTAATGAAATTGGTACGGTTAAACTCCTGGTGATTCTAGCTTCGATTTAGTATATTGTTTGTTAATTATAGATATCAATTGTTTTGACCGGAATCCGATATTCCTAACCGTTGCCATGCCATTTTCAGCCATTTTTCAATGAATTACAGAAAACAAAAGTGATATTCGGATTCCTCACATCACAAGCTAACCGATGATATCTTCATATCGTGATTTAGTCATCGTGGGAATTTTCCGGCAACCAGATTCCAGCGACCTTTGAAATCGACGATTTTGAACAGCAGCTCTAGCTTATTAAATCGAGCTCTACAGTATAAATCTTGATTTCTAATTGTGTATAGATAGTGAATTACGATTTTATTTGTAAGAATTTAGGTAAAAAGTTTATTGGAATTAAGTGGTTAAATGAGATAATTGAATTAAATAAATTGTTATTTATATGATTATTAAGTATTATTGATGATTAGTTGAAAGATTAAAGTGAGATGTGGATATTGGAATTGATTTAATTGAATTGATTGAGCATTAGTGTGATAACGAGAAATGAAATTGGCGGATGGAATTAGTGTATTGAAGGTCCGGGTTGGACCATTTAAGTGTGATATTGTGAATAATTTGAATTTATGGAATTATTAGTGAATGTGGAATTAGTATTCTTGAATATTGGAAATTTCTTAATTAGCTCTAATTGACTACTATGAGGGTTGAAATGTGAAATCGGAATAAAGGGAACTATTCTTTTTCTTTAAGTGAGCTATTAGGAAACAACTAGAGAAATATTAAGTTTAGTAATAAGTTGTGAATAAAATAGAAGTATTAGTAAGTTAAGCTAAATTAAGTAATGTGATAATGAGGAAGTGATTGATATATGATTGAAATGCAATGTGTAGAATCTAATAACAACGGCAAGGATATTGGGTAAAAGTGCGAGGAGCACTGCTTGTATCAGAGTCAAACGTAAATAGGAGCAAAAGAGTTTAAGGTGAGTACTTAATAATATAATATGCCTTGTTTCATATACTTGAACCTTTATTGTTCCAACCATAATGGTTGATTGTTTCTATGCCTTGATAAGTTGATTGGCTCTTTGATATTGCATATTCTTGATTCTTGATACGCTTGATATGCTCATTGAATAATGAACCATTGATACGATACCTCTTGATGACCATTGATTATTGTGAACCTTATACAAACCATTTTATTGAACTTTCTTATTGAATGCCTATTGATAAGCAAAAATCTCCTTTATGATGTGGGGAAATACATCAGGCCTTGTGCACTTGGTATATGCCTACGGGTAGGGCAAGAATATCCAACTTCTGTTAGGGAGGAACGCCTAACCGTAAGACCTGATCAGTCTTACGTAATGTGATATGGGTAAGTGAGCAAGGCTCAGGCCGCCACTCTTAAATTGATATGGGTGGGAAGCATTCCGCTTCCAAGAAATTGATATTTCTGCTAAAGATACTGTTTTCCTTTTTAATGACAATTGAACCATATGATGATATTGATTGAAAGCATTCCATTGATATAAAAACCCTTCCTGAAATTAATCATTGAAATCACCTTATGTATTGCATTATTATGTACTCACTAAGTTTTGTCTCATATTTTAATGGTTTAAAATTTTCAGGTATAGTCAACGAGTTAGCAAGGTAAACTCTAAGCCCTATTCTCTGCTTGGAAGTTGCTTTGGTTAAATCTATGTATTGTCATTACCGAATATGAAGACTATTGTTAAAGCTCCATGGATATTAAAGGATTTAGCATTAATATATTATAGGATATTTGTATAATATGATTTGTATCATAATCGTTATTGTAATGATGTATGAACTATTGAACATTGAGTTAATGATATGAAATACAATTTTCAAAGTTTTATAAGTTATATCTATAAATAATATTATGGGTAACAAGGTAAAGTAATTAGGTTACAATCTTGGGATATAGTTTAATGTAATGAATGATAACAGATTACATGTTAAATGGGTTCTACGGATTTTCAGTGCCCTTATAGCCATCCATGCTCTAGGATCGTCACGACTTAAAAAGGCGAGTCATGACAAGACCCAAAGAGGGTTGCCCACTCAATGCTACTCACTATCCATTGTTTTCTAAAAATTAGGTTGAATGGCAAATTGCCTATGCAAGTGATGCATGCAAAGTCACAATCATATCAAAAGTCCAAACTCTTTTTAAACCAATTAATAGTCCACTTATTTTTCCTTTTATTAAAAAAAAGTCAATCTCCAGTGGAGTCACCAGTTGTGAGGTCTCGCTCGAGCATCTGTCCAATCCACTAAAGGGAAATGAAATGCTCATTTGGAAAAGAACTTATGAGGAAGTCCTCGGGCTTATCTTTAATAGGTTTGAAAATTATTTCTTAAAGTCGCCACCTTAATTTATTTTTATTTGGGAAAATATAAGGAAAAAACCCATTTGACTCCAATTTTTACCCAAAATAAAAAGGATCACTAGCTTCAAAACCAAAAAGGATTCAGAGACTAGGTTTTCGGTTTAATTTAACAAAATAAATTTGGCTAAGTAATATAAAAGTGACTTAAAATATATTTCATGAATAAAGTAAAATGCATGAACAATTTATAGTATGCATGATCATTCAATGCATAAAGTTTATACACAATTAGAATTTGAAATAAAAGAGAGTTAATATTACAATGAAATCTAAACTTAGGGGATATCTTCTCTAGCCCTTATGGATTCTAGGAAAGTCACACATTCTCCAAACTAAGTCTAATAACAAAAAAAAAAAAAAAAAAAAACAAAATAATAGTGAGTGAAGAAGGTAATGGGGGGAAAGTTGGTTAATTTTAATTAGATTCGATGCATGAACCAAGCATGCCTACATATCCCTTTAAATGGGAATTAGAACCCACGCAGTTCTTCCTTCTTGCAAAGAGGTTAATTTAGCCTAACCACTTTATCATGTTTTATTGATTGATTAAAAGAGGATTGACTTAATTAATTAATTTAATTGATTACCGACTTGATTAGCTAGCAACCTAAATGAATCGATTTAATCAACTAAATAAAAGAGGCAATGAAATTTAGACAAAAGAGAATTGAAGGAAAAGAAGCTTACCTCAAAAGACGGGCAACAGCTGGCTTCGGATGGCAGGCAGTAGCTGGCTTCATATGGCGGGCGACAGCTGGTATTAGATGGCAAGGGACGGCTAACTTTGGATGATGGGCGGCGGCTAGTTTCAAATGGCAGGCGATAGCTAGCTTTGAATGGGCGGTGACTAGCCTTGGATGGTGGACGGCGACTAGCCTTGGATGGTGGGCGGTGACTAGCTTTGGATGAGGGGCAGCTAGCGTTGGATGGCAGGCGGCGGCTAGCCTTGGACGGCAGGCTACGGCTAGCTTTAGGCGGTGGACATGAGCCTTGGGCAAGAGACTTGCCTCAAACAGGCGGGTGGAAAGACTTAAAACTAGTTAGGTAGAAATCAAAGAGAAATCCCCCAACTTGCTTTGCAAAGCATGGAGCAAATGCAAAACGGTTTGCTTGAAGTTATTGCTTTTCAAGCTTTAGAAGTTGTTGTTTTAAACTATGGAGAGGTCCTTTATGTATAGAGGGAGAGTTGAAGCATAGAAGCTATTCATATTCGATGTGGGATTGCAAAAATTGGATTTTTGCCAGAGTTGTAGCAGAGAGTTTTGCAGCGCTGCATAGCTCTTTGTGGCACTGCCGCACGTGCCTTTGCGGCAACGGGCCTATTTTGGCCCGTTTTGCCATTTTTCCCGTTCTTACTCGTTTCTTGCCCATTTTTCACGATTGCAATTGCATTGTACTTGTTACTCAATCTTGGATGATTTGAAAGGGTTCAAGGGCCAAAAAAAATTTTTTTGATTTTCCCATTTTGAGAGTTTTTGACTTCTGAAGGTTTGTTTACCGAGCATAAGTGCTTCTAAGGTTCAAACACATACTGGAAGGTGCAAAATTAAGGGTTCACAACTAGTTAGTGGTATAAGTGCTGAATGTGGTGACTCTTCTGCTAAGCCCTCTAGCACTATGATGGTGCCTCGCCCACTACATCCACCATGTCCTCAAAGGCTTGGGTCTGAATGTCTATGTCTCATATTGAAAATTTGAACAAATATATATGAGATACAACATATATGACGTTATATATCAATTAGAATCAATCGTAATTCAAAAGAAGAATATATTACAAACTCAAAGTTAGATTGAAAAAATCTTAATATTTACTTTACTAATAAATATAATAGCACTTTACAAACCTCTATTTTAATCGCTTGGACTAGTGTCCTCAAGGTATGGTTCTTAGTTTGATGATGTATTGATTTGAGTTTTTAAGTCTGGTTCGTCATCAGAAACTGTATCATCCTCTTCAATTTCAATTTCATCACCCATAAGTTCAATTAACACTGTATCTCTTCCTCCTCATCTCTTTCTCTAATGGTATAAATTTCCATTTTGTCTTCTTGGAATGGCTAGGATTCACATGCAATGAAAGCATTAGAGTAGCTTTCTAATAATTCAATGAAACCTCTTGGTTTGATTTTGGTAACAATGTACCAATCCTGCTTGTCACGATACAAACTGAGGTACATGCAATAATACACTTGTTCAGCTTATAGGGCAAGGGTAAAAGGTTCATATCTATTAAATCTGCTCCACTATTGACTTCTACTAATTTGTGCTCCGCATGAACTTTCATCCCAACTCTTGAATCATAATCAAACCATTCATAGTTGAACAATATTGTGCATTTGATAGGCCAATTAGGATATTCCAGCTGCACAACCTTATGCAGCCTACCATAAAATTCATTTTCATAATCACCGTAGTTTGACTCTTTTATGCACACTCCATTGTTCATAGACTTTCTTAAAGAACTAGCACCTTCAACTTGAAACTTATTCCCATTAACACAAATCCTGAGCATGTCATAATATGTGTCAATGGGCGTTTGGTGAGGTCTTTCATGAACTCATTATCAACATTATTATATTTATGTGTGTATAAAAGTAAAGTAGAAAAAGTTGATTAAAAAGTTGTATTGATATGTTAGATGGGAATCTTACTAGCTCAGCAATATACTCACATAATATTTAAACGATTCAACAAATTTAGTTTCAAGTTTCATGTTCACTTCCTCATCAGATATGTTGGGTGAAATTTGCCTTAAATTGTCACTGTATATCTTGTATATTAAGATTGATAAATAATTAAAGTATACCCTTATATACACCTAATACTCAAACTAATTTTTTTTTATTCTCACTTGATGAAAGGTTTCACTTCAGTGTAATTAAGCAGAATATAAGTATGAGCAGCCATATATTCATCCCCAATCATGTATCTCATTTTCTATCATCCAAAAGCTCGACCCAAATATTTAAATATGGAAAAATATCTTTCATCTAATCCACCATCATCATGGTGTGGCATGTTTTGATTCCTCACCTGTACATGGTCCTTGAAGTAGTGAGCATAAGATGTTGAGACAACCATATAAGCATTGCTTATGGATACTTTAACACAATCCTCATTCCTCACATTATTTTTCAACTTCTTAAGACACCTATTACAATTCATAAAATTCAATTTCAATTTAATCAATATACTTCGTGAATTTACAAAGGATATATGTAAACAGTTACCTCTCAAATGGATACCCCCATCAATATTGAATTGGCCCAGATATCCTTGCTTCATGTCATAAGTGGATCAGGAGATGTTTCATAGAATCGAAAAAACTTGGTGGGAAGATACGCTTTAGTTTACACAAAATAATTGGAATCACTTCCTCAAGTTTAACCATATCTTCTTCTCTTATAACAGTTGAGGTTAGATCTTCGAAAAACAAGCTTATTTTTGTGAGTGCTTTCCACACATGTCAAGGCAATAATCACGAAAAGCAATCGGAACTAATCTATGCATAAACATGTGGCAATGTTGACTCGTCATACCAAACAATTTAAGCTTATGTATGTCAACACATCTCACCATGTTTGACACATATCCATCTAGAAATTTAAGATTTTTAAGCCATTCACACAACACTAACTTTGACTATTTGTCAAGAGTATAACACGCTTTTGGATATTTACCCGTGACATTTGACATCGCAACCTATGGTTGCCAACAATATTCATTGAACTCTTATCTGGATTTAGTTATGTCTTTTGTCTTTCTAGCTACATTCATTATAGTTTGAAAAAAATTCTTCTCTATATGCATCATATCAATATTTTTATATAATTATAAGTTTGAATATCTCCTTTTCAATAAATTAATTAGTTTTGATATTGAATTTTATTTCATTTTATTTTATTTATTTTTTAAAATAAATAATAATTAATAATTTGTAATATATATAATAATATATAATTCGATATGGAATAATATATAATTAAAGTTTAAACAAATTATATATCATATAGTAAAGTAATAATTTATATTATTCTAAAACAAATTAATAATTTGATTTTTAAATTATATGTTATTATTATTCAATGTTATTATTATTCAACATTATTAAGGTTGAACTCAACTTTTTCGGATATTCTTTCTTAAATAAGGTTGAATTCTATATAATATAATTTTTCTGATGAATTAGCGAAAGGTAAAAGTAGAAAACATGTAAAAACACTAGAAAACTGATACGGTTAAACTTTAAAAAAGAGTTCACATTTGTTAAGTATAATGATTCGGGTCGGGGTTTATTTTTTCAGTTCCAAAATGGTTCGAATCGCTTCTCGGTATGAGTGTAATTTAGTATCCAAAACCGTACTAAAATGCTCACACCGGTTCAAATTCGTTTGAGTATTTTTCCCGGGATCGAGGATCTATTGTTTCATATATTTTTTCAAGTTTGGAATTCATGTCAGTTTGGGATCCCCACAGACCCGTGCTCAGCCCTAGTTTTAATAATATTAAGATATAATCACATATTACAATGAAACATGTTTAATTTACTACATATATGTTTTTTAAAAAAATTAACGGATGTTATAATTAATCAAGGAGTGATAAAATGTCATATAACAGTAAGTCTAATAATATTGTCATTTTAATTATAATTATATTCATGTAATGCTAATAAAGTTTTAGATAAAAATTTTGTTAATATTATATAACCTAATATTCTAATCTTTAAAAATATTTTTTTTATTAATTAACTTTTTGTGATAAGAAAATATTTGCAATAAGCTTATTATTTGTATAAAAAATTAGAAAGTGATTATAGAAAATTATATATTAGCTTTAAATAGTATATAAGTCAAGATTATAATTATTTGAATTAAGTAAAATACTAATATAATTATATTTATATATACTAATAGAGTTTTTATAATAATCCATCCAAAAAACTTGCGAATAATTATTAATTTATTAATATAATAATTCCAATTATATAATTATATTGCAAAAACTACATCATTTTAATATAAAATTATGTAGTTTTAATGATTGTTAATTATTATACAATTTAATATCAAACTCAAAACTACACTATTTTACCATAAAACTAACTACGTAATTTTGACTCAAAACTCAATTACTTCTTTACCGTTGTGGACCACTTTTATTGTTAATGTTTTTTTTTATGTTTTTATATTAGATTTATTTTGGCATCGGATTGTATTATATTAAAATTACTTTTGAAGTTACCTAAATGTTGTTTTTTAATTAATTAATCACTTCTTATGTTTAATTTTAGTATTGGATCAATGAATTAAAATATAATAAAAATCTCCAAATCTCCATATTATATTGGCTTGATTGAAATATTTAACTCCTGAATTCTATTATCTCAAAATTCTCAAGACAATATAATACGTACATTTTTTACTTCTGTTTCTGTTTTGTTTCTATTCAAGCTCAAATCTCCAAAATTCGGTGTAATCCTAGAGATTTTTGAATCTTTAAATTGGACCAACTTGTACTCAGTTCTACCTAAAACACGAGAAAATTTGCCGTTCTTGTGAAGTTTTACCATTTATATACATATCCAAAAATTTATGCAAGGGGAAAAGTAAAGCATAGTAGATAATTTGCAAGTAAATATCCTAAATGTATTGGTTACTCCAAATACAGCTGGGGATGTAGCTACTCAAATTTGTAATGAACTTCGCAAAATTTGAATTCAAACCGTTTAAAAAATAAAATATTCACCCCGTTACCCGCATCGCTTCGAGTCAAGTCGAGTAGTAAAACGGGGTTAGATACACCTATTTATAATTTTTTTTTTATTTTTCTCTTCAAAAAATTTTTTGTATTATTTTCTCATATACATATATTCAATAATAGTTTTTTTAACATGTCCATACGCTATAATTCATATTCCACATAAAAAATAAATTTAAATTTTTAAAAATATAAATTAAATACATATAATATTTAATATATATATAATCGTGTCGAGTTATAGCATTATCTGTACCATATTTGGTATAAAATAAAAATTCCGCCCCATCCCAATTACTAGTCAACTGAAATATAAAAAAAAATTTCTCTCTTTTTAGCAATATATAATATAACACTAGTCAACTGAAACGTATGTATAGGCGATTCACCTGAGGATGGAGGTAGTTACGGCCATGCCGATGGTTCTAGAGGGGGATGGATTGCCACCCCAGCGGTGGTCCTTCTTTCTCTTCTTTTCTTTGCCTTCCATAGCATCTCTACCTCTGTTGCTCATACGCAGGGACTACCCATGCACACGATACACGAGCTCAACTCTCAGCTCGAAAATAGGATGGGCAGGTTGTCCGCCCAGTTTATTAAACATAGTGGGTCAAATTTAATATTTAAAATTTGAATTGAGTTTGGAGCGGAAACAGATAATGCTATAGCCTATCATCAACATGCACAATATATATATATATATATATATATATATATATATATATATATATATATAATTAATATTAAATAATTTTTTTAAAAATAAAGAAAAATAAAAAATAAAAACGGATATACCAACCGATACTTAATCCATTTTACTACCGTCCTCACTTTGTCCGGTAGCAGGGCAGGTGGCAGAGAGGATATATATATAAATATTAGCAGGGAGAGTACAAATAATAAAAAATCCGATTCATATATTCATATCCACTCCGCTGCTATTCCTACACATTAACTCACAGAGATCAAGGCAACAGAAATATTATTAGACCAAAATGACATCATCCAATCTACCATTCCCTAAAATCTTAAAAAAAATTGTTGCTTAGATTGCATAAGAAGATATTAGATATGTTCGTTAGTCGGACCGCAAATCTTAATTAGTGGAAAAATTACGGGCCAAACTACTAAGTCTTTGTAAAATTGAATATTTTTTAAATTCAAATCCAATTCGTGAATAGAACTATAAAAAATGTGACGTGAACACTCAATTCTGCATTTTCATGAATCATAAAATTCAAAGATAGATTTAATAAAATATTTTATAATATCCAAAATAATTTTTTAAAAATACAAAATAATTCCTAAATTGCAAAAAAAAATAAAAAAAATTGACGGAACAATTATTCTCAAAAAAAAAAAAAAAAAAAGTAGACGGAATGGTCAAACTTTTATCAATGATGAATTCTAATTAGATTTGTAATTTATAAACGTAATTAACTGTAAAAATTAAGTCTTATGTTATAATAGAAAAAATAAAAGAAATTCGAAACCTTAAAATGAGAAGAAAATACTCTATAGAACTCACATTTGTATAAATCAAATACCTCATTAGCACAGAATTCGTTTTGATTCTTAAAATTTCAGATGTGTTAAAACACCAAATACCAAGAATAACAAGCATACGTCTATAAATCTACTAAGGTCTAGGAATGGTAAGTTTTTCCTCACTACCGTAATTAAAGCAGCATAGTTTATTCAATTCCACATCTTGCTCAAGTTGAGATCCGAACAAAAGGAGAAGGAATTTTTTTTTTTTTTTTTTCTTTCAAATCTACATAGAAAACCCCCTTTTCACGAAAGCAGTAGAATTCTTAATATGCACAACCGTATACTTCTATCACAATAAAAAACACAAGTGAAAATTGTTTTTAATTTATATAGATTACAAACATTCAATAAGCCTTCTTCAAAGTTCTTTGCTAAACATCCATGCATATCAAATCTCTAAAATGAACGTAGGGATTTGAAATCCCAATCTGTATATGACCAGAAACATTAAAAAAACTTGGAAGGATTCTCAATACATTCAGGAGGATTCTGAAGCTTCAGTTTCCATCAGAGATAAATTCAGTACCAGGAGAGGATGTTAACAGTGACTAGTATTCAACGCCGGGAGAAGATGTTAACAGTGACTAGTATTCAACGCCGGGGGAGGATGTTAACAGTGACTATTCCAACCCTTCTCTCCCTTTAGTGGCTACATCAGTCTGTGGGCACCCTTGTGTCCATTCATATTGAAGAGAGCTTGTCTAATCTCCACATTTTCTATGGTCCTCTCCAGTTCAAACGGTTTTGGATAATTACCTTCCATTTCATATCTAGTTTTGAGAGTTGGAAAATCATCCCCTTGAAACATAATCCTGATACCCCAATATTTGTGTGCTCAACTAAGCTATGTACTTCGCGAAGTAAAAGACCAATAAATTCCTAATTAGTATCAGTTTCCTTAGGCTCCTTTTTTCTTATGGTCTTTGGTTTGTTTAACCTCTTTTGTGAGCATTCTTGGTGATATGGCCATGGCCATAAGCTCTTGGAAGAGGAGCTTACAGGCATAAGGAATGTGCACCTGAATATACAATCAGCAACAAAAGGTTTAAAAAAACATTAAAACCTCTCAATTGAGGACAAGAATGGCATGAACTGAAGACAGATTTTGGAAATACAAGAGCAAGAAAGCTAATAAAGAAAATCACCTGAACAATGTCGGTCTTATTCTTGCAACCTCTGCACTCAAAAGAATTCTTCTTGAGATTAGCAATAGCTATCAGTCCACAACGCTCACAAACATGGACTCTGTAGGCATCGCTCTGGTCAAACAACCTCTCTTTGAGAAAGTGTGCCGCACCATGTGCTATCATGCAATCTCGTTCCATTTCCCCAAAACGGAGGCCACCATCACGTGACCGTCCTTCAGCAGGTTGCCTTGTAAGGATCTGCACAGGGCCCCTTCCACGTGAATGGATCTTATCATCGACCATGTGCTTCAGCCTTTGGTAATAAGTAGGGCCAAGGAAAATCATAGCTGTAAGCCGCCGGCCAGTGTGACCGTTATACATAGTCTCAAATCCACGCATCTGATACCCACATTTATGAAGAGCCTTGCTAATATTGTCCACCTAAAATATCAAATTAAGTAAAACAGGTGAAATGCAACTCAAGCCAAACTGAAGAGAGATCCAGTTTAGCATATCAAACAACTTGGTATAAAGATTACTTGTTCAGATACTAAAAGATCAGATCATTATCTATTCGATATTTTAACCTCAAACAAGAAGTTCCATTGTTAAAGTGAAATTGGGCATCCTATCTCTGACTCCCTTATGCGCTGTCATGCCTATAGAACCCAACAGATGTTAACATTTGTTTCTTTCATGTAACAGAACAATCGTTCACTATTTTGGGGGGGGTGTGGCTTGGAGGAGGAGAACCATTAACATTGGTAACCCATTGATCGTAAAAAAAATGAAAAACTCACTAATTAGTCATGCAGATACGAAGAAGCATCTGGATAGAGCTTGTAACAACAGTAACCATTTAAATTGACAATTTAGCATGCATTTTAATGCGACTTACAGTGACATCAGTAAATGGAGTAGCATCCCCTTCCTTCCCCATGTGAGCTGCAACCTTCCCCATAATACATTCAATAAGCTGACCAATCGTCATTCGAGAAGGAATAGCATGTGGGTTCACAATGATATCAGGGGTAATGCCTTCCACAGTCCAAGGCATGTCTTCTTGAGTGTAAGTCATGCCTACTGTTCCCTTTTGACCATGCCTACTGCTAAATTTGTCTCCAATCTGAGGTATACGAACAGACCTCACCCTTACTTTAACAAACCTCAACCCATCAGCATTTGTTGTCAGGAGAACCTGTAAGAGTCCAAGTCATCAGAACAAGCAGCTTGCAACAAATCAGGTTTCAGACATTACAGGGGCAAAAAAATAACCATGCTATGTGCAAGTACAATAAGTTCACCCTTATTCAGATACAATCTGTGCTCTCAGAATTGAATTGTGATACTAACATGGGATATCATGAGCTGTGCTCCCAGAACAAGCAGGCTCACAAAGATCCCAGACTTCAAATTATAGCAAGCATTAACATAAACAGTGAGCTAACCACTGTAAGTTCACATCTCATCTGATAACAATTTATGCTCTCAGAATTAAATTGTAATGAACAGAAGGCCCCAGTGTTAATATAGTAAACTCAACCCAAAAGAAAGCTCAAAGTTAATATGGTAAACTCAACCCAAAACAAAGCTTACTTGATCCACCATCCCTGTTTCGCTATGACGTAAGCTTATGCTGTGATCACGCCTTGTGTACCGTGCATTCTGCCCCTGAGCATCTTCTTGAGAAATGGGAGTGGTCTTTCCAATGATTACATCCTCACCTGAAACTCTTGTACCCTATGAATCACAGAATAAAGTGCCTTTTAGAAAATAAATAAAGAAAATAGCATTTTCCATAACTAGAAAGACCAAATGTCGATACAATGAATTAAATATGCTTACCGGAGGTGCAAGACCATCATCATCCAATTTATCATAAGAGCCATGCCGCATGCCCTGTAAAAGAAATTCTGAATTCAATGCTCAACTAGGAAGCAAGGAACACATACAATTGAAAACTAGTCATCACCATTGTGTTAGCTCTATCTGGACGCCCAAAATCCTCTTTGACAAGTGTTCCCATCTTTTTCTCCTCATCCCTGAGAAATAAAGTATGTCAATGCAACTACTCATAATCAGAACCACTTAAGCCAAGAAAAGGTACCAGCACTTAACCTGTATGAACGGAAGAAAAGAGATCTAAAGAATCCACGGTCAATTGATGACTGGTTCATAATAACAGAATCTTCTTGGTTGTATCCAGAATAGCAGGCAATGGCAACAATAGCATTCTGACGCAGAAAGTAAGACACAGAAAAATGTCATAAAAAGGCTAAAAAGTAAGAAACAAAATAAATAAATAAATAAAGCGAAGTCTTTACAATGCCAGCTGGAAGCTGCCTAAAATGAAGGTGCTCCATAGCTCTTGTAGTAACAAGTGGTTTTTGAGGATAGTAAAGAACATAAGCCAATGTATCCTGTATGTAGCAAAAGAACCAATAAAAGGATGGATCAAAACATACCAAATGGATAATATATGATAAAAAGACACAGGTAAGGGCCAAAAACATACCATTCGAAATTGATAGTTGGTGACATATATTCCCATAGCTTGCTTTCCCATAGCAGATTGATACGTGTTACGTGGGGACTAAATGCACCAACAACAAATAAGCACAGACAGACAAAAAAATATAGAAGTGTTGCAAATAAGACAAATTTACCCAAAACATGACAAACTTGCCTGGTTATGATCAGGAAAAGGAATAATTGAAGCACAAACACCTAAAATCAATGAAGGATGGATCTCACAATGGGTGTAAGTATCAGAATAAGCTTCTTTCGGGTTGATGCTTGCTTGTACAAGATCCTGGAACAAATATTTTGCAAACATAATTTTGTGGTTAACAACCTCCTAATAACACACTAGTAGATAACCATAAATGTTTCACTCACATGAATGGTCATGGATATCATAGTGGTTTCTTCTTCCTCTGTATCAATATACTCAATAAATCCTTTTGCCACAAGATCATGCCAGCCACCCTCTTCCGAGGACTCCTATTTAAAAAAAAAAGAATCACAGATGTAACCACTGGAGTAAGAGGGGAGAACATGGGGAGACAGACCTTTGAACAAGACTCATTAAAAATTTGATTTGCTCACCCTCTGTTGCAGGGCATGAATGTCCTTCTTCCTTATGAGAAGCCTTTGTTTCTCAACAATGAATAAAGGACGACTGCAACGACCATAATCAGTGTATATTCGAAGCTCTTTCAAACGAATATCTCTAACCACCCCAACTTCAGTATTGACGTCAACCTGCATATAAGAAGAAAATCAGCATTCTAAAACAAAACTCCCTTGCTCACATAAATAAAAACCAAAAAAACATACTAAAAAAAATCTGTGGAAGTAGCATTCAAACCAAAACAAATGTCAGTGCTCAGAAAGAAACCAGTCCCTCCATTCTCTTCACAATGATCAAGATTTAAATGGTTTAAATGGAAGATTCCATGCGCTTTAGGTGAAAAGCGATCAAAAGGTCAAGTCAGTCAATAATATTTTGGAATAATCAATGGCAACAAGCACATTACCTAAATTTAACTTAAAATAAATAAATAAATGACTTCCACTCCATTTTGAAGGACCATACATGTATTTTAATTCTTATTGTTAAATTGATTTATGCAACCATATCCTACCCAAAGAAAGCACAAAGCGTTTATGGCCTCACACTTTACTCCTCCATTGCCAATTCCTCTACCCTAAACAAGGATCACACAAGACACATGCTGCAATGCCCAGTAGGGCTTGATGCCACTTCACACAAGCTCATATTTCAGTCACTGACCCATTGCAAATTAACAAAGATTCTTTTAATGAAACTGATACTAAATAATGAATGAGCATGCTAACCCGTCTTCTCAGTCGTCTCAATGTCTTGACCAACATATCTGGATCACGATGGATGCCAACCCAGCAACCATTAACAAAAATTTTGGTAGCTTGAGGAATAACAGCAGGAGATATTTCCTGTAATGAAGGGGAAATGTCAAAACAGGGAACAGAAAATCAAGCATATGTTCACACTAGAACAAAAGTAAGCACCTCAAAGTTCTCAGTACCCCATTCTTCTAAAAATTCCAGGATAGGATATGCAGCTGATCCAACAGTTATATACACCATCAATGCAAGATTCTTCACCAGTCCGCAAGCCTAATGTTACAACAGGATACACCCATTAGAAACATCCAGCTTCTTAACAAGCCAAATTACATAATGCACAAGATACTACACTCACTTGTCCTTCAGGTGTTTCAGCTGGACACATCATTCCCCATTGTGAATTGTGCAACTGCCTGGGTTTAGCCAATTTCCCTGGTTATAATACCCTTAATTGAGGTCAAAGAAAGAGCAGATAACAATAAAGAAAATAGTGATGCAGTGCTGCCAAGGAAAAAATAGAATACTGGGATGTCTCAAAATAGCGCCAATCTATCCAACCCAAACATCAGCATCAATAATGATGGAATCACTCAGAGTGGTACCTTCACGCCCAATTGGAGAATTTAATCTTCGCAAATGTGACAAGGTAGATGCATATGTCAATCGATTTAACACCTGTATTAAAAAATTTGTGGAAAAGAAAATATAAGTATCATTAGGTATAACCAATACGAGATAACATTTCAGGAAATGATAAGGGACGAAAAAGCAGAAAATGAAAGAGAAATATTTTGGACAAATTCACAACACAGAAGATTATAATGGCTCAAACCTGTGACACTCCAGCTCTTGTACCAGCTGCATTTGCCTGCCCCCAGTTCCCAGTAGCGAGCGAGTATTTAAGACCACTAGTAATGGTTTTTGCTTTGATGGCAAATTGCAGATTGACATCCTTTCCATTATCCACACACTGTACCATCCATGAGAAATGTAGGTAAACAACCCCACATAGAATTAACAAACATGAACAAAAGCTAGCTTTATAAAGCAAAAACCTTTTGCACGTAAGATCTGACATCCCTGGTCAACTTTCTGAATAACTGCATCAAACAGAACATCAATGTCCAAAGAAACTATTGACAACAATAATGAACAGTGAACTCTAATGCATTTTCCAACAATTCCCACACAAAACACAAACCATTCGAAAGAGTCCGCCAAGTAAAGGCCCAGCAAGGTCGAGCCTCTTGTTGCCATAATGATCTCTGTCATCTTCTGCCCTCCGGCCAAGTGCACAAAGTAGAAGCCGATGAATGATATACCTGGCACAAAAACAATTATTTGTCAACCATAAGCCACAACAAGAAATCAGATCTTACAAGAACAAAACATACCCAAAATAGTAAGCTTTTTTGGTCTCACAATATTCTCCAACACCAACATGAGGAAGCATTTCCTTTTGAAGGATCTCTTTGGCATACCTGGGAGGATGCACAGAAGATTCTCAGTTAGCATTTACAAAAATTCACATAAAAATTCTTGCTGCCGGCATGAAGTAGCAAAAATAGCATACTTTATCCTTTTTTCCTTAGTTACACCAACAGTAGCTCCACGCTTACCAATGTAGTCTAGTGCAACCTGCAGAAAACAATAGCATTTAATCAGAAAAGCCCCACTACCAGAAATACAGTAAATGTTGTGTTCTTGGGAAAAAAGACAAAAACCATTTTCTATAAACTAGCACTGCAAAACATGCACCAAGAATAACAAATTTTGCCAGTGCAAACTGTTAAATCCTGAATTTTTTATAGAGTATGCCAGGCCATATCTTGCAACAAAAAAATGAAGGGAAAAAATTTTAAAGTTCGTGGAAACTAAAAGGAAGATATAAAAGGGGAAAAGCAAAATAATGAGTCAGTTCACAAAGAAAGTGTTCAAGTTGCTATCATTGAACATGCCTAGATGACACTTGAAAAGAAATTCAAAACAACAAATAACTGCTTTAGCTTGCAAAAGGAAAAAGCTTAGCTCATTTTTACACTGAAATAAGTGCACATTTTAACAAAGAACATCAGTCAATATCACCTCAGCAAAAAGAACCATACCCATTCATTTAATTAGCAATAGCATAATCAAAACAAATGTAAGAGCACCTCCATTCATAAACTGGTAAGAGAAAAGGGGAAAACATTAAACAAACTACAAAGAAGGAACCTGTTGATTTTGAATCACAAATGCTTCTTCTAGAGAAGGCCGGAGCAACTCCATCATTTGAGTATCAGAGAAATCGTAGCATATGTGTTCTAATATGTCTTTGTCAGCAACAAACCCCAGGGCCCGAAACACTATAATAATTGGAATTTCAGTTCGAATATAGGGAAGAGTAGCACGAATGTATTGCCCTGAAGAGCCCTGAAGTAAATATTAAGACGAAGAAATATAAATATCAATATAAATATCATAACTACTATAAGAGAATAAACCAAAAATAAAAAAAAAATCAAACACAAAGTTAAGACAGTTACCCCCTTGGCACTAGTTCGAGAAAGCATTCTCACAAACATGGTACTGGGTGGCCGATTCTGGGACTCTGCCATAGATCGAACTTCTGCCACATATGCATATTTGTTCGGCTGCCTCTTCTTGAACACATAAACATGATTTGTGCTCATCTTCTCCTGAGCAATTAGAACCTTTTCACTTCCATTGATAATAAAATACCCACCCTGATCATAAGGACACTCCCCAAGCTCTGTAAGATCTTTCTCTGAATTCTGGTACAATGTGCAATAACTTGACCGAAGCATTATAGGAACCTAATAGCAAACAATAAAATAGTGATGCTTCCATTTCGAGAATTATATTTTACCAACTCATCAATGAAGAAGTTATTGCCCACACCTTCCCAATGAAAACTTTGGTGAAGTCCTGAGTTTCAGTGGCTTCTTCACCATCATGCCCCTTCTTTATGACCCTCTTTGTAACATCCACATACAAGGGGGCTGAGTATGTTAGGTTCCTCAACCTTGCAGCTTTAGGAAATAAAGTTGCAGTTTCTCCATCAGATTCAGTCATCATGGGCTTGCTCAAGTATATCTGACCAAAGCTTATCTTGTAGATAGTCTGCAGTAAAGCCAATAGTTACGACCAAACACAATGCAGCATAAGAGGTGTAATTAACATGCTTTGCACTCAATCTGCAGAGTCTGAAAGCTTCTGTCATTTCAAAAATGGCAGAATAAAAATTCATCATAGATGTGAGACTAAGAGCACAGGGGTATGGAGATTTGAAAATCTCCGGAACCGAACGGAAATTTGAATATTCCCAAAATGAAATCTCGAGAATCAAACCGTGAGAGAAAAATCTCTACACCGAGATTCAGGTCTAATAGAACAGTTCGGTGCGAAATGGACAGAACAAAGATTCGCAAATTTTCCATTTTTAAATAATTAAAAAAAATAATATTCTAGCTTAAAATTAAAATTAATTCAGTACATACAATAAAAACAAAAATCAAACTATATAGTGCATAATTAAAGAAATTTATTTACAATCCACCAAACTAAAATAAAAATTAAATTACATAGTGCATGGTAAAAAAAATTACAAAAATCAAATTGCATAGTGCATAATTAAAGAAATTAGAAAAATCAAAATAGATAGTGCATAATTAAATAAATTTGATTATAATCCACCAAACTAAAATAAAAATGAAACAGACAAAAAAAAAATAAGAATATGGATCTAAAATCAACAATTTGAAAATGAAATTTTATAATTAATAAAAATTAAAATTAATTAAAAAATAGGATGGTATTATCGGTAAGGTTCGGTATATCGGTTGTCTATATAAATATATTTTTTTTTCCGAATCTTATTTGAGCTGTCCTATAAATTAAGCAAAGTTCTATAATCAACTGAGAGACTCCAAAGTTGAATAGAAAACGTTGAGAACAGAATTATTCTAAGGAAGCCATTTCACAAGCAAAATGTATCTGGTAAACTTACAATATGGAACCAAATAAGCAGAAAATAGAATTTTTCCATACATTTTGGCATAAAGCCAAACAGTTATTTAACAAGCTTCTACAAGCTTGAACTTCAAAATCTTTGCATTAAACAAGCAATAGATCAACCAATTGAACCAATTGCAATGCATAAAGCATTTACGCAAGCAAACCCTAGAAACCAAATAACCAAAACCCCAAAGTACCTCAGCGACATCAGACTGGTGGCCAGGGTTGTGCTGGCTCTCAGGACGAATCTCAATATCAGCTGACTCATCGACGATTTCCTGCATCGTATTCTGGATAAACTCGTCGAACGAATCGAGCTGCTGTCGCACCAGACCTTTCTCTTCGAAATAAGCAGAAATAACAGCCCATGCATCCTCCTGAGTGATATCCTCGTCTCCTTCATATTCCTCGTCGTTTAGAGGCTGATCGTACTCTAGATCGTCGTCCATGGCGGCCACTGACTAATTTTACAAACCCTTGTTTTGATTATCACTTGTTAATAAATTAGTTTTATTTATCCTTCTAGTGTTTCTGATTTCTTTTTCTATTTTATGGTTAATTATTAGAGTTCAGCGAAACCCTAAATTAAGACTAGAGAGAATACATAAGTTCGGTTTCGGAGAGTCGTTGAAAAGTTTTCAGTTTCACCACGGTGGTTTTTATTGGGAGCTTAGACTTTGGAAGGCGGTGATTGATGACGTGGACTTTCTCCTTTTTTTTTAATTAATCCTTTTGCTATTTTTGGTTTTTATCAGGGCATCTTGCATATTTTTAGTTTTTTATTGAATTAAAAAATTCTTAAATCCATATATTTAATAAAATTTATGAATTTTAAGTTTATAATTTGTTAAATTCATAAATTTTAAAAATTTTATCATTTGAATTGATTATAAAATTAATAAATTAATATGAACAATCTAAAAATAAAAAAAATTATCACAATCTCTCATATATAAAAAAAAAAAAGTGGATTTTGAACTTTCTCACTTAGGAGATAAACTTTCAAAAATAAAATATTTTAGAAAGTGAGAAATTTTTAAAACTAATAAAGCAATCCCACTAGTCGGTCAATGGAAAATAATCGAGAGGATAATTCCCTCGAAAAGTAAATGATTTATCATTTATGAACTTTAAAATTTACACCTTTAGACTCCAAAAAAAAAAAAAAAGAAAAAAAAGAAAAAGAAACCTGACCTGTGGTTGCCACAGGCAACCCTTACTAAATCGTAGGGCTCCCTTGCAGCAGCAATCTTGAAAGAAAAATTCCACTTAATTTTTTTTGTCATTCTACCCTAGCCCTTTTCATTATATATTCAGACCCCTCAAGTCAGTTTTGACACACTCAAACTTGCTTGATCAATCCCGATATCAAAATAAGTAATATTTTTAGCTTGTTCCAAAATGAACGAGATCTCTAGTTTAAAGTTTTTATTTTATTTTTATTTTAACTTTTTTTTTTCTTTTTTTTGGCTATTTACTCCACAATGCGATAAGTTTACTGTTTTTCGCCGACATTTGAGATAGCTTCCCTTAATCCTGATTGAGGCAAGTTCTTGCTATCTAAGGCAAGTCGCTGCCCACCATCTGAGACAAGTCTATTGTCGACTGAGACAAGTCTCATCCATCTCAAAAACTGCATAAGCGCAAGATAAGCACCTTTCCCCTTTCCTTTCATTTTATTATCCCTCATTAGTATTCTCTTCTTCCTTTTTGGGCTTCTTGCCTAATTCTTTTCTCTTATACCATTGACTATTCTAATTAGTTAATTAATTAATTGGTTCATTAAAGTTAATTAAAGTCTGACCTAATTAACAACTTGATAATTAATTAAAAAGTGGTTAATTTATCAATGAACCCTCTTTTTAAATCAATAGATCGATCGAAACATTATAAAAGGGTAAGACTAAATAAAACTCCTTCGTAAGAAGGGAGAACTGCATGGGTTCTAATTTCTATTAATATACACATGCAAGCATGCTTGATTGATCAAGTATTGAATACAATTAAAATAAACCAATTTCTCCCCCATCACTTTCTTTACTTAGCTAGGATCTCTTTTTAATTGTTTGTTTTCTTTAGGATTAGTTTAAGAAATATGTGATTTTCCTAAAAAAATCCATAAGGGCTAGAGGAAGTATCTCCTAATTTGAAATTTTTGTTGTAATTTTAACTTAATTTTTTTCTTTTCTTTTATTTCCTTTTTGTTTAGTTAATGGATGGACACGCATCATAAACTGTACATGCATAATTCATGAAATAATCTTTAAGTCACAACTTTATTAAATGTCAAACTATGTTTGTTAAAATAAATCGAAATCCTTATCCCCCAAACTTCTTTAGTTTTGAGACTAGTGATCTTTTTTTTTTTGATAATGATTACAGTCAAAATGAGTTTTTTCCTTATTTTTCTCAAATAAAATAAAATTAAGATAGCAACTCTTAAAATCACTTTTCAAAATCAACCTATATGAGCCTAGCAGTTTCAATGTGAGTTCAAACCCAAATGACTATTTCAATTTCCTTTAGAGGATCGCATCGGTGCTCGAGCGAGGCCTCACATTATCCTAATTACACATGATATCTTTTCTTTTTCTTTTTTTATCTTTAATTTTACTAATGTTTATCACTATATTTTTGCCTTTTTACTCCTCCCCCATGCGGCCATTTCTTCAAATTTTTGTACAAATATTAATTATTTTTTAAAGTTATTCTAAAGCCAAAAGCGATTATTATTTTAGAAGCCAAATGACCATTTTACCCTTACATGCTCAAAACTTCATTGAATTTCTGATATCTGTTTGAAAAATTATTTTTTATCCAATTTTTAGTGTCTTAGTATCCTAATTAACTTTTCTCTTATCAAATTTCCTCAATTAGATTGTAATTAAAAATCTATGAGTTGGAATCCATTGATTTCAGGCTTAGCATACCAATTTTCGAACTCGCGCTCTATTTAGGGTTTCAAATATTCTCTTTCTATTTTCTTCCTCAATTCTTCTATTTAACTTAGTTTCATACTGCCTTCGAGTCTCTGGTGACCTAGAGATGCCTAGGATGTTACACTTCCACAAAGAAATGATTGAATATCTAAAAAGGCTACCTTGTTATGTTGATCAGGATGCAATGCTTGAGCTGTCCTCATTGATGATTGTACATAATATATGGTCAGAGAAGGAACCCAAAATTGAAGGTGCTCAAGAGAAGTCAATACAGTTCAACAACATTTAGACCATCCCGTGCATTGTTCATCGTATTTAGTCTCTTGTATTGCTAGTGAAGAATTTGGAAATGATAATGCTCATAGTAAGGTTCCTTTTGAGAGTGATGCTTTTGTTGATGGAAATAATGATGTCGTTAGTGTTCAAGAGGGTGTTGTTATTTGAAAGGCTTATGGTTCTAGAAAAAAGAAAAATGAAGTGATAGTGATTTTTGATGACTCAACCTCCATTTGTACTTCTTTTGTGACCTTAGAATGTTTAGTTATCTTAATTCCAATTTAGTCTTTCTATTTTCTTAATGTAATGTTTTTGTTTTTATGGGATTGAAGTGAAAAAAAAAAGGAGTCTTAGTTGTAATGATCATCTATCTCTATATGAATTCTAATTCTAATGTGCTATTTTGATTTATCAAATTTCCTTTAAACTATTATGTTTATTGAATATGCTATACAAGTTCCTTGAATCATTCTATAGAAAATTTGAGAGCTTACATGGTCATGAGAATGTCCACCTCAAAAGCTAGCTTATTAAAGTTGGAAAGTCTATTTCTATATTAATCACTTAATATTTTTGTATTTAATAGATGTGTGATACTCTTAACACATTCCTTAACCAAATTATTTGTTAGAGGTAAAAATTAACATGTCCTATGTAACTAACCTATATATGCTAATAAAATGTCATATAAGAAGTTAAAATCAAGTTATCAAATTGATATGTGCACATGCAAACAATGGTTCAAAGATTATGTTCTTAATGTCCTATGAGAAAATTCGAATTACATATATAAATTATTTGTTAAAATGGTATAAGAACATGTAACAAGTTAAAATAAAAATAATTCTCTAATCAAATCTAGAGTTAAACCATATATGAAAGTCAAATGCTATGTAAAATACTTAAATAAAGTTATATAGTCGCTATGTAAAAGGCAAAAAATAAGCCAACCAGTACATTTTACATCTTACTATTTGTTGAAAATATTATAAATCCTATAAAAACAAATGAAACAATGCCTGTCATATCATTTATCATATTTTTAGGCATTGGTCTTGTAATAGCTTGATTTGGGGTTATTTTGAGAAGTGTTGTGTTAAGATGATAAAGGATGACTAGTAGCCAAACATCTTCTCGCCATCTATTAATATACATAAAGATAATCACAAATGAATAGTAAAATTGAAATCAATTTTAAGGGTAATTTTGGCTTTTCAAGTCTTTATTGAAGGGCTATTTGGTCTTTTGAGGTCAACCTTATGTCCTTCTCGCCTTTGCCTCACTAATAATGCATTAACAAAACGACACTGTTTTAAAAGGACTTTTGGTCTTTTCATCATTTCCCTATTGATTTGTCTTTTTGTCCTTTTTTCTTTAGCAAAACTATACCATTTTGCATGCCCATCTTTTATATTTACCCTTACAAACCCTATCGTCTCTCCTCCTTCCATCTCTCTATATGCGTTCCTCTAAATGAGCAACTCCCTTCTCTTTATCTCGCTTTCATCCAAATCAACTACAATGAATCATAGGTGTGAATCATTTTTCTTTTTGAAAAATTATGTTTTTCTATCCTAATTTATTCTCTTGCAAGTAAACTATTAGGATTAAGATTGATAGGGTAAGTTTTCATTTTTTTTATTTTTTTGTTAATTTTCTCATTTTTTTTCATCCTTGCCCCAAAATTTCATTTTCTTATCTTGATTCTTTTTTTCCCTTAATTTTGTCATTTTTTTAAATAGTGGTGAAATTGTGAACCAATAAAATCGCTAATCACGGTTTCACTCAGGTATGTTTTTCTTCTTCCCTGTTATTGTCTATTGTGTTTTTAAAATTATTTTATTTTACTGCAATGCCATAAGCTATTGTCTTAAAGAAATTGGTTTCGCAAATTAATTTGTTAAGTAGATTTATAAGTTTATTTGGCCTATTATCCCCTTTTAGAAATTGTGATTATGATGAGGTTTTTCCTTTTTCCCCTCTCAATAGATTATTTCAAATTTATGTTTACCGACATAAATCATTGAAATAACAAAACAGGTAATATAAAAATATGATAACGACTAGAATGAGGAAAGATTACTGCTTGCAAACGAAATTCATAAGTGGATAATGAATGCATTTGCTTGCTCATTGATTTATATATTCACTTTAATTTTGTTTCTTTTGGTCCCTTCCCTGTTTTTATACTGGATTTTGGAGGCCATTTGTCTATATGTTGACATGCATACATGTAAATGGGATAATTAACTTGGGATTGAGAGCTATCTTACCCCAAAACTGTGTAGAAAGTGATGAGATAAACTGACCCTTTATCCTATATTTCAATGTTGTTATGTAGCTGAATAATTGAATTTGATTGTGTCTATATGATTGTGCAATTCTTTTAATTATTCTCTTTAAAAATTTCATAATGTTTTTCTTTCTTTTTTCTTTTACTATGATTTCTTTTAGTTTAACTCTTGAAAATATTTCAATGATATTGAATGGTTTGCCTAAATTACAACTTAGATTACAAGAATTCATTACATTCTTCATTACTTTATGTTAGTAATCATATATTAAACATACCTTACAATTTAGATTACAAGTAGTTGCTTATTTGAAATTGCTTTTTGAAGATGATTGAAATGGATGGCTTTAATTAAAAGCCAAAATTAAAAAAAAAATAGTTTTTTTTGGTTGAAATCACCTAAAACATTGGATGCTGGATTTTCTTTTAATTAAAAATAACTATGATATTTTTAGTTTGATTTTTCCTTATAAATTGTAAACATTTCTTTCAATTGATAATAGCAGGAGAAGAAAAAAAGATAAAAAGATTTTTAATAGCTTCTGTTAGATTAGCATTTTTTTTTTCTTCATTTGAGTGAGAAATTAAAAGGGTGTATTGGGCATTGGGTGGTGAGATTGAGAGATTTGTATTTTATTTGACTTTCTTAGTGAAAAGTTTTGTGCTGTCTCTCTCGTGGATGTAGGCAAAGCTGAGCCATGTTAAATTCTTATGTCTTTTTCTTTCTCATTTTATTATTTTGTTGTATTAGTCACACAACCAATTGCATGCTTCCGAACAACAATTGGTATCAGAGACATTATTCTTCCTAGTTTGGTTGTAGCCATTTGAAAATATGGAAGACACTTCAAACAATTCACAAGCAAGTTCATCTTCCAGACAAGCTACATCGTCATCTAGTATATCATCTCGATAATTGTAGAAAGATAGACTTTTGCCAATTTTAATGAGTCAAGCCATCTTGATTTCAGCCTGCATGGAAAAAAATTAAGACAGAAATTATTTAATATTTTATAATTAGGCTCATAAGTTTTAAAAGCTTTCAAACGTGCTCTTTTTCTTGCTTTGAATTTTCTCAAGAAATTGAGATAGGAAGGTAGTGGTGTTGAATCAAGAGTTGATGAGTGCTCAGTTGATGGTGGTGAATGCTTCTTCTTTTCTTCCAAGTCATCAAATTGATATTCTGTATGGTTTGGCATATTTGGTGTTGTTTTCACCAAACAAACTGAAAGAGTTTCCTTTGAGTTTTCAAATATCTCTTCTATTTCCCTATCAATTGCAACCACTCCGTAGATATCATCCATGAGAGAAGGATATTTGAAATTTTTAGGCAAATTGGGCTCAACCTCTTCCTTTTTATCTTGCTTGCTTGAAGTATCTGGTTGATCAATCATCTTTTCTACATCATTACTCAAAGAAATTACCAAGCATTGCTCTCTAAAATGTTCTTCAATTTGGCTTGTCAGATTTTCATGGCTTTGAGTATCTAACGGACTAGAGAATTGTTCCATTTGTACATCATCAGTTGAATTGTGGCTAGCCTATTGATCCATCCTATCTTCCAATCTTTCACATCGTTCATGAGTAGCATTTATGAATCTTTCCAATGCTACTTCATAAGATGGTATGTGCTCTTCAAATGGTGCATGATCTTGAAAATCATATTGATAAGAATACCATAAATTATTACCTTGATCGCATTGGTTTTCCCATGAAAAGCTTGAATAGTCACTCCATCCTGAGTTGTTTATGTTAGAATATGGATAATTCTCATGCCTATTATAATTTGGAAAAAATTGTACTTGTTTTGCATATTGACACTCAGAATTCAAATGATTACCTCCACACAGATCACAACTCAAACATGAATTAAATAAAGTATTAGCATTAATTTTATCAATTAAGTTAACCAATGCATCAATTTTAGCATTTAACTTACTAAAACTATCCTCACCATACATGCTTGCTACTCTATTTAGTATCATTCCTCCATCACACCATTAAAAGTTGTGGAAAGCCTTTTTTTTTTTTTTTTTTATAAAAGTCCTGCAAAATAAAAAAAAATAGAAAAGAAAAACAAAATCTAAAGTAATAGAGTATATCAATCTATTGATATTGTCAAAAATTGCCTTCCCCGGCAACGGCGCCAAAAACTTGTTGCGCGATTTCTGCAAGTGCACAGATCGTTTACAAGTAATAAAGTGATGAGTGAGTATCGTTCCCATGAGGAAGGATTTGTCAAGTACCAATTTTAAAATTACTCTATTATTTAGAAAATCAATTATGAGATTTATATTTTAAGCTAAAATAAAATTGAAGTAAATAAATAATGATAAATATGAAAATAAGATTAAAGGTCTAGAATTTAGAATTCATCAATTGATCACATATGATTTCTTTATAATTTTTAGATGGATTATTTTTACTGGAATTAATGATTAGATTTCCCTAAATTATATGATGTTCTCTCTCAAGATACAACATGTGTGTTCATATTAACCTTACGTCTACTCTCGTGATCATAAGCAATTAACACAAACCCATTAAGTTTTATGGAAATCCTTTTAAAAATCACAAAGGAGTATTCTTATCTCTAAGCAATACATTCTCTAGGTCAATTATCCTAATGAACTAATATTGTACTTCCACTCTCGCTACTTCACACAATACCTTAAATCATGCAATTAATGGCCAGTTAATTACAAGCATTAAGTTCTAAGATAAAAGATTAATTCCAACAATCAACCCAATCAATTAAATATAAATAATCATATGCAAATCAAAAGATTACATCTAAATCCTAGAAAAATAAATTTAGCTATTCATAATTAAAAGAGAAAAAATAATTAAATTAACAATAAACATAATAATAACTTATAATTAAATTTAAGAATAGAGTTTAGAGAGAACTTGTTTTCGGATACAATCTTTGATGAACTCAAGCTTCCAAAAACTCCTCCTCTTGATCAAAATAAAAAATAAAACTAATCTACTCTAAGAAAAAATATGAAAATCTCTCTACATATTTTTTTATAAATTTTCTTTGATGCCATTTCCCTTTGCCAAGCATGGTATTTATAGACATGTTTGGTGGAAGAATTCAAGTTCCATTAAAATTCTTACATCAAAAATTCAATATTGATGGTTAGGTTGGCCACCAACCATTGAATTCCTTCATCAATATTCAAAAATAGTTAGGTTGGCTACCAACCATTGAATTTTGGCCACCAACCATTGAATTCCTTTATCAATATTCAAAAATGGTTAGGTTGTCTACCAACCATTGAATTTTGGCCACCAACCATTGAATTTATTTCTCATGGATTGAAAACTTGAATCATTGCTTGCATCTTTATTTTTACTGCATCATTTTGATCTGCAAAAATAAAATAAAAATACTTAAAATATGTTATAATTTATTTATAAATTGTAGAACTATTTATTTCTAAAAATAAGTAATAATATTATTGCATTCTCGAGAATTGAGCTAAAATTTAAGTTTAAACAATTAAAATAACTCTAAAAATATAGAGTTATCAGCAGCGCCCTATTGAAAAATAAATTTCTTGAATCTTTCACCTCCAGTCGACTGCTTTTCAGTCACGAACTCATAAGATCAAACCGAGCTCGAATCGAAACTAAAATGGCCCAGAAATGGACGAAAAAGTAGGAAACAGGTCGAACTAGCCGGACAACACGTGTAGGCACGCTGCCTCTCTAGGCGGCATGCCGGCCATACCGCCTCATAGGCGGCATGAATTGCATGCCGGCAGTACGAGCGGCATGCCCAACGTGCCGCCCGGGTGTTCGGCAACTCATCGGTGCCGCCCGTGTTGCCGGCAAGCTACCAGTGCTGCCAACAATATCGCCCGCATCCTCTTCAACAGCTCTATAAATAAAGCCTCCTTCTAACTCATTTTGAGGGAATTCCAAGGCAGAAATTCTCTCTGATATTGATATACTTGTTGCATTTAAGTTCTGTTTGAAATTTGATACAAAAGAGCTATTGTTTCAATTTCAATTTCAATTTGCATTCGTTACTCTATTTCGCTAATCTTTTGCTGTTAAGATTCAAATTTAGGGTTTCAAATCCAAGGTGGAGTTGAGATATGGAGCTAAGCTCACCCCGTTCATCCGAAAATCAAGGAAAACAAAGGTATAATCTTCTTTCCATTTTCAAAATTCTAAACTCAGATCTAGAATTCTCTTTATGTCTAAAACATAAAAGATCTAAAATTTATTAATTTAAGAATCAGAATTAAATTAATAAATAAACCAACACTCTTTTCCAAAACCCCTCCTTCATAAGAAGAAAGAATTACGTAGGGTTTGATTCCTATTCAATAAGATACGCAGGCTGCCATTCTGAAAGGCATCAACTCCAAAATCTTTTTATTAACATTTTTTTTCCTTTTACTTTAATTTATTTGCGTTAATCTTTTATTTCTGATTCTATGTTACTTTAGTTGAGAAATATGTGCTTTCCCTAGTATCCATAAGGGCTAGAGGAAAGATCCTCTTTATTTTAATCGTTTTGGTTTTGTAATAATTAAGTAGGATTTATTCTTTTACTTATTTATTGCCATTTCATTTCATTTTATCATATATATCTATTTCATGTATCATTATATTCCTGTTCATACAAATATGAAAATTCCTTTTTCAAGAATTATTTTGCAAACTTTTGCCAAACTAAAGAAAATTATATTTTCTCAAATTGTGTAATTATCAAAACCTGATCCCCGAGCCCTCTCTGGTCACTCGTGAATTAGTGCTTTTCCATTGGGATCAAAACAAAATATTTTTGGAGTCAATCAATTTGGATTTTCTTTAATTTTTCTAATTACAATAAATAAATTAAAGTGGTGACTTACTTTCACAACTTCAAAATCACAAAAATCAAATTTCTGAACTCACAGCGAGTTTCAATTGTGGAGTTTCTCTCAAAGAGCATTTCGATTCCTCGGTGGATTGGACCGGCGCTCGGGCGAGACCTCACACTAGAGTTAACACATCTAGTATTATTCAGATTGAAGATGATAATGCAGCAGAAGAGGAGACCATGGGAATTGAAGATGAAATAGAAGAGGTTCCAACCCAAGAACCATCACAGCAACAATTGCCGATTGCACTTCGGAAGGGAAAACTTAATATTGTTCAACTTGCTCACTATAGAAATACAATAACTTATGCAAGTCTAGTTATTAATGATGATATTCCATCCACTTATCAAGAAGCAACTAGGGGTTCAGAAAATGAGAAGTGGAGGAAAGCTATGAATGAAGAATTGCAATCCCTTCATAAGAATCATATTTAGGAGCTAGCTCAATTACCAAAAGGTAAAAAGGCAATTGGGTGTAAATAGGTATTTACAAAGAAGGAATGATTTCCTCAAAAGAAAGATATTCGCTATAAGGCGAGATTAGTAGCTAAAGGCTATGCTTAGAAGGAAGGTATTAACTAAAATGAGGTATTTTCTCTAGTTGTAAAACATTCCTCAATTAGAATTCTATTGGCCTTAGTAGTACAGTTTGATCTAGAACTAGTTCAACTTGATGTGAAAACTGCATTCCTGCATGGTGATTTGGAGGAGGAAATCTATATGACTCAACTTGAAGGGTTCAAGATTGCTAGTAAAGAAAACTGGATTTGTAAGTTGAATAAATTGCTTTATAGATTGAAACAATCTCTGAGATAGTGGTACAAGCGATTTGATCAATTCATGGTGAAGCAAAAGTACACACGTAGTGATTATGATCATTGTGTTTATTTTCGAAAGCTACAAGATAGATCTTTCATTTATCTTGTCCTATATGTTGATGATATGCTTATAGCATCGAAGAATCATAGAGAGATAGAAAAAATGAAGAATCAGTTAAGCCAAGAGATTAAAATGAAAGATCTTGGAGAAGCAAGAAAGATTCTCGACATGGAGATAAGCAGAGATCAAAAGAAAGGTAAGCTCTTCTTATCACAAAAGCAATATCTGAAGAAGGTACTATAATGTTTTGGCATAACTAAACAATCAAAACCTGTTAGTACCCCACTTGCTCCTCATTTCAAGCTTAGTGCATCATTATCTCCAAAAGATGATGCGAAACGAAAATATATGTCAAAAGTTCCATATGCAAATGCAATTGGTAGCTTGATGTATGCAATGGTGTGGACAAGGCCAAACATTTCACATGCTCTTGGAGTTGTGAGCAAGTATATGCATGATCCTAAAAAAAGACACTAGCAAGCTGTGAAATGGATTTTGCGGCATATTTTGAAAACCATAGATGCTGGTTTAATGTTTCAACGAGATGAAACATTTGGTTAGCATATAGTCGGATTTGTTGATTCAGATTATGTTGGTGATTTGGATAAACGCCGGTTAAATACAGGGTATGTATTCACTCTAGCTCAAGCACCGGTTAGTTGGAAGTCAACCTTATAGTCTACTATTGCGTTATCCTCAACGAAGGTAGAGTATATGACAATTATAGAGGCTATTAAGGAGACTATGTGGTTAAGGGGTTGCTTGGAGACTTAGGAGTCATTCAGAAGAATGTCACTTTATATTGTGATAGCCAAAGTGCTATTTATTTGGTAAAGAACCAAGTCTACCATGCACGAACAAAATATATTGACATTCAATATCACTTTATTTGAGAAATTATTGAAGGGGGAGAAATACTTCTTCATAAGATTGCGACTACTGAGAATCCTGTAAATATGTTGACCAAGGTGGTAACAGCAGTTAAGCTCAACCATTGTTTGGACTTAATCAGTATTTTAAGAGTTTAAACACCTTTGGGTGATTGGCGCCTGTACGTGCATCTTTGCATCCTCTCTCACTATATGACCGGGAGTATTGAAATTAAAGCCAAGGTGAAGATTGAAATGGATGGCTTTAATTAAAAGCCAAAATTAAAAAAAAAATAGTTTTTTTTTTGGGTAAAACCACCTAAAACATTGGATGGTGGATTTTTTTTTTTTTGAGAAATTAAAGGGTGTATTGGATATTAGGTGGTGAGATTGAGAGATTTGTATTTTATTTGACTTTCTTAGTAAAAAGTTTGTTGCTCTCTCTCTCGTGGATGTAGGTAAAGCCGAATCATGTTAAATTTTTGTGTCTTTTTCTTTCTCATTTTATTGTTTTGTTGTATTAGTCACACAACCAATTGCACATTTCCGAGCAACAATGATTGTAAATGATGAAGTCAAGTGCTAAAGATTAAAGGCTTGATTTCACCAATGGTTATGTTGGATTTTACTTAATTTCTTATTAGTCATTTAGATTCTATTTGTTGGAGAAAAATAATCAATTTCAATTAGGTTTCAAATCGGTCATTGCTAGAGACTACAACACGTAAAATTGCTACAATCGGCTTGAATTTAGTTTGTATTGTTTGACATAATATCAGTTTGACTTTTGCACTTATATATATTAATAGATTATATATAATATCTCTTGATAAAAAAATGAGAAATTAGAAATTTAACTTTCCTATGAATTAACGGAAATAATATTTTTGTAACTATTACCAAAATTTCATAATTTTCAAAATATATTTTCCTGTCAGATTTTAGTAACTAAATGTGCCCTTGGTGGAAATAGAGATTTTGGATTTAGCATATATATATATATATATATATATATATATATATATATATATAAAGCTGGAAATCGGATGAATAGTAGAATTGAAATCAATTTCAGGTGTAATTTTGATTTTTTCCAACCTTTATTAAAGGGTCATTTGGTATGTTCTTTGATCTTTACTAAATTTTTCATATCAATTGTACGTAAGTTTTCTTAACTTTATGACTGAGAGTATATGTATTTGAATTTGTTTGTGTTAGTTGGCTAATTCATATCTTTTGTTTTTCATGTTTCCATGGTTAGTTTATGGCAATTGAATTGGTAGATTGTGATTCCTTTTTTAATTTGGTATGTCCTCTAATCTTTACTAAGTTTTTCATATTAGTTTTTGCATGTCTGTTTTTCTTAATTTTATGATTGAGTCTATATTTTTGCATATCTTGATTCTAACCGTTCTTTTTTTTTTTTTCCCCTCTTTCCTTTAATGGGTTTACTAGAGTTTTGATGATCAACATAAAAATCTAGGTAAATTTTTAGCTGTTCGTGTGCTGTGATGTTAATTTGGATGAGTTGTTCTTCTGTTTTCTTAGGCTGCTTTGTTACATCTATGCTGATATAATTATTGTCTATGACTTTTCTTATTTCTAATTTATTTATTTTTAATCCTTGTTTTTTTTTTTTAAATTATAAAAAAAAAAAAAAGTTCTTAGTCCAAAATTTCTCAAGTTTCTTGGTCTTTAATATTTTAAACTTTTTGAAACTGATCTGGTGATGTTGACTTGAAACTTTTTCTTTTCTGGCTTAGTTTTATGCTTTTTCATTTGTTTCATATATATATATATATATACACACATACTTTTCTAGGAATGGCAATGGGGCGGGGTACTATCCCCCATCTCCATTCTTATCTCAGTGGAAAATTTCCATTCTCATATCCGTCTCACATATGGAGATTATTTAGTCCCCGTCTTCATCCTTGTGGAGATTTCCATATCCACGAGGATCTCCGTTCCCCACTTGAAAATTTTATTTTATTTTACCTTTTTCTAATTTTATATACTTTTAGATAGTGAAATATAATGTATAGAAATTTAAAATTTAGATTTTAAGTATGCTTAAATTGATTCCAATATATTTAAATTAAAACTTATTAATATTTTAAATTTAGACATATAAAGTATGAAGAGATGAATCAATTCAATATAAAATTCTTCAAAATTATCATGATGTAAAAGAATTATAAATAATGAGTGACAAAATTAAAAACTCTAACATATATATATAAAGCTAATCAAGTAATATATATTTTAATATTAAGAATAATTGTGTAAACATAATATTGGGTCCTCACGGGATGGGGACGGGGATTCCCATGGGATGAGAAATACACTCCTCATCCTCGCTCCATCTCCACTAATGGAGAAAAAATATCCCCCATTTCCGTCCCCATGAGGATAAAAATCAGAGAATCCCTGCCCTATTTGGGGCAAATTCCCATGAAGAATGGGAATTCCCCACCCCATTGCCATCCATATACTTTTTCATATATTTTCTCTAAACAATGCATTTCCTATTCAGCATTCAATCTCTACTTTATCATGTTTTGCCTTTTAGTGTTATGTTTATTCATTGGGCTGTAGAAGGACTGGTGCTTGCTTATATTATATTGCATTGTCACGAGCTTTTTTTCTTAACAAAAACACGCATTAAGTAAAAATATATATTTTATTTAATATTGTTACTTTTCAAATATGTATTTTGCTTATTTTTTTTATTCTATTGCCGCAGAATAGGTGCTTCTTTCATCCCTAAAAAATGAAATTTAACTTGCTATTGTTATAAATATAATGGAGAAGAATAAGAACAAAGAATATAGAGAAAAGAATAATTTTCTAATTGTTCCATTTAATAATATTAAGCCTTTTATATAGAGTACAAAAGAGAAAGAAATAGGAAACTTTTCTAATAAGGAAAATACAATCAATATTAATATGAAACTAGAATATTCATGTATATGGAAAGACATCAATCAAATCCTATAATATATTATAACACTCTCCCTTGATGTCTTTTACAAAGAATATGTCTCGTCAAAACCTTACTAAGAAAAAACCTTTTGGGAAAAAAATCTTAGTGAAGGAAAAAGAGTATATTAATTTTATAGAGATTTGCGCCATAACACTGTCTCATTAAAAATCTTACCAGGAAAACCCAATGGGATAAAACCTAGACTAAGAGAAAAAGAGTACAGTATACCAAAATTTCCCTCTCATAAAAACATGATTTCTATCAAATATCTCTTAATTGGCGCATGCCAATTTTGTTGATTAACTTTTCAAATGTGGTTGTAGGGAGTGCCTCTGTAAACAAATCTGTCAAGTTGTCAAACTGTATACTTAATGATGTTTAAGTAATATTCACATATAATAATCTATTTATAGTACTCCCTTAGGATATTACTTACGCTATGAATATGCCTTGTTAAGAACCTTGCTAGAAAACCCAGTGGGAAAAAACATAGCTAAGGAAAAGAGTACATTTTATGCGCTATTGTATCATTGCACAGATTGCCTCATTAAAATCTTTGTCTAAAAAAATCCTGTGAGATAAAAACTTGACTAAGGAAAAAGAGTACAATCATATATTAATTCGCTCCCCCTAATGATGACAGATTTAACACGGCATATACTAATTGATGAAACAATACCGTTTAAATACCACATTAGGTAAAAACTTAGTATATAAGTCTGTTAAATTGTCACTCAAGCGAATTTGGTAGATATCTCTTCTGGAGCTTATGTATATATAAGAATTTGGGTGAAGTTTATGTCTACCTCATTACCCTTGATATAACCACCTTTAATTTGTGCAATGTAAATTGCATTATTCTCAAAATACAATGGGAGTATCTTTTAGTGAGGTACTTTAGAATCATAAAAATCTTTATAAAATTGCAGTACCACCATAAATGAATACATAGTCAGTCTAAAATCTACCATCATGGAGACTAAGCAAATAACCAATATTCGCATGTAGACTAATTTCAAATATGAATTATAATATTAATAGTATATTGAAGATAACTTTTTACACCACTCTAATATCTCTTTGTAGGTGCAGAGCTATACCTAGCTAGGAATTTTTCTTACAAATGCGATATCAGGCTTGATGCAATTTGCAAGATACAAGAGTGCCCTATAGCACTTATATACAGTACTTCAAGACCAAATACCTATTTATTATCTTCTTTAGATCTAAAAAGATCTCTCTTCACTTATAGTGAGCGGACCACCTATTGGTGTGCTTGAGGGAGAAGATTTATCCATGCAAAAATTGCTTAAATATCTTTTCCACATAAATATATTGATGTATTAGGACTCCTTAATAATCGCTCTGCAAGCCGATACAAAATTTTATTTCCTTTAAATTTTTCATCTCAAACTCACTTTTCAAATAGGTACATACTTATTTGAGTTCATTATGAGTCACATTGATATTTAAATTAACTTATACTGCAATAATAATATGTACCATTCTATGGTCTTTTATGAATATAAATGGACTTAATGTGTTATTCACATATCTTTTTTTCAATAAGAATTTACTCAAACAATCATACCACATGTCCATATTGCTTTAATCTATACATAGATTTTTGCAATTTGATAAAATATATGTCACATGTTTAATATGCATTCATTTATGATATACTTAGTCCTTCTGGGACTCTTATTATTTTCATAAGGCGTATAATAAGCCTTTCATTAACTGCCATATTAATAAAGTATCGGAACACGATCATTTCCATAATAAGAGAATTATTTTTCTCATAGTCAATGATAGAACAAGTCTAGCTCTACTTTAATTGCCTCATTCCATGATGATCAATCATGTTTATACTAATATTCAGTTATACTTATAGATTCTGGATCCATATTTTCTCTTATAACAGCAAGAGCTACTGTTGAAGTAAATTCATCGTCGACGATAATTAAATTTCTATCAACTCTTTTTTATATCACAAAAATAATTGAGATCTCATTTTCATTTATATGATCATCAAATCTAGAAGCCATATCTAGAGAATCTAATTATTTCGTTATCTCAGTTTGTGTCTCATAATTGACTATAACTCTTTGACTGAGATCTTCTTCTTTAGGAGATTTTATGAGTGGCGCTGCTTTTCTTTTCTCCGGATTTTTGTCTTTAGTTCCAATTTACTATCCACACTTCTGGCGTGTAGTGAGATTGATTGATTTTCTATTTGCAATTGGAATCACAGCCCTTGCTGGGTATTAGCAGCTGTAATATGAGACTTTGTCACTCTTTTAGCATCTATAAATGCATTTGGCAGTTAAGTTGCAATTTGTTACAACTGGTTCACTCTTGTGAACTTTTGGTTCACTCTTGTGAACTTCTGGTTCACTCTAACTTATACATGAACCAAATTATTTAAAAGGTTTTCCTTCTAATAAATTTCTCGACATTCTTTAGCACTACAGGTGCTTTTTCTCCCCCGAATGTCGAGAAATATGCCTCATCAAATTAAATTTTTAGTCTCTTTTGTTGACCCATTATCGTACATTGAGATAGTGATATTAATATATTCATGATACAAAAAAAATTTACGGCTTATGTCATTATACAAGTTTCAAGGGAGAGTATTTATGATGTACACAATGCCATTCAAGCCAAATTTTTAAGGTCTAATTATTGAACTATAAGTTCAATGCTTGAACTACATATTTAACGCAATATATTGTGCATGTATACTAGGGATAAAATAGTAATGAAATAACTCATTATAATACGCAACTTATAAAATCCTTGTAAATTACTCCTTTAAGGAGTTTGCATAAAATCATCAATATTGAATTAAGTTGTGTTCTCTATATAGGCGGTTCCTCTTTCATAATCTCATAATTTACCAAATGATTTATAGCATTCACTTCAGGGAATACAGTTGTACTAGTGGGCATTATTTGATGATTTCTCGTTAGCAATTATTCTTTTAGAATTCTCATTATCTGCCCAATGATTTATAACATTCACTTTAGAGAATGCAGTTGTACTAGTGGGCATTGTTTGATGATTTCTTATTAACAATTATTCTTTGCAACCACTAGAAAAATATATTTGTAAATTTTTACTTTTTATACTGTTACTATAGGAGTATGTAACTTTATTACTGCACAATTTCAGCTATGAAGTAATTTTAAACATAGTTGAATTATATTCTCAAATAGACTTTAAGTCTTGTAGGCGTAGATTTAGCCAATCGTATTGAGCTTGTGATAATACCACATATTTCAAGTGATTTTATCCATCGTTAAAACTCTTCTAGAAAATATAAAAATCATTAATAGTAAGATATTCAACCTTTAAATCCTCACTTAAATAAGGTTTAAGTAGATAATAGTTTTTGCTTTTGATAGCATTTAAATGTATTTCATTATCAACAACTCACGTCAAAAATTATTCCCATTGAATTCAAGAGCATATAAAAATTATCAACCAAACTTTAATTCATTATACTTCACTTTATTTAAATAACTTAATTTGCATATATTTAAAATATATCTAAATAGACCAATCAGAAAATAAATTAATTTTAATTTTAATAAATATTAAATTCATAATTTATCCTACCAAGGAAAGGTAAGCACTAATTATGCTTCTCTATACCAACATAAATCCAAGAATATATGCAATCGGGAAATAAATTCATTAATTCACAAATTAACAAAACCATGTCACTTATATAATTTATATTCATCTCATCTCACATTTAAATCTTTAATTGCTTTTACATCTAATACATATTGACATAAGTAAATTCAAAACATATATAACACACACAACTTTCTTATAGGCTATTCAACTAACAAATATATATATATATATATATATATATATATATATATATATATATATATATATATATATATATATATATATATATATATATATATATATATATATATATATATATATATATATATATGAGACGTATATTGTCCATAAGATAAATTTTGAGTTGAGATGCTAAGACTGAAGGATATGTAATAATATATACACTAGTAAAATCGATCTCAATTTAATGAATCAAAACCTATTAATATGAATGCAAGATCATCATTTCCCCACAAAATAAGTCAATCAATTAATAAATGAATAATTTAGGGTCGGATTTTATGCCAAAAAAAAATTATAAGCCATAACTTTAAAACTATGCATAAAATGTGTTATTATAATTGATAACCAATTAAAAGTTGTAATTTGGTTGGTTAATCAAATAAGTCATCCCCATCATTCCAATACATATAAACAATAATGAAACACCCAAAACAGAAAAATCAAAGCAAAAGAGTTTACCTTAATATTATGACCATACGCAGGTATTTTATTAACATCCAATTTATTCAACGCGTATAGCTTAAATCAAATTTATTAGTTATTCATGAACATAAAATATCAATTTTTCAGGGATGTCTATTTTATTTATTTGATTAGTTCTTCAGCAACTGTAGAGATTATCAGTTTTTTCAGAAACTGTAGAGATTATCATTTGTTCAAGAACTGTATAGATTATCGTTTCTTCAGGAACTATAGAGATTAATGGTTATTCAGGAACTAGAATTTAAAATATAATACTAATTCTTTAGGAACTATAATTTAAAATATAGTTCTAGTTCTTTAGGAACTTAAGCCAAAATTTTTCAAGAATTTATACCTTAGTTGTTTATTTAATTAGTTTTTCAGGAACTGTAAATAATACTAGTTTCTTTAAAAACTATAATTTGAAATATAGTGTTAGTTTTTTACTAGAATTTAAAATATAACGCTAGTTCTTCAGGAGGTAGAATTTGATTAATATAGTATTAGTTTTTTAGAAACTATAAATAATACTAATTTTTTCAAGAATTAGAATTTAGAATATGGTACTAGTTTTTTTAGAACTATAAATAATACTAATTTTTTCAGAAATTAGAAATTAGAATATGATACTAGTTCTTTAGGAACTATAATTTACTTAATGAAAATTAAATAATATCCAATAATAATTTTTTTATTTTTTTTAGAGAAATCATCAAATAATAATTTTTTTTTCATAAAAATGATAATCAAATTATTATTAAAATAATAACAATATATAACAAGAAATAAAAACATATATATAAAACAAAACAAAAATATTTTTATAATAATATAATATGATAACATTTGTTTTATATAATAACAAAATAAAAACTGATTCATAATAATAATAATAATAATAATAAAAAACGTTTTGCATGTTAACATAAAAAAAAAATTCACATCAAATAATAAAAAGACAATTTCATTGTTAGGGGAAAAAAAAGTATATGCAATTTTTTTTTATGCTCACATCAAAAAGCATAAAGAAAACACACACACACACACACACACACATATATATGTGTGTGTGTGTGTAATTTCATTAACACAATAAGATAAATACATCTCGAACATATATGCGTATTAAGCCATAGGCATATATCTTTTTGAGAATATATATGATTCATACGTCATTCAAGATGAGAAAAAATACTTTAGAAAAGCTTTTAAAAAAAATGGTAGAACAAATTCATGCTGATAACATGTTATAAATATAATAGAGAAAAATAAGAATAAAAAATATAGAGAAAAAAACAGTTTTCTAGTTGTTCCATTCAATAATATTAAACCCTTTATATAAAGTAAAGAAGGGAAAGAAATAAAAAACTTTTTTAATAAAGAAAATACAATCAATACTAATATGGAAACTAGAAAACTAGAATATTTATGTATATGAAAAGACATCAATCAAATCCTATAATATATTATAATAGCTATGCATTTTTAGCTTGGAATTTAAATTATAATATTTAAGTTTTCCATATGCATTTTTAACGAAAATATAAGGTAACATAATTTTCTTTTTCATTGCAGATTTTCTAGCTGTATTGTGGGAATGAAGTGCTTAATGAATAATATCTTTCTATATCTTAATTTGCAAATATACATTATAGACAATGTATTTTCTTTTAAAAAAAAAAATCATATTTAGCATGCAATATATTAATATATTTAGATATGTTAATACTTTATTTTATATTATTACTTTGTACTGTATTATAATTCAATGATTGAATTACATTATAATTCAAAAAATATAAAATATTTAAAATTAATTTTTAGGTAAAAAATGTATTACCAATTTAATTAAATTAAATTTAAATTCTAGCAAACTCGCAGCAATGTGCGGCCTGTCTTGCTAGTTTCAATTATCGGAATAGACTGAGACACCTGTCATTCACATATTACTTAGAAGTAGACCTGATCATGGATTTGGGTGCCGCCCGATAAAAATACTGGGTCTGAACAAGAATTTTTTTAATACTTGATCCGAGCCTGAATTTGAAAAACCCGTATTTTTTGGAATAGGCCTGGAATTAATTGAAATTGTCCAAGTTCGGCCCGGCCCGATATATATATATATATATATATATATATATATATATATATATATATATATATATATATATATATATATATATATATATATATATATATATATATATATATATATATATATATTAGAAAAATAAAATGTTAAAATTGAGAATTGAACTTGCAATATCTTATCAAGTTAAATCATTACATTCTACTATGACAAAAATTTTTTTATGAAATTTTAATATTAAATAAAATTTAACCTTTATAATGTATTTTCTATTATATTTAAAATAATAAATATATGGTTTATTTTATATTTTAAGTATATATATGTGTCATTAATTCATTATTATAATTCATAAAAAAGAAGTATAAGAATTGCGGGCGGGCCTGAGCGGGTCTGTGCAGCATATATTCAATTGAGCTGAGTTTGGATATTGAATTAAACCCGATCAATCGAGCTGGACTGAGTTTGATTTTAATAAAAAATAATTGAGTTCAAATTAGTCCAGTCCGAGCTCGGCTTTTGAACAAGTCTACTTAGAAGGAGTTTTTACGTTAACTTGGAAAATTTTCAAGTGAACTTCAATTAAGTTTTAAGACTTGACTCGTGGTGAGCAAAGAATAAGATAAAAAATTTATTAGCCCAGCAAATAATCCGGTTTTCCGGTCGTGTAGCTTCCTCCACTTATTTTTTATAATTCTTTTTGAATTTATTTTAGAAAATAGCATCCCGCCTAATGTATAAATTAACTTTTGTGTTTTTTCTAAAAAAAAATTCGAAGGTACATTATTTAATAGTAAAGAGATTTCTTTTTATTTTTTAATTAATAAACTTCTTATAATACCATAAACATTAATAGTAAAAATAAATTAAAAAAATTATTAAACTTTTCTCTGCCATAATATTTTCTAATCCTATTATTATTAAAATATTTTAATTTCAAATATTCATGTATATATAAAAAAATTTTAAAGTTTTTTTTTAATGATAATTAACTTAATATTCATGTAAATGTTAAAGGTTTTTTTTTAATGGTATTTTCTACCATAACTTGAAGTAACTTTAATTTAAATTTGCAAATATGATATTAGGTTGACAAGTGGCCATAAAAAGACTATTAAAAAAATTTGGTAACCGACTTGTCCATTATATAATAAGACAAAAATTATAGGCTACGTGAACCATTTAAAATCAGCCTTTTGAATTAATTTTATGATGAGTTCCCCCGAAAGTTTTATTCTTTTTTTTTTTTTTTTTTTAGGGGCTAAATGTCTTATTAATTCTCAAGAAATTTATCACTAATAATCTCAATAATAATTAAAAAAATAAATGTAAAAATTTAACAACGACAAATTAAGAAATCTTTATTTTCAAAAAGTTTTATAATTATATTATTATTTTCTTCCATTTTAAAATTTATTTGCATTTACATTTGAAAATGTAAAGTAAAAAAAGGTTTTTGATTTAAATAATTTTAGTAAATTTACGTAGAATTTTATAAAAAAATTTTAGTTATTGTCAAAGCCTTTAACTAACAAAATAATGGATAAATGCAAAATAACTGCTAATCGGTGATACTCTGCTGCTTACTAACAAAAATAGACACGCATTAAAGAAATTTTCTATCATTATTTTATCAAATAGATTATTAATAATAAAAATTTGGATTACTAATTTATCAATAAAATTATAATTAATTGAAGAGGATTCTAAAGAATCATTATTTCAAAGATTAATTAATTATATATATATTTATTCATTAAACTAATTAAATTAAAAAAAATCCTTTTTATTTAAATAATAATATAGAAATTTTAGATGATTATAATGATATATGTCACGCCCTAAGTGTAACATTGCGGAGTTCTAGAATCACTATTATAAATGTACATACATTATATACATGTCTGATTACTCAACAATACAAACTACTGCCGAAAAGAGACTGGCATTCTACTTAATTACAATTCTTCCACCAGCTCATTCCCTGACCTGAAAGCAACAAGATGAACAGGAATGAGCGTTCGACTCAGTGAATGATACCAGTTAATATATTAAATTGGTATTCCCCAAAAAGACTGCAATTCACATGATATGCAGTATTTCATAGAGACAAACAATTCATCCAATCAAGCAAGGATGGGGTATGGTCCACAGTACCACACTGATACTCAGTACTCAATATGGAGAGCCGATCCCCCTACCCTGGCTCTCTGAATCCAAATAATCTATCTCTTATATCCAAGGGGCTCGGCCGTACTAGTCTGTACCACGCAGCTCTGACCCGACTGACAGCAGGCCTAGCGATGAGCAGGCCCGGCCGGCATCCATCAGTCATAGCTCATCTTCTGAATCTCATCATAATCCAAATCATAACCATAATAAATCTATAACCCTAAGTGGTACTGTATCTTTCCAACCTCCATCCATCAATCACAACCACAGTATGGCACAGAATACAGAATATCAATTAATCATTCACAGTCAAATGTTACATGCTTATATATGCAGTAGTAGTGCATAATATACATATATATACACACAACAATGCATATGAAATGAAAACAGTATAATACATCAATGAGTATCACTCACCTAACTGTCGACGCTTCTAACCGGCTTCTCTCAGAAGAGCAGTCTTGGAACCAGGAAGACGCCAGACACCGACACCTCGTAACAGAGAACATTATTACGATAAGAATTACACTTAACCCTAGAACAAACTCGACAACCTAACAAATACTCTAAGAACTACTAAACATAAAATAACTCATATAACAACTGAAATACAAGGGTTTCGGGTTCACCTTCACAAATTTCGAGCATACAGACGTCGATGATTGTGCCAGAACGTCAAAACAGAACCACTGGACCTCCCCACGTGATGCTGCCATGCGCCGCCGCCGGTGGTGGCGGATCAGGGGAAACTCCGCACCAGCAGGTTCACCTCAACTCCAGGAGCACAAAAACGGTCACCACTCGCCGGCACTCGCCCTCCAGCCACTGGAAAATGCCTCCAAAGTCATGGTTTGGTATTTTTCGATCTCCTCCTCCGGTGGTCCTCAGGGGGCAAGGTAGGTACCAAAATGAAGCTCTCATCCTCAGGAGTAAAACGGCACCAAGATTGCCAGATTTCGCTGCCGGAATCGGCCAAAAAATTGATTTGAAGTTGCGGTGGCCGGCGGTACTTCTCTCCTTGCGTATGCCGTCGTGCCGCCGCCGATCAGAGCGCCGCTGCCTCTCTTGAAGTCGCCGGTCCTCCCTCTACCCAGCGGTGGTGGTGGTGCTTGCCACCGCCCGCCGGAACGCAACCCACACTCTCTCTCTCTCTCTCTCGGCCTCTCCCTTTCTCTCTCCTCTCTCTTGCTGTCCCATTTTTGTTTCTTTCTTACCAAAACTCACCGTTTTGCTACAGGCCAATCACATACATTCTTTTCTTCTTCTTTTTCTTAACTTAACCACAGATTATATATATATATATATATATATATATATATATATATATATATATATATATATATATATATATATATATATATATATATATATATATATATATATATATATATATATATATATGTATATATATATATATATATTATATATATATATATATATATATATATATATATATATATATATATGTGTGTGTGTGTGTATATATATATATATACATATATATATATATATATATATATATATATATATATATATATATATATATATATATATGTATACATATATATATGTATACATATATATATATACATATATATGTATACATATATATATATACATATATATATGTATACATATATATATGTATATATATATGTATACATATATATGTATAC